>WBMY01007212.1:1122454-1296946 GCA_013397315.1 Donacobius atricapilla | reverse complement strand
CGGGCCCCGCGATAGCCGGATACCTATAAACGCTTTACAACGCGCCCGCTGATTAAAAAGCGATTAGAAACTTATTTGAAGTCGGGCGTTCTCTCTGGGCACGGAGCGCCTCCTGTCAGCGCCGGGGGCCGGCCCGAGCCCTCCCGCCGCCGCCGGCGCGCCCTGCCCGGCGCNGGAGGGAGCGGCAACGCCGCCCTCCGCCAGCCCCCACAGCGGCCGCGCCTCGGCGCTCGCCTCGGGCCGTCAGCCCGCGCTCACCGAGGGGGTCAGGCTGGAGGGGACCGCAGTGGGGCATCCGGGCCGGCCGCCCTGCCCAGGCCGTCATCCCAGAGCGCATGGCACGGGATTGCATCCAGGCGGCTCCTGAATGGCTCCAGTGGGGGAGACTCTGCAACCTGTTCCAATGAGTGAGCACCCACTCAGTTAAGTTCTTCCTTATAATCAGGTGGAACTTCTGTGCATCATACAATCACAGAACCATAGAATGAGCTGAGCTGGAAGGGACCCATCAGTATCATCAAGGCCAAATTCTGGCCTTGCACAAGACGCCCCAGGAATCACACAGTGCATGAGAACCTTGGCCAACTTCTGCTCGTTGCCTTGTGTCCTAGTGGTTTGCACCACTGAGAAAAGCCTGCCTTCACTTACTTGGTACTCCCTCCTGCCCATTGGGTATTTATACACATTTATGAGGTGCACTCTCTGTCCTTACATCTTGAGGGGGACACATGCTGGGCGTTTCTAGAAGGTGAGAGAACAGGTGGTTGTGGAAGTGGGGATACGGTCCTAAGGCCATGGGGTGAGGGATGGGTCTCTGGGCTGATGGGACAAAGGCTTGGATGCTCTAGTGGGCTGGCAGGGAGATCTAACCTCTAAGGCCTTATTTAGTTGGTTGGCGGTCCCAGCTGCAGACCATGGTCCTGGTCAATGATGGGGATCCACTGTCTTCCCTCACACACAGTTAGATCACAGGCTTGCCATCAGGCAACAATTTTCCAAAGGAGACTGCCTGCTGAGGGAAACTGAGTTCACAGTGAGGCTGCCATTGAAAGCTCTTGAGATGTCCCTCACCCAGCTTCTTGCCAGAGGTTCTCCTCAGACAGTGCACAAACTTGTCATTGTTTCTGTGACTGAGTGAGGCAAAGGTGAGGATGGCAAGGTTTTTGAGACCTTTTTCCTCCAAATCAGTTTTCAGTGTGAACAAAGTTGGCCATAAACTCCAGATTTGAGACTAGCTGCAAGTTTAAGAACCCACTCCCAGCCCAATTCCTGTTCAGACCGGTAACTAAATTGTTGGACAGGCTACTCAAAACACATTGGAGAACATTAGTTAAAGGTTTTCAGCTATACTCTCTTTGAATCTAAAATTAAGTCTGAAATGAGAGCCTAATGAAAAGACCACCAAAATACATACTTTTATATTCTACCCAGTTTATAACACCTGTTTTCACCTCTGGACCATAAACTGCTTTAATCTGAGCTGCAGAATGATTTTGTACTGGAACTCGTGTTATATTTGAAAAAATAAAAAAGGAATCTGCTGTCTGGCTAGTTAGACAGGCCAGAATGTTTTGGCCTGTGGGGCTGCTGTGAAACTTTTCACCAAACATCACCTTGTCCTCAGATAATAACAACAGTGGTTGAAAGCATGCAGTGCCTGTGGGAAATGCCTGAAGAGAAAAATTACCCAGGAAGAGGATTTTTCATTCTGTGTCACGATATGTGTCCAGGAGACTTCTTTCCCCAAAGGTTCTGTCTGTCTTTTGCCCATGTCTATAAGTTTATATTTTCCATAAGTGTGGTGAAATAGTATTTATGTAACTTGAGGCTTTTATGCACTTCTTTTTCATCGTTGTTCTAGAAAGCTGAGAGTATATTGTTTTTCAATTTTCTGTTGAGGATTTATCAGTTTGCACAAGATACCTGAAGTTAGACAAACATAGATTAGATAGTAGTAAGGGTTCAACTGTAAAAGTCATCCTCTGTATGTTATTTTGCATAAATACATTTGTTAAGCTAGTAGCTTGCTTTAAAATATGTAATGTACTTCTACCCAATTTTTACTTAAAGGTTTTTTGAAAGTAAAGTAGCTTGAAGATTAAAAGAAGGATTTTGTAGGAACGGACATGGGTAATTCTTACCTTTGTACATTTAAACTAGGCTGTAGGTTTTTTTCTTTTACACGCTTCTCACAGGTCTCTGGTTCTCCATAAAGGGAAAAAGAAAAACAAGAGTCTGTTTGGTGGTGTCTCTGGGAGGTGCTGTTACTGTTCCAAAAGGCCATTGGGACGGTAAGATTTCCTGCAGGTTCTAACATGTCACCCTAATGTCCCAGTCGCTTGAAGTGACGTCCATGGTATTGCCATCAACAATCTTTCATCAAGGCACTAAATAAAATCCCTCAGGGATCTCAGCAGAAGGTTCTCTTCAATCTGTCTTCCTGATACTCAGGCAAAACCCCATATCTTTTAAATATGATATAAGATGTGATGATGCTCAAGCCTAAGGTTTACCAGTATAAAACGTATCTTTATGAAATATTACCTAGAAGTAAAAAATATATGTTGTGCTACACATTCTTAGCGTACGAAAAGTGTAACAATTCATATGTTAAGAATGCACAGCAGATATATGTATTTTTTAGATATATTAAGTGTATATATATATTTAACATCATTACAGCATGACAGATTTTGGACTTTATGTGAAATTTGGGGTTAAAATATAGGATTGTAAAAAGAAAACTGTCTATCTAAACTATTCATGGCTATTTCTGTTTTGTAAACTTAAACTCAAAAATTTTTTTTTAAAAAGTGTGACTAAAACATCTGGCAATGGAAAATTATGCTTAATCCTGAAATGATCAGTTGTCCCATTGTCCCAGCCAAAATGGAGTTTAAAGCAGAAGTGCTAACAGATCTTGCACTAGCAAAGGTTTAAATATTAAGGGAAGTCTAATTCAGAGCCAAAGTAAAAAGCACAGCAACAGAGAACACAGTGGTTTATAGCTGACGGCAGCATATTTTTTCTTTTCTTGCCTGTGGATGAAGGACAGGTTCCTAGAAGGCAGCAAGTACAACTGTGTGTTTGGACTGGAGAAAATAAAGATCCTGTGCAGGGTGGGAATTCTTTTTCTGGCTATTGGGCTAAGAAATTCTTCATTGAATGTGTTGAAATCCTTACATTGAAAGGGTTCAGTGGGCAAGTGTGCAGCTCTGCAGCCCTGAGGCAGTTCTGCTGGAGAGCAGTACAGCCACTGCCCAGTGACCTGAGCAGAAGGATCCTTTCCTCCTTGCAGGACACCTCATTTGTCCTTTTATCCCAGCTAGCCTTGGAGAATGGTGCATGCCTTAAGATTTACCACTATAGAGGTTTTTTATACATACAGCAGAAGACTATTTGTGTGCTATGTTCACTTGGTTCCATGTTTACCTATGTATGTTCCTGTTCATTTGCATCACGTTTTCTGTCCCGTTTCATGGAGGACCCTGAACTAACATGAGTATTTACATCCCTTTATTAAGCCATACAATGTTCTTCAAACCAAGGCAGATAGCACTGCTTCTGTTTTACATAGTGATAAGAGCTGGTACCTGAAATGGAGGGCGGTTAGGGTAGCATAACTCTCTGAACCAGAAAGAAATACAGGGTTTTTAATTTTCCTAGCTCAATTTACCACCAGGCTACAGCTTTTGAGTCGCAATAACACTATGGATGGTTTTATTTTATCATTATGGGTTTGTTTTTTTAGGTTTTCATACTATTTAAGGCATGCTATTTCATGCCGTATTAGAAATAGTCAATTTCATATAGATTTTTAGTTTGGCACACTGCCATCTAGCTGCACTCTCCCCTCAGTAGTTCTGTAGTCAATGTGGGGGTAGGACTGAGGTGAAACATCTGATGGCTAAGATTTACTTGGATTCATCTGAAATATGCATCAATAGTCAAGTTTCTAATGGGAAGAAGGGACAAAACTAGAAAAAAGATATTATTACTGTTACTATTCACACGATGACAGTTGGCTTGTATGTATACTATAAAAATTTTGAAGCAAATGCTGGCGTGAACACTATTTTTAGTCTGAAAATATCTGATAGTAAAGTTCACAACATTAGTGCAAAAGTCAGGGTAACCCAGGCACATTTCAATAGTTAGAAATTTGGGAAAGAAGCAAAAGGAAAATGTAAAACTGTAGGCTGCAGATTTACTTAATTTTTTGGAGGAAATGAAAGCTGATTGTTAGAGTAATTCTCTGTTTATCAAATAAAATCCATGTGTTAAGGTGAAAATGTGAAAATATGAAGAGAACATCCTATTATCTTGAGTTGGGGTGGATGTGACATCATCCAGAAAGTCACAGCCAGGCTGCAAAAGTATTAAATATTTCACTCTCACAGAAACTTCGTGCTTTAAACCTTACTTTAAATGAAGCTTTTAAACTCTAACACTTACCTTTAAGGTCTGTTACCTTATCCTTGTATGTCCCAGGTAAAGCCAGAAGAAGAAAGAGACCATGCAAGCTATGTCAAAAGATGTATGAAGAATGGTAGGCATTAAATGAGGAACAAGATTTTTATCAGAACAACTGATCTTTGAAAACAAACAAGAGCTCCCTTTTTGGCTCACTAAATCTTATTTTCTCAAGATATATTTGAAGTTTGTCTCACTTGTAGTCCCAGACGATCACTGTTTTCTGAATTGCATAGTCTTGGGTCTCTATTTTCTCACCCCACAAAAGTAACCAATAACTACCTGTTCCTTATAATAGCAGGTGTGAGAACCATTTAGAAATTCACTATTCTGCATTTTAGCACTGTAGTTAAGTTCAGAGAGCTCTGCATTCTGTGGTGTTGGGGAAGTCAGTGGAACTTTGAGGAAGGTCTTTAAAATACTGCTCCCTTAATGCAACAAAAGTTCATCACTCCCATGGGAGTCAATACCTCCACTTCTGTGAGGAAGTCACCTCCAGTTCACAGAAAGTTGCAGGATGGTTTTTGTTTTCCTTAAATGCTTGTAAAATGTCAGACCATTAAATGTGTGTGTGTGTGGAGAGGCATGATGTATTTCTGTGTCTTGTACGTGCTGTGTTAATCTGCATTCTGCTCTGGGTGAAAGACAAGAATACATGTACATAAATAGAGCAATTTTGTAATTAAGCAGCACCTATAGAAATTCTGTCCAATTGCCTCCTTCTCCCACTGTGTCTGTGTGGCAAACACCCTGGGGTTCCTGTGGTTTTGAAGTGCATTTGCATGATACTGTATAATGAGTGATTGCATTGTTTTGTAGTTGTTTGAAGGAGGTCACAATAATATTTTTTGTACTTCTTTTTCTTTTTTGTGGTGGTTGTAATAGCTTTAGTCATTCTGGGATCAGCTGCCATGCAAAAGGAAGAAATGTATGTAAGAAAGAATCACTTAATTATGGCAAATTTTCAGGCTTTAGATGTAGGGTAATACCCTGTTTTCCTGTAAATTCTCCTCTAGAAGGAGAGACTTGTATTTTTATTTCTTTCTCTGTGTGTTTGTCATCTGAGGTGTAAGCACAGAAAAAGCAAATTTCTTTGCAGAGAGGGAACTTAAGATTTTTTTGTTGATGAGTAAGACCAAAAGATTTCAAACATCTCTGTCCACTTGACAGCGGAGCTTGTTCTATCATTGACTGGAACTTTGGAATAAATCAGATGGGAAATGCCTTATGAGACTCAATTTTTCAAGAAGTTTCTGAAAACTATTTGTATACTGCCCAGTGCAAAATTAATTCCCAAAGCTTTGTAGTTAATCAGAAGAGTTGTTTAAGTGTCCTTGTTTCTGTGGCTCACTTACTTCACCCACACTTGGAAAACCATGGTGATAAACGGTCAGGATACATTATCCACCTCTGTTGAGTCTCTGAAGTTGATCCAGTCCCATCTGCAGTAGTGTAAAATGACACAACGGGAGGGAAGAAGCAAAATATTTATCTGTGACCTTCAACACATTCACAAAGCCTCCACCAGTGCCTGTCAGAGATACATGGATGTACAAGGAATGATATTTCTTCTGCATGGCTGGCAATCATGCAAAGCCCTTACTGTAGGTGGAGGAAGGGAAGTGGTAAAGAATTTTGATAGACCAACCATCAGAAGGAAAAGTGGGATCTCTACACCTGCCAAGGAGCTGAAGAGAGAAGGAGCCTTATTCAGGGAGGCATGAAGCAAAGGGAGGAAGAATGATTGCAGCAAGGATGTTTATAGGAAGATGAAAGTGAGTTGGATGAACCTTGTATTTCGAAAAAAGAGAATGGGAACACTCAGAGCAAACTGGAGTTTTAGAGCAGGAGAATGATGAAAGGTGGCCTCCAAAAAATTTGCAAGAGAAAGAGGCAAGAGGCCTTGGTGTATGCAATAAATTCAGTCATCTGAAATACACAGCAGTTTCTATGCTCTTTCTTCTACAAACACTTCCCCAATAGTATTTGAATATTCCGTGAATTGCTAGGTATTTGTGCTAAACTTCTCTGAAAAATGTAGAGATGTATTTCTAGAATATCAGAATATATTTCTGAATGTCAGAATCAGGGCTTTACATAACATCAACATGTTTATAACATTCATTGCATTGCACTGCTCTTCTGTTCCTTGGCAAGGTTGGTTAGCTGACTTTAGGGCAGATACATTAGTTTTGGGATGTGTTTGTCTTTGAAGCAAGATACTTATCTGAGACAGTTTTATGTCTATAAATCCCATCTCAACAGAGTGCCAGCACAGACCCATGACACTAACATCTTCAAAAAACAGGGAGCAGGATGTGGCTTCATTTAGCTTCATCTGTCATCATTGAAGACGAAGAGATACCTGCTCAAGGCAGTTGGTGGCTTCTGGCTTCAAGCTGGGAGAAGCCTTTTCACTGTCCATTGAGATCTCCCAGGGAACCTTAGAGGCTCTTCAAGGCTATTACAGTTTCCCGTGCTGGATGGTTCGGATATCCCTCCAATTGCTGTTGTGAGAGCTGAAATTTCCAAATGCCTAGCTGCTGCAGGAATTTTCTTTTAAATGGCTGCCTGAAAGAAATCCAAATTTATATGGACCTGGACCACGGAAGCCAGTCTAGTTATTTCTGTTAACAACATGGGCCTCTGAGGGTTTGCCTACATTTCTGCAGCAATTAATGGAGACAGTAGGATATGAGGAGAAAATGTTTATACCACCCACATTTTATCTCCCAGGCATCTTTCTGAAGCTGATTAAGTGTAATAGACTCCTCCAGAAAGTGGTTCAAAGCACCTACATTAATGATTTCATGTATTTTTGAATAGTTGAATCACTATGCAAACGTATCCTGGCATTGATTACAATGACTGTTACTGCTGCAATAGATCAGAACCTTGAGAAGTTACCTACAGGAAACACTGGCAAACAAGAACTATTATGAAAAGCTCAGGTTTAGTATGTTCTGTTTATGCACATTTTTTGATCTGCATTTGGCTCAATATATGAGTCCCTGAGACTGGTGAAAGAGAAGATTGAAAGTAAATCAGTACTTACCATTCTGGTCTAATGCCACTTGGAATCTGGCAGGAGCAGCAGTGGTATAGAAAGGAGCAGTTGGTAAAGTTATGTTTTCTCTGAAATATTTTTGTGCACTATGGTAAAGACAGATGGAGTTAAAAATTTAAAAAGAGAAAGAAAATTAAAAAAGAAGAGAGAAATGCATGGTATTGAATATTAACTACTTTTCACTTTGGCCTCTTAGAATGGATTTCGAACGTAACAAGTCAAAAGCAATGTATTTATATGTTTTCCTTTCATTTCCATGATAAGTTTTTCTTTTCAGGAAACACATCTTCATCTGTAAAACAAACACACACTTCATGCACTTATGATAATAATGATAATGATAACAACAAGAATAACAGCAGCAACAACAAATACTACTACTATTACTAGTACTCCTCATCCAGAATTTTAGTAAATCTTATTACAGAAAAAATAACAAATGTTGGGTATGTTGGCTAATGGTTCTTAGGAATTATTTCTTTGGACATGGGCACGTATCACAACTGAAATGATTTGGAAGGAGAGGAACACTGCAGAAGGTGTGTTGTGTTGCTTGTGGCCATGCAACAGAATTCAACTGTCCTATTATTTTGCTTCAGACTTCTATTCCCTCAACAGCTTACAGCTTGACACATTTGTAACAGAGAGCAAAATTTGCCCCTTCTATGTAGTGTCAGAGGTCAAGGATAAATAGTCTGATTATGCATTATAATATGCATCTATATTAAGATTGTAATTAACTTTATTTAGGGCAGAAGCACATTATTTACAGGTGAATTTACAGGTGAATACAGGTGTCAAATCAGACACCACTCTTTATTAATGCTCATTTGTGCTCAGAAATCTTCAGAATGTGGTATTTCTATTTATTTCACTTTTAAAATCTAACTGCTAATTTTGACACAAACAGTTTTTGCTTTCTAACTTTGGACAACTTAATTACAAATTGAGAACAACTTAAAAAGAGTTTCAAAAGTTAAACTAAGTAAAAGTATTTTAAAATCCTAAATTCAGATTTACTGGACTGATTGAATTAGATTATTTATGGTATATTTTACTTTGGAGCTTTAATGTTTAAAATTTCCTCCTGTTTTACAGTTGTCCAGCAGTATATCAGCAAAGTTTTTCCCACAGCATTTTTAAAGAGAAGCTTCTTCTATGCAGGAAGAACTCTTAATTTATATTTTTTGAGAATATGTATCTAATAGACAGCATTAAATTTAGCATTCAATTTATCATAAAATTATTTTGATGTATAGAAATTCGGAGTAATGTGGAGTTAGTAATGTGCCTTGAGCAGGTATCTCTTCGTCTTCAATGATGACAGATGAAGCTAAATGAAGCCACATCCTGCTCCCTGTTTTTTGAAGATGTTAGTGTCATGGGTCTGTGCTGGCACTCTGTTGAGATGGGATTTATAGACATAAAACTGTCTCAGATAAGTATCTTGCTTCAAATTGACAGATACAAAGAAAATTTTATAACAGATACATTTGTTTCTCAAATACAAATTACTATTTACTGTGATCTATCTAAATTAAAGAGGTTTTTGTGGTAGTGCCGTGACATTTGGCATGCAAAGCTATTCTTTCTATTTCTATCTCAGTACCTCGCCAGAATAAAGGCTAGGAAGAATAGAATTGTGATAATACATGAAATATATAATACATGAAAAGTATGTTTATTATTGCTTTCACACAAAGACTGTGTTGCAAAAGAGGTATTTAAAAAAAAAAAAAAAGAGCGAACAAGTTAAAACCAAACAACACAAGCAATGACATTTCAGTAACACATTAAAAGGATGAACTAGTTTTTGGGAAACTCACAGGTATATATTATAAATCTACTTCTTGTACATTGTATGACTTCTTTGGGAATCCTCATGGGGACCAAATATGTGCACAGATTTGCTTGCAGCATTGGTGACTAAAGCTGTGGTTGAACTGAGGAAAATGAAGCAGTAGCTGAAGTCATTACTTTGGCTTTTGAAAAAGAAGTGACAGATGAAAAGGTATATGAGGCCAAGGCCTAATTAATGGATTCCAACCATATCCACACGCTTATCTGTGAAGAAGTTAAATGGTTTCCCATATATTCGTATATTCATACCAATTAATTTTTAAAAACTGCTCATTACTGGAAGGTGTGGATTTTATTTTTTGTTTTGCCAAAAGCACACAACCCCAAGACATAGCTACTTCTGCTTGAATTAAAAAGTAATTTGACTCTTATCAAAATTTAAATTTATCTGTACAGAATCTGTACTCTAGATGTTGCCTTTTCCCCCTGCTCCCGCAGTGAGACAAGACTAAGCCAAAAGCATGAGCTCCCTCTCCTGGTTACTGCTGAGGCTCTGAGCCCTCCTCCTCCAGGCGTTCTGGGCAGTAGAATTGAAAAGACACGACTTGCAGTTTATTTCAACCAATTACACTTTGAAGCAAAAATATAATCAAGTGTCTATTGAAATAGATTAGATATAATCTTCAAAATGCATCAGAAATATAAAAATTGCAATTTAAATGCTCAGGCACTCTGAAGTAACAGTAGTTTTATGGTGAAAGAGCATCAGATAGACCAGAAAAGAAAATAGTAGACAGAAAGAAGTTTTTACTTTCTGTGGTATCAGGTACTAAAAGAGAAGAGCAAGAAGTGGAGAAGTGAGGATGCAGATTAACCAATCCTGGTTTTTTTTGTAAAACTCAGCTGTAAACTAATATTCCCTCACTTCTTTTTTGGCCATCCCTGAATTCTGGGCATAATTTATCTCAAGATCCATTGATTTTTTTTTTAGATCTCAACTGAATAAGTTGGTCCTTGAGCTGGAGATTAAGCAAGGTAACCTCTTTAAGTCCTCCCAGCATAAATACTCTGTGTTTCTGTTCTATACATGAGAAAAAGATTTAACTTTTTGAAAAAGAGTTTGTATAATATAGCCTTTAAACCCAAGTTCATCTTGAAAGGCCTTTTAGATCCCAAGGTAGGAGATGGTATTCTGCTTGTGTAAAGAACAAAAGCCTGGGTTCCCTTTCTGCGCCTTGATCCTTTACATACCAGCAGGCCTTTGCTGGAGGAAAGATGTGATATAGGTGCAGAGGACAAGGCTGCAGATTGGGCACCTCCCTGGGCATTAAGGAAAATGGATGCATGTCCCCTGTACTCACTACCATCTACTAATAAAGCTGTGGAAAACCGCACACAGCTCATTTCAAAAGCAATCTTGCACATCGTCTCTTAGACAGAGAAGTCAGGTGGCGGTCTCTGACAGGTCTCTACACTGAGCAAAGGCATCACAGTCGAGATGACAGGGAATGGTTTTAACACCCTTCATTGGGGTGTTAACTAACAGTTATCACAGAGCTGCTTGACACAACCACTCACTGCATGGGAGAGAGAGTAGATGAATGTGAACTCTCCTTACTTCCCCAAAATAGTGAACAGAAGCACATAATTTGTTTGAAAGGGAAGTTTCCTGTCTCAGAGGGAAGCAGAGCAACATAAAATAGTGTGAGAAGATGGTACAGAGTAGAAGCCATTATCAAGGTATTCTTGATATTTCCCTCCAGTACAGCTTACCTCCTTCTGTTAACAATGGAATTAGTTTGAAAGTCTGGCCCTTGAAGGCTAAACTTAAAATTTGTGAATATTTCCTTTCCATCTCTCACTCCAGTGTCCAGTGTGATTTTCTCATTTCTTTAGGCCATGGATGGATATGGAGTTTGTTTTTCACCTAATGAGTTCGAATTATATGTGAAAAAGCAGTGAGATCATCTAGACACAACAGATTCCCATCATTCTGCCATGGACGTGTCAGGTTACAGGTGTGTTTGGGCCTGTGCTTTCATTTCCATTAAGCGTAACTGTTAAAGAAAGGACATGCTTTTTCTACTAATTTTCTGGCAAACTTCCTTACAAACAGGATGCTAGAATTATTACGAGATAAATTTCAAGATGGGTTTTTTGGGGATTTACTAAAGCCCAGTCTAGAAGGGGCAATTCCAAAGGAATTCTCTGAACTTTTTAAGAAACAGGGTGACTAAATCTATTGCATATTAGTAGTGATCAACCCAGCTACAAAGTAAGCAGGTAGGAGAAGGAAGGTTAAAAAACATCCTGATAGCTCTATGATAGTCCTGATGAGAACACTGTATCCTAAGATAGCCTGGTCACAATACCCTTGATTTACCAGGTGGTTTTTCAGAAAATAGAAAAAAAAATCACAATCAGAAGCTACAGAGGTAACTTGGGAGAAACCTCACAAGATTATTTTTGTAAATTGCCCCTCTATTTACCTGGAGGAACTGGCATTGCAAATGTCATTCATAAAACTGGCTTTGAAGTCAGTATATGTTTTACAGATTGCTTTGTTCAAGGATACTTGCTGAAAATGCTGAACATAAAATGTAATCCACGGGATTAATGGTAGTACTGGCCCCTAATGGAGCCTATCAGAAGAGTGAAGAAAGGTGTGCAGCTGATATTACCATTTCCAGATGCTGCTGTAACACCTGCCACAAGAGTTCTTAGATTGACTTTGTAGTATAATGTAAATGCACTGAAAATAATTTTAGTTATAATAGCACATCTGTAACTTTTTTATCCTTTTGATACTTAAATTGACATGATAGCAGTAGATAGTACACAGAAACCAGAAAATAGTCCTCCAGGTTTATGAACCACCTGCATCTTCAGCACTTCAGCAGTTGCCCAGATGTTGCCAGGACAACAGAATATAGGTATAGTTACTCTGCATATTTATATATACATATATATGGATTTAATAGACTGGAGATTTTTAGAACTCACTGCTTTTATGTGATTACCTTAGAAGCTTCACATATAAACAGCATTTCTTAGATAGCTGTGTATGATTCACTTACATTCAAACCCTTAAGGCACCATTTACCACTCTAAGCTGTATGAGGGCAATGAATGGAGAAAAAAACCTGCTTTGAACCCTCACCTTAGGTACTCCTAAGTACCCTCACTGCTACCCTCACCTTAGGTACTCTGCCATTATACCTGGCTTTGAGGCACATGATGGAAAATACTGGAATTTGAAGGGTGAGGTTTCAAGGTTTGGTTTTTCTGTCACCAAAAAAAAAGAATCTAATAATTGAGGTGGGATATAGTTATGAATGATAGAGCTCTCATTGAGACAAATATAAGTTCAGGGAATAATTTCCTTCCATAGTTGTCTTAACTACATAACCGTAGGTGCCAATCTTTCAGTCTATACTCTATTATGCTAATTTTAATTTAAGTCAGTGGAAATTTTGACTCACAGGGACTGTACCATGACACAAAATAGGGGTGTTTACATTCCTCTATATTTATATATTGAAATACCTGAGCAGGCTTTGAGCAGATAAATCTTTCAGGACAAATGGAAAGCTGAGCTAGATCATGCCATAGAATCGCAGAGCCATTTAGGTTGCAAAACACTCTTAAAACCACTGAGTCTAACCATTAACCTAACACTGTCAAGTCCCACTAAACCATGTCCCTAAACACCACATCTACAAGTTCTGCAAATTGCCAAGTGGCTGCATTAAATAGTTCTGCAGAGTAGAGATGCACTTGAAGAATCAAAGACATTGCTCTCTAAACCAATAAAGGAAGCACAGCTTTAGCCATTAGGTTTATTTGGCTTTTTATTTTCTAGCACATTTTTGATGTACTGGAGAACACAATACTCTGTTGACATGAATGCCTGGGTTTTCAAGATGTGTTGTAAAAATATGAATATGATTACCCTACTGTCAGTTCTATCTGTATTTTAGCATATTTTATCCTATCACAAAATGTAAAAGAATGAAGTATTTCCTATGCTGCCTGAAAAAATCCTGTGAGAAGCCTGCACTGTTCATTAAAATACAGTATGCATTCTATTCTAGGGTTTTTTCTAGCTTAATTTTATATTAGTTGTATCTGCTTTGCAATTATAAATTCTTTTGAAATAATTTCTTCTGCACATTATGTTTGTCTGCTGTAATAATAACATGGGATAACATTTGCTGAAATGTACTGAATCCCAGCCAGTTGCTTGTGCCTTTGCAGTCATCAAGTAGGTGTTCCAAATTATGAATAATGGGTTTTAGGAAAGAAGGTAGGTGAACCAACATCACTGGCTTTCCTTAGTAACTTCTTTCAGAAGAGACAGAAAGACCTCATTTGGAGGTTGAAAGGGTGCACTGCATCCTTCAGCCAAGACAAGGAGAACCAGCCAGCATCTCAGAGATACCTTACTCAAATTATTTAAATAGAAATACATATAAAATGTTCTTTAAGTTGTAAGTAGCATGGATAGAGTTACTAACAGGCAAAGTTACTTTATTATTGTTTCCAGATGTAAATTTTAAAATGCAGAAAGGGCAGTTAGCATTTGGGTTCATTAAAAGTGATGTAGTTCAGGACTCATGCAGCCTCATACTCTCTTTTGGATGAGAAAGGGAAGGAGGGAATGAGAATTTAGTACAGTTGAAGGCTCTAGGCATGGATGGAGTCATAATGTGGAGCTTGGGTAGGATGTGTTACTTGAAAAGCAGCATCTGGACACATACACAGAGCAAAAATAATCGATAGTTCTGTTCCACGGCCAAAAAGAAATTGAAAAAAAAAAATTCCTTCAAGCTGACTTTTTTCTTGCTGCTAATCAAAACTAATGTACAGAGAGCCATTTTCAAAGGAGCCAAAGGGAGACACAGCTTTCCGTTTCCCACTGAAATTCAGAGCCTACTTCCCTGCATGTAAGCAATTCTGAGGAAAATTACTGTGAATAAACTCAAATTCACAGTAACTGTGCACTAAAAATGATTAATTTTTCCTCCGCTTGTTTGCCTCTATTATCTGCTGAGCTTTGCCATCTTGCTGTGCTGACGTTAAGGATGGGTATGCTCCCTAGAGAGTCATTCTCATGTAAGCTAGAGGGCCACAACACTCACGTTCAATAGTTATGGGCTTCTTCAGGGTTTGTGAAGGCATGGAAGCACCGATTAAGGAACGCTGAAGCCTAAAACGACCCAGAAAGCAAGCCTGAGCAGAGCAGAATACAAGCTGAGGCACCACCGGGCAGGCTCTGGTAAGCAGTCTGCAGCAGATCCTTCCACAGCCACATGTGAGCAGCGGTGCTTGCAGCTGTTCCAAAGGTAGCACAGCCCTTGACAGTATCTTTTAGCTGCTTTTTTGCTGAAGAGCCAACGAATTTAGTGAGAGGGATTTGATTTATTTTCAGTCTTGCACAATAGCATTTCTAATGGAGCTTGATCTATGAAGTGTATTCTATTGGTGATACTGATGAGTATAAACTTGGGAAAATCTACTTTGACTTTTACATTTCAGACCTAGTTTGGAGGAGTGCCATTTACAAAAGCAAACACAAACATATTTTAACTTGTAAACTGAATAAAACTGATACAAAATCAATGAGATCTTTGTGAAATAAAAACACTCTAAGACCAGAGTTTTACAGGGAGCATTTTAGTAGAGAACTCCATAGTGAGAGATGTTTTATCCTGTGAATTTCTCAAGAGCACTAGCTGTTTAGATCTTTATCACTAAGGAATATATGCTCAAATCCTAATTCTGTGACTGTAGACTCACAATTGCTGTAGTTGTCAAGGAGGTGCCACATGTGGAATTGAGTAGCACAAATTATAGGATTGTTATAAAAAGATTGCTATTGAAGTGTTCCAGCTTTTAAAGCTTGTCCCTTGTTTCAGCACATAAATTTCTGTGAAGGCAGATTTTTTTCTGTAAATGGATGCAGCCAAATGTGTAGCATGTGTACATATATATACATTACTTAACCAAAATAAAATTTTCATGAGTAGAATTTATTTTGGCTTTTCTGTATCCTGATAGTGTTACTGGTTTAAAAATATTTAACCAAAATGCACAAACAGCACTTCACATGAAACCCTCAGAAAGTACAATAATGCACCACAGGAAAAGAGAATGAAAATAATCAATTAATAATTCATAACATTTCAGTTGCTATAGCCACATCTGCTATGAAATTAATAGAACAACTAACTCGACAAAAAAACAACAGAAATATTATGCCCACACTGCCTCTTCTGAAATCATTCTTGGATGACCTTCAATGTAGGATTTTGAAAAAGCAAGCCAGACATCATGACATATCTGACTCTACCCTTTTGTTGTTTGTATTATGCAACTGTCTACAGAAATCTTTCATTTCTTAATAAAAATATGATTTTACTGTTGACATTAATCCCACTGAAGTTGGTGGAAAGGTTCATACTGAATTCAGTAAAACCTCATAGGTCCTTCAGTCACACAAATATCCATGTGTTTTCTTGAAATAAAACTGTGTTTTAGGATGCAATTGTGGCATTTTCTGATGCAAAAGTTAGGCTCATAAAATATATGGCTATCAAGCTTCACCTTATGAAAATCTGGACTGCAGTGCAAAGGGATAGGGAAACTTAAAGGCACTAAATACTCTTCTAATTTAAAGATGACCATGCATAACTCATTTGTGGCTTTACTTCATTCAACACCCTGCCCTTTTATGCATGAAGTCATCCAAGAGTCACAACTAAAAGGGGCATATTATAGGGGGCCACAATTCCTTTGACACCTCTTTAAAATTATATGATAAATATAAATTGCAACTGAGAGGATCTGGTGAACCTGATCCAAAAATATCTAGACTACCACACTCTCCTAAGTACCTTCAGATGGCAACAAGCACTTCTGGAATTAAATCTTTCTAAGCTAAGTTATTTTGCATTACCACCACTTAGTTCCCTAAGCTGAAGGTTGCTGAAACTGCATTAAATGAGGTGTCTAGTTCCTGAAGAAGCAGCCAAAAAAGCTATTTTCCACCATTATCATCATTACATCTAGTGCTGCTTAATACTTCTCCAGTATGATCCTGATTGCCCTTGAAGTTGCCAGCAGGCCCATGCAGAATTGTCCCCCGGGGTGGATAAGAGTTTGCCCTATCTGAGTTCTGCTGGCTTGCAGGATTTTGGAACTCCTGCTTCATACAAAGCCACCCTTCCATTTAGACTCAGTGGTTGCACCCTGACCTCTTGACTTCTAGAGCAATGCCAGTGCTACGGTCCTGTTTACTCACAGTACTGTGCCAGGAGGTGAGGAAGAGGAATTCCAGGCTTTCTGGAGTCACTGGCTGTCACTTCCCCGGGGAGTGCAGCGGCTCCTTCTTCAGTGCATGACAAAAGCAGAGCCCTTTGGTTAAACCTAGATTGCTGTGCTGCTGGGGATGCAAGTGGTTGCATCCAAGGGGAGCCATAAAGCATGACCTTGCAGCTTACCAAGCTGAGGGGACCAGCTCTCCTTGATCAGGAGCACATGCACCAATTAGTGCTAGCAGCAGATCTAGGCTTGGAATAGCTGCTTTCTCTGATGGAGGCAGCAAATGTTCAGATTATACAAGAGCTGCATATCCTTTGTTTGGCAAAGAACAGGTACCTTCTAAGCAGAAATGTTTAGTAAGAGAAATAAGAATCTGTACAGTATGCTTTCAACTATTCAGTTAATTCAGATTATGTTTGGATTTAAGAGGAAAAGTAGTGTCTCCTTTTAGAGAATAACATTATATTATATCACATGAAAATTAACTTAATTGTTTCATATAGCTTAAAATGATTTTCCATCCTGGGAAGACTTTCAAGATTTTGATGGTTCTGTTCATCCATTATTAGGGCCCTATGCTGAAATTTCAGAATGGTTGTGAACTTAACTATTACTTTGACATGAATTGTTCTTTCTGATTATTTCTAAATACATAATTCCATTTCAAAGGTTATTATTTCAGCTATTGCTGCCTTACATTTTAAGATGACAGCTTTGAAAGGAAAACTGAACTAACAGAAAATTAATTAGAAAATAGTCTAAATACCTAGTCTCAATAGTTTTGAAATGTTCTCCTTTTTTAATAAGAAATTCAGTGCCTTTGGCTCATCTCCCCCAGACAATTTCAGTTTAAATCATTTTGTATCTTGTGGTAAAAGCAACTTTCTTAAATTTTCCATTCAGCAGCATTCCTAATCCTGGAGGAGTAGAAGCTCATTATTATTTCTTCCAATGTGATGATGGATAGGAAGTCTACTTTTGTACTTTTAAAGTGTTATCTGATGGTTAGAAACATAAACATAATACAGTATCTTGAAACCCACAAATGCCTTTGTTATTTAATAGAAGAATGAAACAAAAATATAGTTTGTTTTCTTTTTCCAGCATTGAGACCATGCAGTCACATTATAAAGACTACATAATACTTACACTGGTGGCATATTATAAGTATCTGTATCAATATTAGTTTCTAAAGTAATTGATTTTTGGGTCTCTTTTAAACATCAGAGATCTGTTAGTGTCAGTCTTAAAATATTAAAAAATCCACTAGGTGAAAAAAAAGACTTATAATGAGATGAAACATGCTCAGTTTTTCGGCTTGCAGGGAATGCTTCAAGCATTTTATGTTTTACAAACATTGTTAAAATCCCATCTGGTGTTTGTGAAGCGTTTTACTATCTCCTGCTGGGTCAGGCAGACATTGGTTTTCATGTCTGTATGATTCCAAAACATGAGGAAAAAAATTGAATGGACCTGGACCAAGCACAGCATAATGATAAAATACTACATTTCCATTCTTCTGCACTTGGGAACAGAGACAAATGTCCTTGATTCCAGAAAAGATCCATTAGTTCTCATAATGCACCTTCATGTGAAAAAAGCAAAGGAGTAAATTTCTCTGAGTAGACCAACATTCAACATCTTGATCATGATATATTTTTCTGAGCAATAAATATATAATCTCTTTTTCAATTATGCATTTCATTTTCAAGGGAATTAATTTAGAAAACATAAAACCCAGATGAAAATGTGTTCCATTTTTAGTAATGCATTTTTCGTTACGCAGTTGATTTTACTAATGAATTTTGTGTGAAAAATAAATACATATGAAAGCAGAAATACAAAGTCCTTCTAATCTTTTGTTTCCTGGTGCCAGCATTATGCAACTGATGTCCCGTTTTCTCTAAAGTCAAAGGGAATGGGTTTGTTTCTGGTCTTACACTGCCTCTAAAACTGGTATAGCTTTTAATTATTTCAATTTGGTTACTGAAGCAGTAAGAGAGGAGAAAAGAGAATTAGTACAGAAGGGAGAAGGCTCAGTGGGTCTGCACTTGCTGTTATTTTTAGAAGGGAGATAATTATCTAAAATGACATGGCAGTGATAGCATAGCTGCTGCTTACAACTGCATTTTAATGGCCTAAGAAATATAAGTATTTCTAAACACATTTGTTGCACTGAAGGTCCTAGAAAGCCTTTCTCACATTCGCTGATTATTCATAGAAAATGTAGGTACATTGCCAAAACAAATTAAAAAAATCTTAGACGAACAGAAGTACATAAATAGACTGATTGCTTTTTAAGATGCAGCAGTCATAACATTGGAACACCAGATGGAATTTTCCATAGACACTTCTGTGGCTTTTACCTGATAAATGGCTGGCATTGTATCAGCAAATCTTTTCTGTCTGTGCTTTTGATTGTACATTTGCTATTTTCTTAAAAGACAGACTTTTGATAGGAGAGTAATTCTTGCTGCATTTGTTCATCCTTCATTCTTCCACATAGAATTTGCACACACTGGGCCCATCTTCCTGCCAGGAAGCGTGAGGAGCAGGTCTACATGCAGACACACATTTAATATAAACTTGATGTGTGTGCAGATAGTCAGTAGGCACATCCCCCCTTAGATGCAGTCTTGACACTTGTGAAACACATTGTCCCACTCATTCCAAGCCCTCTGGTCCCTCTTTGCTGGTATCATATTCATTCTTACAGCCAAAGACTATGTGCAAGTGAAAGAAATCTGATGTGTATATAAAACTCATGGAAATCAGATTGCTCTCTGCTTCTTACTTTCTCTGGCCAGTGTAAAAACCCACTTCCTTTGCTATTTAAAATGGTATTTTCAAATTGTTACAGCAATTGTAAATGTCAAGCTAATCAGAATTCTGGATAAAAGGCATTTATTTCTATTTGAGGCACTTTGCTGAGTCTGTATACACAGAGTGTGATAGCAGCTTTATGCTTAGCCACAAATCTGCACTGTTAACTCTCTGGGAAACAGGATGGAGGGGTGGACAAGCTCAGCCAAGCTGGTTGCTGTCTCCTCCATAAGGCATATACGCAATGTGGACATTTGTTCCACGAAGATCTGAATCTTTGATAAAATGGCACTGAAGGAAGAATTGGAAAAGGTAAAAAGCCGAGAGAGAGCAAGAATTGCTAAGGTCTGTAAGAGCAAGGAATCAATTGTCTCTTCCAGCCCCTTTACTATCTTTTGGGGGGATATGGTGGTCAGTAGTGAGCTGGTGACCAGCTGTGGAGGCGGAGGTGGGAGGAGTGAGGGGAGGAGTGGTGGTAGAAAGGAGGCCAGCTGCAGCTCCCAGGCAGGTGGGAATGATTATGGAAAGAATGACAACCTGTACTGTACAAGTTATTGATGGTACTTCCCAGAGGAGCTGACTTAATAAAGCTGCAGCCAATATAAACCACATCCCTTGCATCTTGTCTTTCTTCCTGCATGTCTGGAATAAAGCAATGAAAGACTATTGCCTTCTCTTCCCCCCATGCCTTCCCCAATATGGTCAAGTTTTCCTCCACTCCGTTTTACACAGCTGTGTCATGAAAGGATTTCACTCTTGTTTTCTGTTAAAAGTACAAAAATATGAAGATTGAGTAGATGTTAATTCTACTTTTTTAAAAGGCAGTATGTGCTCAAAGTGAGAAAAGGAGTAGAAAGCAAACAAGCAGAAATACTACCTGCTTGATGTAACAGTGTGTTGGTTTCACCTTTAGCATCTATTGCTACAGCTGTGCTGAGCTACATTTCTTGAGACTGGGTGGAAATTACCATGTTTGCATGGTATGATCTGTGAGTGGAGCTGACACTCAGCCTCCAGGTGACGGTCTTTGGAAGTCATTGTGCTTTTTAATAGTATGGACGTGTAAAAAAGGAGTTGTTCTGAACAAGAATAACTATAGAATGGAACTCATTGAAGGACTGAATACAAATCCAAATTCCAGCCTTCTCAGTGTTTCCTGTTGATGTAGAGCTATTTTTTAAAATATCTTTCTTGTTAATGTTTATATACTATCCCTTTTATATACAAAGTTGCTTTCGAGGTATTTTCCACAACAAACAGCACACAACAATCCCGATCCTACATCACATATCTCCGTTTGCTTTTACAGCTCCAGTCTTAATTTTCCTCATTTCCACCACTGATGCTAAATGTCTTTCTTTGCTATGACTTGGGTTCCAAGCCCCATTGGTATGGAAGAACATTTGAACTAGTGAGAACTGCATGACTGGCTTCAACACCATGTTTGTATTTAATAGGTTTGGCTTGCTATTCCTTTGAAATCTAGTTTGTCTTCTTCCAAGTCCATCACAGGAGCTGCACGTGGCAGAATACTGTTTTATTTAGACATCAAACCCTCATGCTGTTGCCCTGGATATGATTTTTTGCACAATTATTTCTACAGTCCATCTAGCCCATTACTGAAATATCAAAGTTCTTCCTGAGTATTTAGAAATAAAAATATCTGTAAAAATACAAGCTGCTTCTTTTTTCCTTTTTCTTGGTCCAGGGTGTAGGAAAAAGGTCCTTAGTTTATAGATTGGCTTAATGAACACTTGCATAACTGCGTATGAGATTGAGTGTGTCTGCATTTATACTGAGAACTCAAAGTGAAAAGTGTACTGACTATACACCTATTTCCAAAGGTGATGACACTTCTCCTCATTCTTCTGTAAGTCTCACAATCAAGGTTAATGTTTCTCAGACAGGGAAGGTGTATCATTCATGGGAAATGATCAGCCAGAATTGGGTTTATTGTTCCGAAACTAGGTGTGCTGATAAAGAAAGCTTGGGAGTCACTTATCTGGGTCAAACTATGGTTAAATGACATTTGAATGGAAGATAATATTTATAGGTAGGTTCATTGGTTTATCAGTGAAGAATTTTCTTTTAAGCTCAGGAGGCAAGGAGTTGAAAACTGAGAACTGAAAATAACAGGCGTGGGCTGCACAGCTGTTTAGTTGCAAGTCAGGAGTTTTGAGTTTTGCAGGGCTTTGTTGCTATTTGGGCATCTGTTGTTATTGTAAAATCTTTACATCTTCCTGTAAAAGTACTTCTCAGTCTTTTACAAGCTGAGCTCATTTCCAAAGTGAAATCAATTGAACCCATTGCTTTTTCATGAGCTTCTTACTTCAAACACCTTAGCATATGTATATTCTGGGTTTTCCTTATTATATGTCAGTTTTTTACTGTTTACACTCAGAATCACCAGGTCAAGAATTCCTTCTAAGGCACTTTCCCCTTTTTACTTGCATTAGCAGTGAAATAGTGAGCAGTACGGGCATTAGCACCTCTTGAATTTGGTGGATTTAGTGCATGTCTAGGAGTAAGAGCTACAGGAAGACCATTCTGAGCCAATTGCTCCCTTTTTTTTGCAGGCACCTATCACAACCACAAGAGTTAGAACTTTAATTTTTATTAATGGCTTCTTAGCCTCTGTTAGGAAAGTTGCCCACCAAAGTTAGTCTCTTTCCTAAGGAATGGTCTACATCTTGAGAAATATTGTTCTATAATTACTGACTTAATGGTAGCCAAGTGGAAAACTCTTTTCACAGATAAGGACCAGAACTTTTACTAAGATAAAACATTTTGCAGACTGCAGAAGTTTTGCAGTCATGATGATGATCTTGGATAAAGTTAAAAGGAGGGTATTTGCTTCTATTGATTGGATTCCAACACTTATTTAGACCTAATTGTACATAGCTTTAAACATCTTGATCTCTATTTCCCAGTAAGGAGTGCAAAATTTATTAAAGTACCTCTTGTTACCCTAGGTTTTACCTGATTTGCAAATGTAGGAGTCTATCCCTATGATAAGAAATATCCCTATGAGGGAGGGGATCACATCTATGTTCTATGAAGTATAACTGAAGCTTTAGATATGAAAAGTTTTGAATTTGTTGTCACACAATTTTTCTTACCACCCACTGATCCTCAGTATGTAGGGAGTTTGGCTAGTGGATCCAATGACTGGGGATAAGTAAGCAGGCCAGATATGGATCCTTGCCACCCTGCCTCAATTTCCAAATTTTCTTAGGAAATAATAATAAAACACAGCATAGACGTGTACCAATGAAGGATCTGTTGCTGTCTGTATACTGCAAGATCTGCCCCAGTATTAATAACCACAGTAGAGACCAGCATTCATTTCAGCAATTGTTTTTAAGCCACTGGGTCAATGATATTTTTGACAATGTGAATGGCAAGCATTAAAATTGCTTTCACAAAAGCGGTTAGCACATTGTACCACTAATTATATGATTACAGGGGAGCTATTTATCAATTTACTTTTACAGGAACTGTTTATTTTGGACTTAGCCTTTGAGTTTTGCTGTAGTTTGAACCAGAGCCTTTCAAAGAAGGAAGCTGTTAGTAGTGGCTAGTTTATAGAGTTTGGGGCCCAACAAAAATACCTCAGAATCATCTAAGGCCAGACGTGGTTTTATGAAAGTCTCCTAATTCCACACATGAAACTTGAGTTTAGTTTCAGTTAAAAATTGAGCAGATTTTTTATTTCTAGACTTCCATCTTTTTTACTATTTTGATTTCAGATCATACAAGCAATAGGGTGACAAGTGGAGATACATAGGAGAGGATGTGTCCTCTGCTTTAACTACCTTAGCTCTCATCTAGCCACCTATTTTTTGGTTTTTAGCAGCCATGAGAAATAAGGACAGTCCACTTGGTGCCTGCTTTCTGGCACATAACAGCTTTGAATGTAAAGACTTTGATAGGGATAGAGCAATAAACCAAACTGCCTTCTATTAGAACTACGAGTAATATCTCCAGCTTTAATATCTCCAGATATCCTGATAGGCTGGCTAGTGATGGCAGGGGGAACTTTGCATGATAGGTGAAATATGAATGTTGCGCCAAAACTGAGCACTCACAGAGCTCTAGTGAATTAGGAATGTAGAGCAATGAGGTATTAGAGAGAACAGCATGTACTAAACCCATAGCCAGAATGGCATTAACCAACACTGGCTGGCCATTTTGCAAGTTAATTCAGGATTATATGGAATGGACTGTTCTCAAACCTGGGATCTTATGCCCTGTGCTCCCTTTGGAAAAGTCTGTATATGCAGAATAAATGCAGGGCAGCATGCCCTGAGCTTGTAGAAACAAGTTGCATTGGTTTAGCCTAAATTTTTAAATAGATTCCAGCCAGGCACTCCGTGAGGATGTTTTCCTTAGTTTAAGTATGAGATAGGTTCCTGACTTACTGACCTGAAATAGCAAGGTTTTCAGAGCTTTTTACATAAGAAGTCTCACAGAGTACTGTAGACACTACCTAGCTGAGCCAAAAGAGAAGAGCATACAATTTATTCACAGACTGTTATTTAAAGGGAGTCTTTGAACACACTTATACTTTCATAAGAGTTAATAATTGGTTCCGTCCAGAGACTAAGGGCTAGCCCTTGTAAAGTTTGCTTCAAAATTAGGCACTTTTATATTAGGCACTTTTGTATTAGGCACTGTAGACTATCCCACATCCTATGCTAAGTGCTAGGGTTAGTTGTGCTAAGCATGGGGAGAGAGGATAAACCAAAAAACATCTGCAAGAGATGTGCATAGGCAGCTTTCTGCAGAGAGCCAGAAAGAAACATTAGGAATCTTGATTTTCTGCTGAAGGACCAAATCTGACTTACAGCTTCAAGGGGTTTATATCTGTAACCATGTCTAGAACCCTTTTCATGAAAGACCCTCAATTTCAGAGTATTTGATTACACATTTCTTGATAGTGGGACAGCCATCTGCTTCTCTTAATTTGTTGACAGCTTAAGGACTAACAGTCTGAGGACTTGAAAGAGTTGAGATCACAGTCATTGTCTTGAGGGGCAAATCTGCATGCAGTCAAGTGGACTCTGAAATGAACATTGCAGTTTTGGTCTCTTTGTGATCTCATCAGGAACTTGGCCATAACACACAGAGGCTTTGAGTTCAGGCTGTACCCATCAGTTTTGTTCTGCTAGGGGGACATGGATGTGATGGTGAAGAGCTGAAGTTCATTCCACTTTGATTTGTTGATATGGGGGGGGATTTACTGAGTCAAGAGTTCTATATAACTAAGGGCAGAAAATGGTAATTTCTTACTTCCCACAAAATGCCTTTAAACTATGCCCTGCCTATACTATTGAAGTTGTGACACCATCCTGAAAAGCATTTGAGATATTTGATCCAAAGAAGCCAAGAAGAAACCTGTTTGTGTGCTTCCTATTTACATCCAGTGATGATTCTGGATTTTTTATCCTTATTCTAACCTAAGGAGCAAAATACCAGGACCCAGGATATTCCATCTGGTTGGCAAATGGTCCATGTTGCCACCACTCAGAAACATACTCTGTGCTGTAAATTGCGGTATCACAACTGATCTTTGTATGCATGATAGCCTTTGTATTAGCCAACAGCTCAAGGGGCACAATCTGGGTGCTCTCTAATTACGTCCTTATGTTGTTCAATTTGCCTTTCTACCTGCCTGGGTAAATGGTGTAAAGTCTTCTCTAAAAAGGAGTGCACCCACCTCTGTTTGTTAAAAAAAAATAAATGCGATATCTCACAACTCCAGCCTCTGGAAAACCCAGTTCCATGAATATGTGTTAAGTGTCTCTCTGAATGTCTGTTGCATTTAGTTCCTTAGAGGTTTTAAGCTAATGAAACATGTTTTTTCTGGATCCTGACTGTAAATAGGCTGGAAATACCAGAAAAAGCACTGGATCAATCAGATGTATGTGTACTGGGTAAATTTAGGCAACTTCAAGATTAGGCAACTGTTGATATTTGGATTCCAATTTTAGTCTCAGGGTCTCAGTTCCAACTTCAGCCTTGCTTTAAGTTTCTGCATCCTTCCTGGATACAACACAAAGGCTTTAAAGAACACTAGGGCCTCTGTTTAAGTGTGCTTTTGCTTGGAGGTCCTGAGGAAAAGATGATATTCTTTAGTGTTCCTCTGGCTCAGTACTATGGTATGTGTTGTCTCTTTTTCACTTTTGAGTAAAAAGAAGCCTTATAGGTTCATGGCTGTTTGTACAGATCTCAAATGTAATTAGTTTTCTCATTTTCCTATGCTTAGGGCTCAGCTACTCCAAAGAGAGGTCTTTGGTTTCTCCAATATGATTTGTTCAGATCTCATTATTGCTTTTGTGAAGTAAGGTATAAGTTAGAAGTGTGTATGATATGTATGATATGTATTCCTGTGCATGTAAGTTTTATTTGTCAGAGCTAATTAATCTAATCTCAAATACCAAAAAATCCTTACTTCTTAGCATTTACTCATGCGAGATTTGTAGCGAATGAAATGAAAAGAAAGGGCAGTTGTTAAAAAAATACACAGAGACCTTCTTTTGAATAATGTTGACCTAGAAGCTGTGTACATATATTTCTTTTGTAAGAAGAAAAGTTCTAAAATGTGAATACAATAGTTCTGTACTTTCTCAGGGGAAACTTCAAGTAACAATTATATTACTACTGTTCAGAATTATATGTATATATATTAAAATAGAAAATGTGTTACATTCAGTAACTTAAACATAATATTCTTGCTTCTAAAACTTCCTTTAAACCCCTCCCACCTTTCAAAGCAGAGAACCTGCAGTTAATCTGTCAGAAGCACTAAAACATTAGACAGCTATCAGCAACCTTTTAGGTTGCTCTCAAATTCTAAACACTGAAATTGTGAAAGTAACTGATTTGGATTTTAGAGCTTACAGCTCTCAGCCACTTTATAAAAATCAATAAAAAACCCACAGAAAATAAAAAGGTAGCTGTTGCCTGTTGGCAATTATTTAATGAAAACTTCAGCCTGTAAAATACAAGCAGTAAAGGAACAGATATTTGAGTCATAGAAAAGACTGCAAAAAGATAGGTACCTTTTTTCAGTCACCCATTCTGAGAGAGGACTGTCTGACACCTATGTTGGTTTACATCCATCAATTTATAACGCAAAATTAAAATTCACTTTAATGTGAATTAAGTCCTCTTTCAAGAGGACTTGCCTGTTGTATATCCATAAAAAACCTGTGCCAGAGAGGTCATCTCTGACATGCTTTCCAGCAGCTCACAGGGATGATCTAGGCAGATAGAAATCCTGTGACTGGAAATCCTTTTACTGGAAGGACTGCCTAGCTTGCAGCACTGATGGCAGAGAAGCTGCTGTTGATAGCCGGTGCTGCTGCTCACAGTCTGGCTGGTGGCATTGACAGCAGCTGAGGGAACTGGATTCCCAGGCCCACAGCAGCATCAGGCATAGTGCTGCTCTTCTTCATTTAAAGGGAGGAAAAGAAGAGTTAATTTTAGTCTAACATGCAAAATTATTCTTTCTGTGTAGTGGGTGAAGCATAAACTCAGTGGGAGGTCCATGAAGCAGAGCCTGCCTCTGCCCTGTTAGCATTCTGGTCATCCTTTAGAACAACATAAGCAGACTTGCAGCTTTTAAAAATATTGTTTTGCTCTCATCTGCCCTACAGCTGAATTCTCTGTAGAGAAGGGGTGTTGCACCATGTTTAGGCTGGGGTATTTAAATTTCTCTAGCTGTGTATTTTCTAGTAATTATTCTTCCCTTCCCCCCTGCCTCCTTTGCCTCCCTCATGGCTTTTAGAAATCAATGAGAAAAATAAACGCCGCTAATTCACTTCAAGATTTACTTCTACCAAGTCATTCCACATGTTCATCTTTACAATTTCCTGCTTTCTTTTTTTAATAAATACAATTTATAGTAGCTTGAAAAAATTGTGAGTTTAGCGCCTGCTCATGAGCAAGGTCACCTCCCTGGCTTCCTGTGCAAGGAAGGAGAAAGAGTTATGCCTGTTACTTCCATCCTCACAAGCTGAAACAGGTTGTGTTGTCTTCAGATCAGCCCAGCCATCTGCTCAGGTGAATTCTGTATCTGGCAAAGCCAGGGTCCCTAAGCAGGACAGGGCATGTTTTAAAGAAACCCTTGTAGTGGAAGCCAACTCAATCCAAATGACCCTTACTGCAAATTCTTTTAAAATTATTAATTATTTCTCTTCTGCGGTGATGACACTTCTGTATTCTTTACTTTTTAGTTTCTGACTTGCAGGAAATGTATCACATTGACTGAGTTGGTTGATTGACTGAAGGAACTGAAATGGTTTTCTGCTGTTTTGATTAGAAGGCATGGAATAATGTATTTCATAGTAACACTGTATTTTGTTTAATCCTTTCGGCAGGCAGCTTGAACTAAGTTTTGAAATTCCTTAGATAGGCTTTTTTTTTTTTCTTTCAGGCAAAACTATTCATGCAATTGGGTTTGCACTAAGCAGAAAATAGAACATTCAGAACTGCTTTGGGCTTATGCCCTCCAGAACCACAATTATGTCTCTAAAAAAGATGCTGATTTTGAAATAAGCCACAGGTTTTTATAATTATCAATGATCCCTTCAGGTTCCTATCCTGTGTAGGTAGGGAGAAATGTAACTAATCACACCTCTCAGATCAAGGCAGAAGTACTTTAAATATGGATCAGAAATGGATCTGGCTGCAAAGGTTGGCTCTACACTCTCACAAAGCTTTGGAGGGTTTTGATCTTGGAACCTGATTTTGGTCAGGATTGTTCTTTGATATTCTCAGATGAAAGGGAGACTATAAATGTGAAGAGCAAATTCTTCTGCTTTGGTTACACCAGTGTTACTGAATTAGTGCCAATGTGGTCACATGCTGTAAAAGGGTGGAAAATTTGGCCCAGAGTGTTTCTTGTAAGTAGCAACAAGGCAAAGAAACCTATTAAAGAGAAGAAACACAAAACTGTAAATGGCCAGGCAACAGGCCTCATGCTAACTTTATTTGCCAAACTGGTGGTTCACTCCAACATTAACATTTTACGCAACCAAGCCAAATTCACTGTGTAAAATTTTTTTTTGCCTCTTCTGCCCTTTTCCTTTTCTAAGAGATTGAAGGGCACACATAAACTGCTAAAATAAACAAAATTGTTTAGCTATCTGTGTTCAGTATCCCTACAGGCTTATATACTACATAAAGAGCAAAGAAAACCAGCTAAATATTTTAAGAGAATAGAGAAGTTTTAATTTAAAAATATCCAGGGGCTGTATTGTAGACTTATGAGTCTGCAGTACAGATTTCTAATAGCCAACAACAGAAGTGAAAAATAAGAGGGTTTAATGCATTTGTTATGGGTTGATAATGTAAAAATATGTGGTGCTTCTTGTCCGCCTAGCATGGCATGGCATTAGCCTTGGGTGCCCACTAAAACAAAAAAGTGGAAAGTCAAACAACAGTCATGTCTAATTAAATCCCTTTTTGTTTAATTTTTCAAAGTGATTGATTTAGCTGGTTGGCAGAGAGTCAAACTGATAGCTAACAATAGTTCATTTATTTAATGTTGCTTTCAGTACCCTGTAGCCTCTTGACTGAATCAGAACTTATCTTCTGTAATTCTCTTTGAGCTGTGAAGATAGGCCAGGAAACTGGAGTAGGTCAGGTGTGCAGGAAGGCACAGCTCACATGGTGGGACAGTTTGTGCTTCATGAACCATAGGATTGGGAATGGATTTTCAAGGATAGGTAAAGCTTACTTTTAATCTGAAGAGTGAATAAAACTGATATCCTTATGCTTCATATTTGCTGAGTCTCAACAGTCCAAAAATAAAAGAGCTCAGTTTATAAAGTTAAAAAAAAAAACAAACTTGTGTAAACTGCCAAAGCTGCAAACCGTGAGAGCAAACAACGAAAATGAGATCTTTCTTGACTACATTTTCTCACCAGTTGTAAAAATGCGGGTAATTTAGTCTCTTGGTGGTTTCTATTTAATTCTTTTTTCTTAATAGGACTGAAAAACATGAGTCTGATTAGAACAAACAAATAACCCTTTAGTTTTGCACAAATGTGAATAAATGTAGTAATAAGCACTTTTTAGGTTTGTGGGGCTTATAAAGGAAAGGTTTTTATGTCAATAAAGTCAGTTGATACAAACTTAATAATCAGAGAGGAAGCAGATCAGTTGAGTAAGAAGATAATATTTGTAGTAAGTGTGAGTGTTGATAGCAAAGTTTTTTCTGTTCTATGTAATAGAATTTTGTGTGACTGTTGAATGGTGTCTGATCAAAGAGCTCTGGCATAGGTTGTTCACCTAATGGAAACAAGAGTAGTGTATGACAGTTCTCTGGCATTTTAGAATTGTATATCATGCAATACAACTACATACAGAACCACTATAGAGAGTGAGAAAATACAAGCAGTCTCCACACGTTAGACATCTGTTTAAATCCCATGAATAATTTCTGTTTGTTTGTTTGTTTGTTTGTTATAAAAACTGGATGAGTTTGATATTCCATTTCAGTTTTTTCATTTTCCATCTACATGTTCCATATATTATGCTTACACAAGGTGATCTATAAAAAAAGAAAACATCTCTAAATCTAAGATCTATGAATTGTATATTAAATAAAATTTTCTATTATTCAAGTCTGGTGAGGATTATCTATGCTTGCTAGAGACAAGTTTTCCCAGAAGCCAAGTAATCCTTTCAATGCTGTTCCTATAAGTATGTTCTATCTATGCCAAAAACTCTTACGCCTGTGGTTCATGTCTAGTTTTATGAGGTTATTTTAGAATGATTTTCAAATGCTGTTTTTTCTTTAAGAAACATAGTTACCTGTTATTCAACTTATATTTATGAAAGAAATCCTTCTGGCAGAATGAAAGCTTTTTTTGTTTGTTTTCATAAAATGTGTATTACTGTTGCTAAGTAGAAGGAGCCTGTCAAAAAGAAAAAAAAAAAAAAGGCTGGAGAAAATGCTGGTCCATCATCCCTGGTTCTCTGGGTCTATCTTTATATGATCCTCGTGTTAAAACCTGTAATTTTTCCTCTCTGAATTGCATTTTATTATTCCTTAGTAACTATATCTTTCATGCATTGAAGAAGGCTTGTGTTCTCTGATATCATGGTGAGCCAAGCCCATGAGAGATTTTGGTAAGTAGAAGCCTGCAGTCGGGCAAATCAAGGGTGAATTGCAATCAAAAGAAACCCTACAGTCTAACAGGGATAAGAAGATATCTTTTCTCAAGAAGGATGTACATTATAGAAACAATACAACGTCCATTAAAAAGTACTTTCTTTATTTCTCGTGGGGTTTACAGTGAAATATAATGGACTAAGCCAAATTCTAAACCTAAATGTGTATTACTCACCAAATTACAGTGGATGTATCATGAGCACTCCACTCCAGTGAGAGTGCCAGGAAAGCTGCTGGTATTGAGAACATGCCCATTATGATGAGGGTCAAGAACCACTCTGCTGTAATAGAGGCCTGAACTGCGGAGGACTTTAAAACAGAAAAACACTTCAGAAATGTAAAATCAATACAGCATTGGTTAAGGCCAACATAAAGGCAATGTAAAAGCAAACCAAGCATAATTGTGTTGTTATTTATTACCAGCATTGTTTATACGGATGTAGATGTTATGTAGATAGAAGTATAAACAACATTTCCACCCAAAATTTAAAACTAAATGACACTGTATAGAAAAAGCAAACCCACAGGAAGGGAGGTGCCAGGATTATTCATGCCAATGTAATAATGTCCTACTATATGGGGTGCTGGTTGTGTTGGCATGGGATTTACAGGACATTTTATACTGTTGAAGTGTGTATTTTGAAAATATAACCAGAGGCTAAAATCCAGTCATGAAATTGAGTTTTGCCTTTGACATCAAAAGGGCCATGGTTTCACTCAGGTAGGTGCTTTTGTCAAAGTATGAAAAAATGCATGCCTGAGGAGAGTATTAGTCAATAACTGAGAGGCAACTAATAAAGTTTTATAGTTAATCTTCTCAGAAGTTCTTTTAGTTCTGGAAATAAACAGTAGCCATTATCAAGGTCGTGCTTAAAAATTGCAACCCGAAGTATGTTTCACCTTCCACCATCAAAGAGCATAGAACGTGTGGTTGGCATTTGTTCTAGAATCACTTCACTTAAATAAAAGGCAGGGAGATATCACTAGAGGAGATCACAAGGAATTTTAGTTCGAAACATCGGAGTTTTGGGTTCCACAGACTCCACACATAGGCATGCAAAGGTGACAAAAGGAAGTATTTACTAAAAGGAGGCAGCTTCTAGGCTGGATTATAGTTTGTATTCTTTATTCAGTGCAATGTGATACCTCCTAGATACTACTGGGGTCAAAACACTTAGAAAACTGAATGTAAGTCAATCATTTCCCCAATAGTCTGTTTTTTTTTTTTTCTTTTTCTTTTTTTTTGTAATTCTCATTGTTTTAAATAAAAGTGCAAGGAATCATGGTCTTTATCACTCTTACTTGCAGAAAAATATAATTAATTTCTCAAATAATCTCATTCCTTGCTTATACTAGAGAAAGGTATTTCAGTGAGAATGTCATTATTACACTTTCATTTTACATTTCATTTAGTTGTATTTTAGAAAATGCCATTCTGAAGACAAAGGCCAGAGTTTGTTAAGTTGTGGTTACAGAACATGCCTTTGGTGAATAGCAACAGCTCTACAAGTGACCACGTGTCATGTGAAACACAGAAATTATCTGTAAACATACCACAGTCATGAAAAAACACACTAGCTCAAGCCTCATTGAAAGTAATCAGCTGCCTTGCATTTAACCACCAGATGGGCATAGATGACCACAGAGAAGCAGCGGACAAACTATACATTGAAAAGATGATTACTTTACAGCAATTCTTCACTGTGTTCATGCACTAAACAGAAGGATAGAGACACCTAGGGATGAAGAACAGCTAAAAACCTTAAATAATTAGCTGAATGGAAAAGAGGTTAAAGAAACTATAGCTACTGACACAAACCAGAAGAGTAATTTGCTCTGCTTTTCAGTAAGTTGATGATTGCAGGCAACAAAATGAAGAAATGGAGAAAAATGAAGTGTAAATGGGATTGAAATAATGGAAATAAATATAACAGAAGTAAAAAAAAATTACAAGTGATTTTAGTAAAAGGGCAACAAACAAAGCAGTGGCTGTCCTTTTAGAGAATTTGCACCAAAAACCAGATCTAGCAGTAACTATTATAAATCAAGCTTACTGAATTTGGGATAGTACCAGGTGCAAAGACAAGAGCTTTGCCTGTGTGTAAGAAGAGGAAGCTGCTGTGTGCAACTGCAGATTTGTCAGTCTGGCTCAGTAATACATGTAGTTTTAAAACAGGCTTTGAAGGGGAAGATCATTAAAGCTATAGATAAAAGGGAAGTGGAATATTGGTTTACCAAAGCAGGATGTGTCAAACTAACTTAATGTGTTCTATTCTCTGTTCCTTTTCTTTTAAATAGGACTACTTCATTTTCCAGAGAAAGGAAATAAAGGGGCATATTCTGTCTGTCCTTTTACAATGCACTCATTATGCTGCTGAAAAGAGAACTGCTTACTTGCTTGCAGAAAGTGGAATTTAAAAGCACAACTGTGAGAAAAGCATTGTAGGTGATTTAGGATAATATTGAAAAGGAACCATCTGTATTAAGAGAAATCTTTTCCCTGGTAGTCATAAAAGAAAAGTGGGAATGGAGTATCGTGATAGTATAGGATTGAGAAGCTTAGATAATCAGGACAGCCAACAAAAATAACTGCATTGTCTTGAGAACCTGGGGAACTACACAGGAGATTCAACTGTAAGAGCTGCAAAGCATTTCAGAAAGGTACTGTAGAGAAAAATATAAAATGCTGTTGTAAGCTGAGAAATCATCAGATGGAAATGGAGATTATGAGAAGTCTGATTTCTGTTTCTCGAAATACTAGATGGCTGGAAAACTTCATTTACCATTTTCAGTATAGCCTTTGGATCTTATTATGCCTTCCTTTGCTGTGCTAAAAACTGATTTGTTATCAAAAATCTCTTCCTCACACAGATATTTGTAGAATATGATCCAGTCACTTTCTTAATTAACTAAATGAGTAGAGCTCCTGTCACTCTCTCACTGCAAATAAATTATTCCCAGACCATTTTCTATTCTTGTAGTTGTTTCCTGAGACCCTGCCACCATGATTCCTTTAGAAGTGCAGACAGTGGTGTGTTTCAGCAATGATCTAATTAATACTGGGTTACTCAGAAATTACTACTCCTGACCCTGTTTTACATCCTTCTATTCAAGGACTGTGTTCTCTGTCTACACCACACTGGAAACAGACCTTAGTCAATAATCATGATTTTGAAAGATTTTCCAGTGACGTAGTGGTTTAGGATAATGACCTTGTTCTTTTCAATTTGACTTGCTGTCTTTCTTCTTTATATCTCTCTCCTTGTATTTAGTCATATTAAACAACTTGTTTATTTATGAAGCAAAAAAGATCAGCCTGTAGAGATGGTTTGACCCTACTTTTACATGCTATTCCTGTAATAAATGGAAGGTTATTTGCAATAAGGTGTGAAAATAAAACACCAGCTTAGATACAAAGAGATTTTCCTCGGCTTTGTTAGAAATTGATCCTACTGGAGATCCTACTGGTGACAAAGTAAGGATCCAAAATTGTTGATATCCTTATGTACCAATTAGTTATATATATGTATGTATGTACGTATATATATATTTCAGTGCCTTTTGTATGTGTATGTACACATATATATGTGTGGGACATACCTGGCTATGTCTTTATATATTTTATGCATACATAATTGAAAACCATTGTTGATGTGTATGTCTTCATAGATAGCCCCATTATAAAGCACCAAGATTAAGAGATTTTGATCTTGTCTATTAGCAAATTCCTAGTATTAAAAATGATAAGCCGCAATAATGAAATTAAATAATAGGTCCCTGAAAAATAAATCCAGTAAGTTAATTCCACATGGATTTTAAAAATAGGGTAAATTATTATGAACTGATGTTAAGGCTAGAATATCAAGAATTATCCCATGCAGGAACAGAAATCTTGCCTTCAAAATGAAATCCTATATGCTTCTACCATTTTAAAATCTGTTTTACTGTATGGCAGTGCAACTAGAAGTGGTATGAAAGCTGCTGCTACCTGAAATACACTTCTTTGTAAACCATAGCTCTAGGACAGCTCTATATGGGCAGGCACATTTGGACCAGTGCCCAAAAACTAATCACAAATGAAAGGCTCTGGAGACAGATGAAATGGAAAATGAGAGGAAGCCAAAATACGATCAGCATCATAACAGGCAAGGATTGTCTTGAAATACTTGTCACCACACTGCTCAGAGTACCTCTGGAGAGTAGACACCTTTGCTGTTTGCTGCCCCAAAGGGGAGTGGAAGTGGTCTGGGCCAGTGAGTATTGGTAGAGCCTTTGAGCCATTGACCTTTTACAGGTCTCCTTGCTGCCAGAGGAAATAAGGTGGTTTTCTCTGCCCAGATATTTCTTAGTGCCCCAACTCCTCCCAAGAATACAGTGAAGGTGAAGAGTAAGCCTGACACTGTCCTTCCACTCCCTGCAACTAATGCCATGTATAGCAACTTACATGATCTGCGCCCAACATCTTTCCTAGGCAAGCAACTTCAACTCAAACAAAAGATACAATAGGTTATATCAAAAAAGGGGAAAATAGCCATTAAAAGGGCAGATGGAGAACAGAAAATTGCCACATGGAAGTGAGAATGAAGGGCTCATGTTTCACACTGGACAAAGTGGCACAGCTAACCAACTCCCAGTAAGCCAAATGCCACTGTATGGTCTGTGTCTGTGGGTCAGCATCTATACATTTCTTCTAAATAGGCCACATTCTATCACCATGAATGACCATGACAATGTTAAGCTAATTAAATATGGTACTCTTTAGGACCCCAAATTGGAGCTCTAAGTCATGATGTGGGTAAGGCCCTTCATTTTTTAAAATGTAATACATGATTGAGTAACTTGCTATCTCTTATGCCAAGCAAGAGATTCTTGGAAAATCAATCCAAATTTTCCATGTTATTAAAATGGGAAACAGTCACAACAAAGACTTAACTTCAGAAAAACAGTTTTACTGGCATTATGCTCTGAAAGACATATACCTTAGTCAAAAAATTGAAAAAGTTTTGAGCTGGCGTCCAAAAACTACTTTAGAAATAATTTTTTTATGTTAAAGGTAAAAATACTAAGCAGTTCATTACTGTCAAAGTCATTCAATACAGATGTCATTGATTCTAATTCAGATCTCCTGAGTGATGTATTTGTGACCAAATACATGTGAAGTGTCCATTTCTGAGCATCCCTGTAAGGCATCTGCAGCAGGAACACTTCATGGAATTTTCCACTGCTTGTTGTTTCCTACTCTCTCAGTGATTTCTTTTGTGTCGTTATGCCTCAGTGGCTGTAAGGTGAGGGAACTGGATACAATGCTGGTGCTCTAATTAAACTATGGTGATCAGTCAGTGGAAATTGTTTTGCTTTTCTTGCACTGCTTCATTTACCTTCCTGTTTGAACTTCTAAATCTTTTCTGTCAGCCTCTGCCTTCCATCTTCGCATGAACTTTAAGAGTACAGTTTGGGATGGGGATTACTATCTCCAAAACTGCCTGGGTACCTAAAGGTTTTTTCTTCTTTTCCCATTAAAAAGTACCACATTTTGCTAAGAAAACATGGTGAGAGATTCTTTGTATTTTGCTAAATCCTGTTCTTACTGAGGATAAAATGTACTAATGGTGATAAAATCTCACACACTCTATGATCCCTTGGCCTCAAATAATTTCCTCTATCATAATCCTTTGGAGTGAATGAGTTTTCGAGTTAGTTGCAATCGATTAGATGTGATCAAGATTCCTCCAGATTAAACTGCTTTGCTGCTCAAAAGAGCTTGAATCCAGCCTTTGAATTATACTTGTAGTTTTGCATAAACAGCTCTTCTTCTATCTTAACTCTTGATATTCTTGATTTTTTTCCTCCATCTCTCTTATTGAAGCAAAATCCAACTGAGCATTTCAGAATAAGCCCTGGTATTATCAAACTTCATATTTACATGCGCATGAATCACACTTAAATAGAATAAAGCTGCTGGACATGATGCCACAGCCTACAGATCTGACCGACAGAGGAACAGAACAGGGACCTGTTACACATCCTTTCTGTCAACTAATTTTATGCAACACTTGTCAAGGAACATTTACATATTCAATGGCTTTACATACATAAATATGAGGAACCATTGAGCTCTTCTGTCTTTTGCTGACTTTTATGCTAAGTATGGAGAGGATTTAGCCCTTTAGTGAAAGCCACTTCTACTGGCACAACATTGTACACAGGAGCTATAAAACTATAAATAATTTTAAAACAAGGAGTGTGGAGCTCATGTGGCATGTTGTGAATCATATGTATCAAATTAAAAACCTGCCAAGATGTGTTTCATAATATAAACCTAAAGATATTTCAAATAGAGTTTTAAAATATTTTTTAGAATAAGATACCAGTTTGTAATTAAAAAATGTGTATGAAGAAAACTTCTATTATTATTTCTGTAACTAACAAAGAGTGCTACTTTTTTACTGTAAATATTTCATATATTGAAGTCAATTTTAGCTGCTTGCTTTCTGCCACTGAATTCAGCCTGTATTAACGGGCCCAGAAGGAAGCAAATTTTTTTCTGCTGAATTATTTGAATATTGAAGAATAAAAGCTCTATAGACAACTTCTGTTAATTTTTATACAAGAAACCTCATGCTGAGTTACACTTAAAAATACTGAAAACAAAATAAATGCTAGATTGCTTACTTGATTAGAAGTAGAACTTAAGAATTTTACTTGAGTCTACAGAGGAAAGGAAAGGTAAATAAAAATTATCAAGTGAGGAGAAAGTTAGGGAAGTTACCGAAAGATTCAGGGAAAACACAAAAAATTACCCAGTGGTAATGTGGATCTTATAAATTATTTCTTCCTCTCTGATGATTTCCCTCATGATCACAATAAATTTAAGTCTTGTAGTGCTGACGATCAGCACTAATAGCTTATCAGGAAAGGAAGCAGAGTCCCTGATGGTCATCCTACATAGTTTCACGGCAAAGGGCTTTTTCAGTTAACGTTTCTAATCAAAGTTTGTCAAGTGATGCTGTAGGATTCAATCGGGAAGAGCTCCCTGTAAAACTTGCAAAGCCAAGCCACTTTGTGATTTCTCTTTCACAGCTCTCTTCAAAGCAATGCCTGCAAAAAACATCGGTGAGTTGACTGCTAGGGTGCAACCATAACAGTGTAGCAGATGAAGATTAAATTCACTTCTTATCACCCTCTGAAATATTTTCAAGCCTTTTTTTCCATATCCATCACTTTTCTCATTCTTCTGGAGTGGGGTTTTTGGAGGAGAGACTGTGTTTCCGTTGTGCTCTGCGCACAGGATCCATGGCAATGGCTCCTATTGGTTAAGTTAACGTAAGTGGAACCTTTTTATGCATTCTACTCCCTGAGAAGATACACCACATATGCTCACATATGCTAAATATCTTACTTTCCTTTGCCAGTGATGCTTCAGGTGGCACCTTGAAATAGTTTTTTTCCCCCCAAAGATAGGTAAATGAGATTTAGCAAGGCATATGAGCAGACTGCACTTAAAGCATGTAAAGCATGTCACTGCTAGGAACCAGTCCAATATATGGTTCAGTGCATAGTTATGTGTTGTGCTAATCTGTGATATAAGACATCTGCTTAAAAGTCAACATGATTTCAGAACTTCACTGCCATGGGGTCTTTCTATGCTTAAAAGCCATGAAATTCCTAGGATGTGGAAGTGTACTATCAATTCAGGCCCTTTACCCACAAGATGTTATGCAATAAGTATATTTTTCACTGGAAAAGATGGAGAAAGAGGACACTGGATTCATGATAACAAAGGAAAATATATTTGTTAGGAAAATTGAGACCAACCACTGTGTGTGGAAAGAAAGTGCAAGCTGTTTACTTCCTCTTTCCAAAACTGTGCATCTGAGTGCAAGGATGAAATCTCTGGATTTCAGAGATCTTGAAAAGAAATTGATTCTTCAAGTATTTCTCAATGTAGGTCACCTTGAGAATGTATCCAGGCAAGAAACTGTCCCACTTCATGTATCGTTGAAGATTCTTGTGTCCTACCATTGTGAAATTTTGTAGGCTTATGCTCTTGCCTTATGTGTGTGTCATACAATTAAAAAGGCTGAAGCACTTCCTACACTTCATAAAATCTTTTAAATTTTTTCTTCTTTTTTTTTTTTCTTAGAACACATTTCTGATTCCTAAAGTAGAGTCAGGAAGAACAAATATGAAATAATCCACCAAAGGGATACTAAACTGTGAATTGTACTTCTAGTTTTTTCAGCAGTTGGAGAAAAAAGACTTATTCTCATAATAATGAAATCCTGAAGTCTGCATCACAAGACTGATTAGTCTTCCTGATCATAAACCTTAACAGTAAAATTATGACCTCAGGGAGTTAGCGAAGGTCCTCATGCAGGGCACAATCCCAAATACCATTCATATGTAGTCAGATCTGATTAGCCTAGGTGAATGGTAAGCTCATTTTATATTTAAATTACAGCACTAATAAAAAATGTATGAAGGTGAGAGATTGAGAAGAGGGGGCTGCAGGCAAGTGAAAGAGGAAAAAATTCCACATGCTGTTTTTCAGAATGTGTTTGGAGTGTGTAGAACATGTTTGAATCCTCACACACATTATCTGTCTTTGGAACCAAACATACAAAAACTTGCCATTGGTAAAAAGAATGGCCTAAAAAGTATTTAAACATTGAACACTGCCTTTGATTTAGAGAATGAATTAGTACTTTTGCAATCCTGATGAAGCTCTTGCTGATCATTAACATTGGTGTGAAAAGAATAAGTAATGGAAGCAATGTGTTTGTACAGATTTCATTGAATGTACTAATTTTAATAGACCATTAAGTGAACTAACACAAGGTTCCTCAGTTCCTGAGGAGGTACAGTACAGCGTAAAGATGTATGAAAGGGGGAAAAATCTGGAACAGTCAGATAGGAGGCCTTGTTTCTTCTTACATGAAGATTCTTTTCCCTATTTTTTTCATCCTCAGAGGAAGTACAGTGTTTTAAAAGATAGTCAAATTGTCAAGGAGGAGAGGCATGGAACAGTACCAAAGAAACTGGATGGAAGCTTTAATAAGAAATCAAGATCTAGACACTTGTGACATCAATAAAGAAAGTCTACGTTACCTATTTATAAAAAAATTTATTCGGTAATTATATCTCATTGTGGATCCAGTACCAGATGACAAATGCAATTTCCCAATAACTTCAAGAGGTGACTGTTTTTTTCAGGAAGAAGAAGAAGAAGAAGAAGAAGAAGAAGAAGAAGAAGAAGAAGAAGAAGAAGAAGAGGAAGAAGAAGAAGAAAGAAGAAGAAGAAGAAGAAGAAGAAGAAGAAGAAGAAGAAGAAGAAGAAGAAGAAGAAGAAGAAGAAGAAGAAGAAGAAGAAGAAGAAGAAGAAGAAGAAGAAGAAGAATTTTAGAATTCTTAAGGTTAGAAAAGACCTATAAAGTCTTCTAACACCACCACCATGTTCACCATTAAACCATGTCCTCAAATACCTTATCCACATGTTTTTTGAGCACTTCCAGGAATGGTGACTCCAACGCTTCCTCAGAAAGCCTGTTCCAATGTTTGAAAACCTTTCCCATGAAGGAATTTTTCCTAATATCTAATGTAAACTTCCCTTTGTGCAACCTGAGGCCATTTTGTCTCATCCTGCCGCCTCTTACCTGGGAGGAGAGACCAACTCCCACCTCACATAAGCTCCTTTTAAGTAGGTGTAGAGGGCAATAAGGTCTTCCCTTAGCCTCCTTTTCTTCATGCTAAACAGCCCCAGTTTCCTCACCTACTCCTCATCCGGCTTGTGCTTCAGACCCTTTACCAGCTCCATCGCCCTTGTCTGGACTTACTCCAGTACCTGTTTCTTTCCTGCAGTGTGGGGCCCAAAACTGAACACAGGACTCAAGTTGCCACCTCACCAGTGCTGAGTACAGGGAGATGATCACTTGTCTAGTTCTATGGCCACACTATTTCTGATACAAATCATTAATTTCATACAATATCATTGATATTGCTCATGTTTGATTGTTACCAGTCAAATTCTGCTAGTTGTACTTGGAAAAAAGTAACTGCTTTTTTCTCCTGGTTGGATTTGGTCTATTTTGTTTCCACAGTATTAGAAAAGGTTGCAAAATAACCAATAGAAAATTGGTATTGTAATTTTGCAGTCTTTTTTAAAGTCTTTATATTTCTCTTTCATCTTATTATTCAAAATCAGTATTCATTATTCATAAAAGTAGTAGTTTGGAGTTCATCTGGATGTTCATTTACATAAGGAAAGACCTAAGTACGAAGACAAAAGACCTAAGACAAAAACCTCAGTAGACTTAATTCCAAAGAGAGGGTGTGAAAGAACCTGTAAAAGGCCAAGTAAAAAATGAGATATTTCTTCAGAGAAAGGAAAAGGTGAGACAAATATCCATTCCTAGGACATAGGTGTGTGGACCTGACTATGCAGAGTAGATGTTCAGTCACTAAGAAAGTAACTCCAACACTCTAAATCAAATTCCATATAATAATCTCTGTGTAGCCAGAGTTAAGCCTATGGCTGCAAACCTCATTGCTTCTGCATTTTCTTGGAAATTATGACCAGACTTCTGAATACCCTTCAGGGCATACTTAGAAGTTAGTTCCTGCAGTACTTAAAGCGTATGTTGGATATAGGAAAGCACATTCCGTCAATGGCACTTTGTTGTGGTGGTAAAACTTGTGAGGAATAAAAGGAAGTAATGTCATGAATCAGGTAGATAGTTATCACATTTAGCTAGCCTATTAGATGTTGTCATTANTAATTAACATTTAAGGGCCTGCTTTTGCAGGAATTATGTCAAGAAAAATGTTGGCAAGTTTACAACAACTGCAGGATTGGGCAATGAGGGAATTAAAAGGGTTTGTAAAAAAACCCAGTGACTAAGTGCCTATTTCACTGCCTGTTGTATCCTGTTATATCAAGAGAATGGAAAAAGGAAATTCCATATTGACTAGATTGAGCTGTACTTGCCATCTCAGTAATGAAACCATCATGCAATTCCTTCAAATGAAATCTAAGTTAAACTTCACAACTGTTTCTCTTTACTTTCACACTGTAAAAATCCAGAACAGCAAGTGTCCAGGAAAAGAAATTCACTGGAAAGAAGCTACCAGAGTCTGTGCTTTTGACTGTCATCTGCAGCTTATTTCACCTCCTCCCCCCAAACCAAGAAGTCAAAAATGGAAACTGCATGGGTGGTTTATTACTCAGCATTGGGCTCCAAGTGAGTCTTCTTGATGCAAATGTATTCTTGATAGAAAACAGATTAATAATTTGTTGGGAAGTGCATAATTATTTGAACTCATTAGATTTCAGAAAATTTGTAAGTGTTTCAGATTGTGCTTTTACTCTCATATATTCCTGTATTTAGTTTTTGGGCCTGGGTCCACTCTTCCTGGTAACTGATATAGTAATTTACAGCTTTGCAGCTGTAACGGAATGTATTAGGTAAATGAACAGATTCTGATTTTCACAGGCTCTCTGTTACAATGCAATTGAAGTATTTTTACCAGGATATGAGACCTGAATACTTAAATTTCCAGTGAAGTTCTTTTCACTGATCATTACTGTCTAACATAGATTTTTGAGTAAATCATCAACGTGGTGATGTTAATAGCAACAATTTCCTTTGAAAGAAGGTAATTTCTTTGTTTCACTCTCATTTTAGAGAGATCTATCTGCTCAGTTTCTGTGCCACTACAGTTCCTGTGAAGAGTTTTGTAACTGTAGACAGCTATTCTATTCACACAAAGAATGTTGGACAGGTTAATACTATTGTGCAATATTGTGCAATATTAATGCTTTGTGCTATGACCCGCTCTGAACATTGCTCTGCCAGAAAAAATTATTTTTGATGCCTTGCTAAATAGCATTTTCTACAATCAGGATCTGTGTGTGTGAAAAAAAAGTATTCTGGATATAGTAAGAGAAAAGCACACAAAAGTGAGCAAATAAGACTAAAAAAGGCCCTTTAGCCTTCTTTTTCACCACTCTTCACCAGAAATTTGACTTTAGGTGTGTTTTGTTTTACCAGAATATTAGCTTTCTACTGGGGTTTAGTAACTCACATTGGAAGTCAGGAGTCAATGACTGACTCTATGCTGGGGACGAGGAAAGATGGAGAGGATTGCTTGTTACACTTAAGTAGTCTTTCCTGGAGTTCCCTTGGTTCTGCATAGCTGCTTATCCCTCAACATTAGCAGTGAAGACCATTCCAGCCTTCACAAAATATTGTCCAAATATCTGTTTCTGAGTAGGTCATTAATTTTCAGTGACTTGACAGCTATGCTACACAGTAGGTGGGAAAAATGTGGTGGTGCTTGGGGTGTGATGCCAACAATAACTAGCTATTCACAGCTATGATTTCTCACCAAGTAATTATAACTTTTGCTTTACTAGGGGAAAGAAAATACTACTAAGAATGAATTTTTTAAACACATTTACTCATTACCAAATCATTCTTAAGTTTTCCTTGGGAAAAGGAGCTAGTAGCCCTTCTTATTGGGTGGAAATTTCCACTAAGTTTCTTGGGAACTCCAGACATGCTAAAAAGACAGTGTCTATATACCTCTGTGGCAAGGTTTATCCTATTTTCCTATTAGGATGCATTCTCTATATAACATAGACATCTCACAGCTGTATCATGGTGTTTATGATCTTTTTGGCACAGTTTCCTTCCCAATTACACTTTGGGAATTCCTGAAGGTGACTGTTCCAATATTCAGTAAACTCCCTCTTAAAAATGTCCCTGCTTCCTCACATCATAATGAGGTACTGTTAATATAATGCTGTTTGTTTCAATTTATCATTGCTACCTTTTTCTGGTCAAGGATCATGATGATACACAGTGATAATCAGGTTTGTATCCTATTTCATTTCCCTATATAACTGCAGTTTCAGCTACTGCTAGACTGTAAAATTATTTTGCAGTCCTTGTAAATCCTGAGCTTTCCAGTAATATAATAAAAGTGAATTTTGCATTTTTTGGATCAGCATTTTTCTATGGATCCTTTCTAAAATCATTACCTGTCATTTGTTGCAGGACACATTTTATACGGACAATGTTTGTTCTTTTAAATTATAAGGATTTTGGTACGTAGTCTTTGGTCAAGATTTGTTTTGAGGTGCCTAAAGTGAAGCCCTGAAATTTCCATTTTTCTCCAGTTCAGTCACTGGGAAATGTGGACAGTCATGCATTTGGGAAATTCAGGCCATTGTCCAAATACAGACTTTGGAGTTTAAATTCTTGTTTTTGAAAACTTTGACAAAATTAATTACAGATTTTGATTTATGCAGAGAGACCACTCTGTGTGCTTACTCTTTTAGATAGTGGAAAATGTGCAAAAACATTAAAGTAGATACAGGAAGAGATTATGTAGTGAGGTCTCAATTTTGCCCTAATGTTTTACAAATGCTAGGGATTGGGAATGAAAGATGCTAGTGCCTCAAGTAAGAGAGGAGACAAAGATTACCAGCAGCAGAATTTGTGGGGTGAGTATTATCTTCCAGAGCATTTATGGCAGAAGGTACTTTTGGCCGAAAGGTCACTCACACTCCTAGAAGAGAACTTGAGACTACTAGAAGAGCAACCATAAGCCAAGTCCAACATCAGGGATGGGACATGATGGAGCAGGAGAATATGGCACAAATAATTGCAGAGGTGCAGATAACTTCTGATGATGAAGATGTAGAAAACAGAGTTTGGTGGAAAGAAACATCCATCAACAAGTGGCAGAAGAAAAATAGGATATCTGAAGAGATATAGGGTAACAGAATACAGGTGCTACAGGAAAGAAAACATGAAAGGCAGAATAAAAAGAAGAGAGGAAGTGAGTGCTGATGCAAGAAAATAAGATGTGAGTATGAAGGATGGCTGTAGATTAGAACTCTATGGAGAAAATAGACAATACAGATCTGATTTGAAGGAGAATTAGAGATGACATGAAATGAGTTTCAAACAAGTAGAAGAACCCTCTTTAGGGCCTCATGGAAAATGGATTGTGTAATTGGTATTCCCCACTAAGAAGAATCAATGGGCTTGTCTCCTGAACAGGCCCAGAGGACAAAAAGGCATATTGGTTTTCAGACTCTGGGATAGAAGTAGAGACAAATTGACAAAAAGCCATTATTGTGACAAAAACCCAGCATTGCTATATTTGCACTCGGCCCAACAGGTAGCATTTTAAGAGAAGCAAACCAGGGAACCTCAATGGCATTGCTATCTTTTCCAGTAAGAGAGAAAAAAAACAATGATTATATAAAGAACTGGGCTACTGAGATGGTTTGTGGGTTCCGGTTTATGGAGTTCAGTTGGTAATTCATAAGGAAAGTTTTAAACAAATAGATGCAGAGAGAATATTGAGAGACCCTTATGTAATCTCCAAAGAAAACTCATGTTTTAATTCACAGCAACAATGAAATTAGGTAAAAGGTGGAAAAAATACAACTAAAGGGTAGAAAGTTTAGGGATAAAGAGAAATTGTTAATGAGTAGAGTCACAGTCAAATGGATGCTGCAGCTAAAATCACATAATTTACCCAGAGAATTGAGTGAAATCAGAAAGAAAGAATTGAAACAGGTAAAGACTGAAAGAAATAAGGTAAAGAACCTAAAAATCAAAGTGAAGGAATGTGAACAGTGGATACATTACATGAATATAAGTATTATAGAGAAAAAAAAAAAGGTGTAATAGAAGAGCCAGAAGGACTAAGAAATACCTGTTGAAGGATTTTCAGTACTCAGAGAAGAAAGCAAATGCACCAGGCAGGCATGACATATTTAGATGTAGAATGCTGAAAAATAGTGAGATAAAGGAGCACAGATAGAAAACATTAGATATTCAATCTGGGGAAGAAATTAAGAAAATTATTTTATGATCAGATCTTGAAGATCAGTTATATATTGCAAGTGTTCCCTTTGACATTTATGTAGAAATAATTTTGCTAGGCATTGTGTTGGGGGACATAAATTTCCCTGACACAAATTGGAGGGCAAATGCTATTGTAATTGTAAGGCCACCAGTAGTGCTGAGAAGAGAACAATGCAGCACATTTGGGGACAAATTTTATTTAGCAGTTACTATAGAAAGTGGTACAAAGGTCTGGAGAATGATCGTGAGGTTTCTTGATGCTATAAAGGGAAGAGGTATTGCCAATATTCAGCACGATCAGACTATCATATGTGAAGGATTGAAATGCTTTGAGAATTACAGTGATAGAGAGAAATGGGTGGATGTTACAAGGGAAATGTAAAAGTGTTTTTCAAATAAACCAGGGACTCATTAGCTGAAGACAACAGATACATCAAAAGATGTGGAAGTGCTAGGAGGGCTGAGAAGAATCAGGGATGCTGGCTGATCACAGGACCACCCTGAAATGCAGAAGTTGGAGAAGACAAACGTGACCATAGGTCATGCTATTTCTGAGAGGGGAAGCAAGGCAATTCTTGGCTGAGCAATTGCTCTCCCCCGTGCCCGTGGAAGTGAGCAGCCCCAAAACAGAGAAGGATATTTTATTGATGGAGTCGAGATTCTGCTTAGAAGATAATTTAAAATAAATTCTAAGGAGAAAGAAGACTGAAAGAAAAATGTAGTGGTAAATATACTGTGTGTTCAAATCAAACTGGGAAGGAGAAAGAAGCATTTTAATCACAAAATTGCAAAACTTTGGAGCAGCCCTGCTAGTGCAACAGAAAAGATGATTGCAGTTTTAAGAGGAGCCTAAAGAACAGATCTGCCATGTAGGAGACTGCCATGTAGTGACCCAGACGTTCCTGACCCCCAGCAGTCAGTCAGCACCCCAGGTACACCACCTGGGACCCAAGTCTGACTGTGACCATGTTGCCAGCAGCCCTGTGGCCAACACAGGCCCTGCGGAGCCTGGTGGGGTGTCAGGGTGGAGCCCAGCCGTGCTGCCTTCCCCCACTGCCTCCAGTGATGGTCAGGGCTGACCCTGCCACCACCACCAACTTGCTTGGAGGCTGCAGACCTGCACCCAACAGAAGATGCCTGCCTAGACTGTGTGTGTATGGTGGATGGAGCTCCTGACTCGCCTGAGTGGGTACTCCACTACTCCCTGGCAATTCCATCCTCTGGGGCATTCCTAGAACAAGGCAAACCTGTGATGGTCATGTAACACAAGGTGTACTACAGAGCCTGTGAAAATATTCATCAGGACTTAAAATCCTAATAAATGTGACAATTACAAAGTAATTATTCACTTTGGGTTGTGCTAATGTTTTCTGTAATGCCCTGGTTGTAATTTCTTCACTGGCTTCATGGCCATTCTAAAAATATCAACATTGATGAACATATTTTGAGGTTGGAGAAACAGCAGCTGGGAAATCAAAGGCTACCCAGCAAAGTGGGGACAGGCACTGAAGCAGAACTGAGCTCTTTCTGAAGAGCTGATCTGGGGGTCTGTACAACATGTGCTTAGAGAGACCTTGAGAGAGAGATGCCTTTTCTTAGGGTATCCTGTTTGACAGAGGGTGCAAACCAGGCCTGAACTGTGTTAATGCTTTGCCCAGAACCTAACGTACTAAATAACCTGTCAGTGACATCAGATTTAAGTTTACAAGATGACCATTTTTGGTGGCAATGCCTAGATTGGAAGAACAATAACACTTGTTTTAGTTATAGTACTGAAAATACCTTTAGAACGTTTAGAAAAATCAATCATTGCGCTAATGACCAAATTGGTCAGGATGGTTTCAGAAAAAAATCTATTCCCTGTATTTGGCTGAGACTCCTTAGAATGCTTATTTATTTTGCATTTTCCTGAAGGCAACACTTTTTCCTGTCTCTTACACTCAGGAAATAAACTCTTTTCCAGTACTGTTAGGGAGGACTATAAAACTCTCCATCAGAACATGTGATGGGAACCAGGCATCTATCCTGTTGCACCACACAGCAGATCATCTGTGTCTTGCATGCAGTTAAAAGTAAGAGCTATATCCATTAATGTTCTCGTTAATCCTTCCCTGGCAGTATTACATTTTTTTAAGAATCTGATCACAACTTGCTGTACAAGGACTAAGTTGATTCAGTTTTAAAATTTTTAAATGAACTAAAATATCATATCCTTCCATAATTTAAATGAATGTAGCTTTTGGAATGGTTTGTGCCACCTGAGGATATGCCTCCATCTCTCCTAGCAAAACCTAACCTCAGCTCACTCTGGTATTTCATGTTTTATCTAGAACAGGCTTGGCTAAATCCTTTTGCCTGCTTATATAGCACAAAGTGGTTTTAAAATTGCTGGAGCACTAGCAGAACATTTCCTGTTGCAATAGAACCCTCTGCCTGCAGAGAGATCATGGCATTATGGAAGCATTTTGTGCATTGGTCACGTTTCCACCCTTGAAATAAATAAAAGCCATTTGTCATATGTAGAGCAGGCTAACGCTGAGGTATATTGGCTGAGGCTCATCATGCAATGAAAAACAAAAGGACCTACTTCTAAATCCAGATCTCCTGGGATCAAGGAATTAAAATCAGCTTTTTTATTTTTCCACCCTTTTCTCTACCATCTCCAAATATAGACCAATTAGAGTGGAAAATATAACTCTTAGTGCAAATGTACTGAGTACACAAAATTGGTATGTGCCTCTATATTGGTAGGTTAACCACTTTTCATGCCCTACTGGGACTTCTAGACACATGTACTCAGACAGCTATTTATGTGCTGGGATTTTTTCACATAATTTAGGGGTATGAAAGCTCATACTGCTAGTTTAAAAATATAAATCCTTTTATATAAACATGTGCAGACAATACAAAACTCTGTACATGTGACAGCACTGAAATCGTGAGTTAACCAAATGAGATGAACAAAGTTAAGTCTAAGGGTGTATAAACTCAGCAGGATTCTAGAAAAAACCACCAGAGACTTCAAAATTAAAATGGAAATGTTTATGTTGGATGATATTGAAAGTATAAGCAGTACCAGCAATGTCACTTCATTCTATAGTGCCCATGAACATCCCAAATTCTCTATGATATCTAGCTATGTGCCATTTTCAAACAAAACTAGTCTCCTGTAATTAGTATTTTTTTTACTACTAATATGTTTTCTCAAGCACACGCTTGCATTTATTTGTAGAGAGATATCACTGACCTGTGATATATTTTACATTTTGCTAATATTTAAAATATAAGAATCCAAATTCATCTGTGTTTGTCTCCTTTGTTAAAATAGTTTGCTACTCAAATACCTGAATGCTGTAGCTTTTAAGAAGCTGTATGAAATTTATATATCATGTGACCACACTCATCGTCTGATGAACAAAAATTTGGGGTGTATATACAGAGTTTTTTTGATGGTTTGAGGAATTTTGGAGTGGCTTTGCAGTCCTTATTCTACTCATTAAAACGAAGGCATTTGGGATGAATGATAATACTACAGGAGCAAGTTTACTCAGATGTCATTTACCCTCAGGTGGTATTTTGTTGGCATGCATGATGGTTTGGATTATCGCTACCTTGTAGCATGTAAATACTGAAATTGTAATTTGCACAGAAAATAGTTTTTTCTTGCAGGATTAATGAAAGAATAATATTAAGGACGGAGGAAAGAGTAGGCTGTCTGTTGTACTACTACCTCCTTGCATCTGGAAATTTCTTAATTTCACATATTGAAAGTGTTTGTGGCATTTTTTTTACAAATAAAGTCTAAGTTGTGGAAGATTTTCTGAATGAGGAAGTAAGACAGGGCACAGAGAACCCTAAAGTCCAGAAAGTCTAGTGTAAAGCCCATTGCCTGTTGAAATAACTGCTATTTGCAGCTGAGAATGCTCATCAGGTTCCAAATATTTGGCTGCAGTTCTCTTTCCATAAACATTGGAGTCACATCATACATGTCTACAGAGCTCAGCCACACCTCTTCTGCCTTTGCCTGCATGCCTCGGCTGGTGCAGCCAACACTACAGTCCAGTATACTCTCCTTATCATTCTTAGTTCTTCCTTTTAAACCTTTTAAATTTTGTTTTGGGTCTTCAACAGGCCATCTTTCCCCCACCTCTCTCCAGTTTGGAATTGCTGACCTCTCTATACATTGGGAAACCAGGTTTTTCTTATGCTTCATGTGACTCTGATCTTAACCTACATGCTGATAGAAATAACTGGTGATGTTTTAGTTTTCAAGAACAGTTTGAAGCTTTAAGAGCTATCTCCACCATGTTGACCTATTTAGCTTAAACAGATTCCCAAAACTTTGGAGACATCAAAGGTTGTACTAGTGAGTTCCATTTGGGTCTCCCACCCAAATAAAAGGGTGGAGAAATCCAGATGCAATGTCATTCAGGAAGGCCAAAAGCCCTGTAAGACTCCATGAAAAATATTTATTTTTCATTTTTAATCCAAACCAGAGTAAACAGCACCACATCTTTTTTGCCTTAAACTCAAGCACAAGAGAAATTTGGACCACCATTGAAGGTGGAAATTCTACATACCTGACCTTATTGTCATGGTTTTAAGCAGAAACACAACAGCTTTAGTGAAGTGTTTTGTTTAAAACAGAGGACTGTCTAGCACTTGGGAAGTTTTGGGTTTTTGCACATTTAAATGTGCATGATAAAATATTTTGACAGTTCTTTGCCTATGTGTTGACAATGTATGTGCAGGTAGTGTTACTTGTGAAAGCAAATCCTGGGAGGTACCTGCTTGAACCTGTCCACAGCAAGAAAGCCTTCTCACTTCTGTGCATTTTAGGGATAGGATAGGATAGGATAGGATAGGATAGGATAGGATAGGATAGGATAGGATAGGATAGGAAGATAAATATGCAGTCACAAAACTCAGCTTGCCACCAGTGCTGGCTGTCAGGCTTTGCCAAAATGGACTGCTCTCATTCTTTCCCCAATAGCTGTTGGAGGAATCCTAGGAAGGGCTTCTTTATGTCATAGATACCCTGATCAGAAATGTAGCTACAAAATTTCTCTAAAGCATAATGTATATGGTGCCAACTGGTTGCCTATTGGAGGTTTTCCTTATTCCAACTGGTACTGTGTTTGGTTGGGAGAGAGTTTAATTTGTTCATAGAGGCTGGTGGGGGGCTGTGTTTGGATTTCTGATGAAAACGGTGTTAATAACATCAGGATGCTTTGACTGAGTGATTACACAGGGTCAAGGTTTTTCTGCTTCTCAGACTGCCCCACCAGTGAGTAGGCTGGGAATGTACAAGAAATTGGGAAGGGACACAGCCAGGACAGCCAACGCCAGTGACCAAGTAATGCCATATTCCAGATCATATGGCAATAAAAACTGGGAGGTGGAAGTTTCATGAGGGCTGCCATTACTAAGGTACTGACTGGGCATCATTAGGTTGGTGGTGCGCAATTATTTTCCTTTTGTGTCATTATTTTTTTGTTGTTGTCAATTTTTCCCTCCAGTTTTTCAAATAATTAAACTGTCTTTATCTCAACACATGTTTTCTCACCTTTACCCTTCTGATTCCCCCTCCATCTTGTTGTGAGGGCATGAGAGACGGCATGGTACTTAGCTGCCTATCATGGTTAAGCCATGACAAGAACTGAACTGCCATGTGAGACCATTAACTTCTCCTGAATCCCTGGAAATCATAGTCTAAAATGTGGTTTGGGTAATTGTCATGAATGTGCATCTACAGTGCTTAATTTGCCTTGTTTCTGCTCTGCTGCACTCCTAACCAGTATTATTCTAATAGCAGTGGAGAAAAAAAAATGGATGAGATTCATCTGACTAAATATAAACATCTATGATAAAAATCATCACTTCTGGCTGCCTTTGTACTCAATGGAGAGTAACAAACATAAAGTATGATTCATCTCATTCTGAGGTCAGTGTCTGTGATGGTTTTGGGTGGGGTAGAGTTAATTTTTTTCCCAGTGGCTGGTGTGGGGCTGTGTTTTGGATTTATGCTGAACACAGGGTTGATAATATAGAGAAGATTTTGCTATTGCTGAGCAGGCGCATTACACAGAACCAAGGCCTTTTCTTTCTCCTTTTTTACTGCTGCACAGGTGAGGAGATTGGGGGTGCGTGGAAGGATGGGAGGAGACACAGCCAGGACAGGTGATGCCAGTCAACTAAAGGGATATTCCATACCATATGACATCATATGCAGTGCAAAAAGTAGGGGGAAAAAGAAGGAGATCTTTGGAGTGATGGTGTGGGGCTAGCTGCTGGTTGAGGTTAAACCACGACAGTGTCTAAACTAGTTTGCATGAATCAGGCCCTAAAAATGCCCTATTCTCAACATAATAGGAGCCTCTGATGATAAGTTCAGGTGTAGATTTCTTCACTTTACAAGTCCTTATCCAAAGGGAGATGAAGTGAATCTCACATCAGGAGATGCTAAGAAGAGATAAACAACCACATAAGGCCAGACCATCTAGCTTAGTACCACCAGAGCCTGATGTCTGAGACAAGATACTTAAAGAGTAATGCAAGACCAAGGCAAGTATTACCTTTCTTTATTATCCTCTCCCAGCTTCTGGTAGTCAGCCGATTACAGTCTCCATATGCCAGAGATTTCCCTCTGAATCATTGCTTATTATGATATCTTCTATGCATTTGTTTCCACCAGTGAATCAATGTATCCCACTGGCCCTCCTCATCAAACTGTCATCTGAGGCTTCAGGATTCTTGTCCAGATTAAAAGTGTCCTACTACTCCTAATCTACCTGCATATGGAAACTCTTTCAGTCTAATCCCTCTGTACTTTCTCTATTTCTATTATTGTACTCAACACATATGTGTAGCATGCATCATAGTGATGTATTTTATTCTTAGTTTCTTTCCTGTTCCTAATGTCCTAGCTGTCTTCTTGACCACCACTGTGTATTACACTATTTTTGCAGGTAACTGTTCACCATTTCTCCAGAACTGGGTTCCTTAATAGTGGTAATTAATAAACAAATGAACCATAAGGTATTTTTTGCCTGTGTGCATCGCTTTACACTTTTCAAGTAAACTCCAAATTTGTGCCTTATACCTAGAAGATTCTTCTGCAATTCTTCGTGTTTATCTTGATTATGGCTACTCTGGTCTATTTTATATGATCTGCAAATATTGCTGCCTTCTTGTTCATCCAGTTCCTGTATAAATATGTTAAACAGGACAGATTCCAAAACAGTTTAACATAGGACAGCAGATACACTTCTATGAAAAGTGACCTCTTAGCCTCAATCTTTGCTTTGTTCATTTTAAGCAGTTATTTATCCTACAGCAGCTGAGGTTTTTTTGAAAACTCCTTTAATAGAGGACTTCACCATAGTCTGTTAAATTTTATGGTGTGTATTTGCTAGTTAGGGATTGAAAGGGGTTTTACCACAGAGGGATAAAGTGAATTGTAAAATATACATTACAGTATCAGAGAACTGAGGCTTTAGGTAGTGGAGGGAAAGCACAGAAGAGCACCTTATAATATATAACAGAGGAATTGTGTGAAAAGGGGAATGGGAAAAAAAGATAACTGATTTCATTAAACAATAAATTAGCTAAAATAAGTTACAATACTAGTACTGGAAAGAGCAAGGTTCAAAGGACGAATCTTTCCTCTTACTGTTTCAAGCCTGCTGCTTTAGAGTCTGCCTGCCTGCTTCTAATGTGGAGCCGTAGCACACCATGTGAAGTATAAATATGGATTCCTTTAGAGGTTTGATGACATTTTGTTGGAAGACACAAACATGTTTCTTGCAGATTTGTGATCTGCAAGAATTCAGCATGTGCCAGTACATTGGGGACTGTGCCATAGATCACAGTTCAAAATTGCCAGTTCACTCTATTTATTTACCTGGGTTAATAGAAACAAAAGAATATTGAACTGCAATTAAGCTGAACTTGGAAAAGGATTTATGAAACCTTGTCAGCTGTGTTATCCAACACAATACCATTTGTGGGAGAACAAAGATTGTTCATTTAGAATATGTTGAAACCATAAGTGAAATCACCTTACAAATATTTTTTCTCCTTGAACGGATAACATCTGATGGAGGGGAAAGCAATGCCTAACCCACTATTAAACATTACCAGGTTACCATTAGAGTTAATTAGTAAGGCATTACCCATAATGCTCTGAAGACAATCACTTTCTGGCTGCCACCCAGGCCTGCTGCAGTATAGGCTCACTGACTCCAGAAAGTTATTTTTCTGCAAGAAGCATGTTGTGAAAGAAGCCTTATGAAGGTGAAGCACATGTTGTTTCTTCATCTTTAAGAGACTGGTTTGATTGCAGCACTTCTGATGTTCATTTCAATGTCAGGGAAATTTTTGCATCTATTTAAAAAGCATGAATCTATATACTAATTGCCTTTTCTCTTTGGCAGATACCTAACTTTAACTAGAAACTTATTTTAAACTATGCCATAGTTGAGGAATCATCAACAGAATATGAAAACCAGGACATGATTTGAAAAACTACAAGATTTTTTTCACCCTGTGAGGAGAGGAACATCTTTGGAGATCTGGATGAAGGGACTGAGTGTATCCTCAAGTTCACTCACTATCCTGGTTAGTAAAAAGGAGGTTCAGATGCAAGGTGTTCCCTCTCAGGTAGCTGACTGGTATGTGGATGGACCATACAGTAAGCTTGTCGCTGGGCTGTCAGACCTTTTTCACACACAACTTGAGAACACCTCAGCAAATATCAGCACTGGCTACTGGAGACAGTAAAGGAACATAAAAAGGGGTTGCTAATGTTCTCTTCCTTATGGAATTTCTTACTCATGGTGACAAGCTATTTCTGATGAACATCCTGGTAATTTAGGCCCCCACATTTTTAAGGTGAATTTTCGACGACCTTTGAAAAGAACTCTTGCCTTTCCATTTTTGTTCATACTTTTATTTTAATGTTATTCTAGCTGGTTCCAGAAGATGTGATGATGAGGAAAAACCCCATGTGTCATTACTCTGCAATCTTGTTGCTCAACTGGGCTGCATTCTCCATAAACTGCATTCAATACTTTGCTCACTGAAACACCAGTGGGCAAGTTGCATAGCCCAGAACACATATTGCTTTATAGGATCTCTGTCAGGGGGATGTTGGATAAGAAGACCTCATGTAGCAGGCATGGTGGTTTAGCATGTTCCATTTGTGAAGCACAATTTGTTAAACAGAGAATATGTAAACGGGCCAATTCACCAAGGCCTCATGGCTTTGTACCACTGACAAAGGACTCCTCTTTGAATTTTCTTGTTGAGCTGCAATTGTCATTTGGCACTCTACATTGCTGCATGTGTCAGGAGTGGTAAGGGACAGAAATGGAATATGTGAGAGAAGACTACCTCAGTAAACTGAGTAGCCTTGGACAGATGTTGTGCAGAAGCTTGCCTGGGGGTCAGAACTTAGCCACCTCCTCACCCAAAGCACACTGAGACACTTCATCTGGAAAGCAGGATGTATAGTATATAAAAATATATGAACAAAGGCATTCCTCAAAAATTTTTGGTGGGTTCCATCCTCACTATAAAGCTAGAGCATGAAGACATCCTTCCTATCCTCCTCTATGTAGTAATGTAATGGTGTGAGCCTTCAGCTTTGAGATATAGGAAGCCTGGATTCAGACCCTCTTCATTTTAAAAACATGAAAATTCAGGTCTCCCACTTAAATGCCTTAAACCCTGGCTATGGGGAAGCAAAGGGAAATGAACTTAGTTCATTTGGTCAAAGTAAATGCAAAAAAGAGAGCTAAGGCCAGAGAAAAAGAAGGAGATCTGGGCAATTTTCTGAAGGAAGGAGTCTGGACTTTTGATCTGTACTTTCAGATAACTATTCTTGTTTATTATATCAAGAAGTCACTGCATAAAAGAACTGAATTGAAAAACCCCCCAAACAAACCCTTTTCAGGGGCCTAAGTGTTTTTGAATCTAACCATAGGTCCTTTCATTGCTAACTTTTATGGTACTCTATCTCTTTGATGCCCCTGCAGTGAATTCCCTTCATTTTACTGCAAGCATGGTGGCCTGTTACTGTAACTTTCTTTCTGAGAACAGTGACATGACTGTAAGCTGTGCCTGTACAGGCAGAGTATGTGGTGCGTGCTTTAGCTTCCCTTCCCAGAGCAGAGGTATTATTCTTACTTTGGCTCACTTAGTAATTTCACTAATGGCTGGGAGAAGAATAATGGAAACCTGGAGATTTGGCTCATGAGATACAGCTGCTGTGCTGTGAGTAAAGCCCCCTTTGGAGATATAATTTGGGGCCAATTTCCTTATTTTGTAGTCAGGCAAAACTCCCATTGACGTCAACGGGAATTTTCCTTCCATAAAAAATGGGGGCTCAGGTTTGGCCCTGTTTGTTTTGTCAGCTTAGACCACTTCTGATAATGCCATTATTCTAAACACCCACTGGTGGGCACAATGCCTCTGTAATGTATTTAAGATATCCTCAGGTTGCATAAAGAGGTAAAATAAGGAAAAACAAGTCATCAGCAGCCTTTTTTTCAGTCTGCCCTAATGCATCCTGTATGAATTGTTGGACCTCCTCATATGCATAAAGATAGCAGGTATTTTGAATTTAATCTTTCAAAATGCATTTTAAATCAGACATATGGTAATAGCTTGTGAGTAGAAATGTTAATAAAAATGCATCACATTCAGGGATATTCATAAATGTGAACCACTTACTCCACCCCAAGCTTAGGAAAAGTAAATGTTATCCATTTTCACATAGTTTTTTAGCCAAAGTCTTTTAAGCATATAACTTTACAGTTTCCATAAAAAGCATATAAAAATGAAAAATGTGTTTTGCAATGAATCTGCCACTGATAGGAGTGTTCATTTAAATGGACCATGCAAGAAAAGAGGAAAGATTTGCTACTGGGGTATTGCCAGTGGTATTCTTTGACACTTCTATGGTCTCATGTGTTCCTGATCAAGGAGTACAGAGCACTGGAAAATCCCAAACCAATTAGCTTGAAACTAGAGCAGTCTATATGCATTTGATATGCAGTCAAAGGACTCTGATTTGAAATGATTGGCATTGAACTATGGCCTTTCTATTAACTTACCTTAAGCTATTTTTGCCCTTTTGTTGACACAGAAATTCACTGACTCTATTTATACCCTGGAAAATTGCATGTTTCTGCTTAGACAACAGATTCAAATCGTGTTTTTACTAGTGGCAGCCATTTGGAATTCTTTCCTACCACACTATATCCCATTTCACTTTAAATCTTCTCTTCTGGACACACACACGATTCATACTTCTGTGAAATCTAGTTACCAAATCTGGTAATTTATCATTGACATTACCCAGTGAAATATGTAACTGGTTCTAGTCCAGCTCTTAAATTTGTTGTATTTTGTTCCCATGACATAAATTTCAGTTTTTCTGGTGCAGTTCGGTACAGTTCTGGGTGTAAGATACGGGCTACCATCCATGTCGTACTGCATATGCAGAGAAAAGAGTGTCAGCTGTGCTGTCCTGGCCTTTGTCTTCAGCCCCAGCCCTCCCTCCTGTCCTTCTGTGCAGCTGGTTTGACGACAGATGACTATGAAATAAGGACTGTTAGTTGATCCATTTGAGCCGTAGTTTAAACCCTTAGAGCTGGTAGATGCTGAGATTGCCATGGCTCAAAGAGTTGCCTACCATCTTTGTCGTGCACGTTCCCAGGAATAATCAGGAAGCGAAGTTCCAGGGAAGAACAGGCCGGTTCTCCTTGCGGCAAAAAAGGCCTGCCTGCAATCTGACCTGGGAACCAATGTTGAGTTCCCATGGTTTCTCTACACCTATAATCTTTTGATTTTGGTGCAACCCTCCAAACACCAGATAGTGAGAGAGCCGTTGGTTTGGGGACCCAACTCCTCTGCTGTCCAACCATTCATTCTGACTGAAGAAAGAAAAGGAAACCCTAAGAAAAGGGTACATAAATATTTCCATCCTCTACTCTGTCACACGCTTATACATATAGAAAGAAGTATTTAGAGCATAGTAGAAGCTCTTAATGACGTGTGAAAAACAGAATGGCCCAGAGAGTAGTTTTCCTTGTGAAGCTAAAAAGTGGAAGTGCATCATGAATATAATTGCATGTTTGGTACCCCCTGGCTTACCTTCCATAAAGCTGAAGTTTTCCTTTTCCAGTGCTACAAACTTGGAACCACTCATAAAGATTAAATTCCCTTAAAGAAAAATAAGAAATAATAAAAAAGATTTATTTATTGTGGCCAAGGAATGCACAAACTACTGGAAGAAGAATTTTATAACTGCTTAACACAATATAACAGAAAGATTATGCCAGTCTACAGGATAAAAAAATAGCCCCATCAGGAATTCAGCTTCTTACTTGCTGTTTTATGTAATCTCATTCTTCTCTATATAGATACTGTTTAGTTTTAAGTAAAAAAGTAGTATCATATTTGTTTTTTATATGCAAGAAATCCCATTTCCATCAGTTCAAGATTAATCTGCTACAATTGAATTTATGTTCTTGGGCATAAGAAAAGATACTTAGATCATTTTTCAAACAACTGATATGTAAAGGACTTGCCACTACTCTTCCAAACACATCCAATTCAAATGCACCTTGGTTTTTGCTGGTCAAGTTTTTGGTCTCTTCATGGCAACTCAGTTAAGTTTCCTCTTTGGCTACACTGACCACTGCATCCTGAGCGGGCACATGGAGTCCCTGCCCTGCATATGGACAGCTGACCCCTGCAGTAGAGAAAATGGGACAGGTGTCAATCTCAGGGACAAATGCCAAGACAGACTGTGATTGCTAAAAATGTTTCATTCTCAGAACAGGACAACCTTGTCTATACTCCTCCTTGGAAAAGTCTCTGCCCCGTGCTGACCCCTTCACATTATTTGGGAGAGTATTAATTGTCTCATGTCAAAACTGGGAAGTATTCTGACAATTAAATTTAACAGATCATCCAGGGAAATTGTTCAAACTGATGTCTGGACTGTAATCGTTTTACTAGCATAAATGTAGCCCAAAATATCTTAAATCCTCCCCATTAAACTTGGAAAGTAAGGAGTACACTTGAACTGGTTTGAATGGCAAGCATAAATCTTAGTGTGATACAATGTTCTCGTTGGTCTTTCTGACTTAAACTGAAGTCTCACTCAATATTGCTAGTTAGTGGTAATTTGGGAACTGAGCAAAAATGGTGAAGACAAGTAGGAACAGCATTAAGAAATAAACTCAAGCCTTTGAAAATGTTGAGTAAGTGTATCTATGTAGCTTTTAAAACAAATGATGGACATCTCTCAAGACCACTGAAATAATATTATCCCTCCATTTTTTCCCCATAACTTTATTCCTTTGTCTAACTAGGAATAATTCAGTACAGCTGAAATTTGGAAGCTGAATTGAAATACAACTGGGACTAATCCCAGTAAAGTTACTTGCCTCATGCCAGCTATTGACTTCAGAACAATGAGTAGTTTTAATTGCATCATGAGTGTCTGAAACACCTTCTATTCAACAGACCTCTTGGAAAAGTGAAGGCCTCTTGTTGGGATAAATCCTTTTTTTTTTTTTCCCTTTCTTTTTTAAAGTGTGTGAGGACTTGAAAAGAACTTAATCATCAAACTCCAGAGTACATTAACAGTAGTGTTCAGAACAAAGCAAGAGGACTGGAAAACATGCAACTCTTTATAATTAATTTTCAGTCCTAGTGGGAAAATGAACAAATATCATTAAAACCTACAAGAAAAGTAATTATATTTTGCATATCACTACATGAACACCTTCGGAAGTGCAAGTTTGGCATTCTCATGTTTGTTGAAACAAAGAGAAAATCCAAATTTATACTTGCAACTGTATTATTTTTCCTTAATTATTTCAGACCTTTCATCTATTGTATAATGAACTTTTTTACAGAGAAAAACAAACAATCCAATAATAAAATTTGTGTAATTTCATGGTTTTAACTTCCTTTCTTGTGAAGTGGTCAAAAAGAACATGTTTATTCTATTTTCATTTCAGAACTTTTTGGCAAAAACTTAATTTTGGAATAACTTCCTTGACATTTCACTTACCAGTGTAAAGCAAAATGAAGAGGGACAAAGAAGAATTTCCACCTGGAAACGTTTTCTTTGATGCTGCCATTATTCTGTGACAACCAGCAGCTATTCAAAATCTTCCTCAGTTACGAGAGAATGATATTTCCATGTTAATAGTATGTTATTTTTTATACTATGGTTTGTTTACATGCAGCTTTGAGGTAGCAGCTCACAGTCACCCTAAGACATTTTGTTTGATGAATCATTTAAAACTGCTCCTAATCTGCATGAGATATAGGCTTTAGAAACTGAAAAGAACTTTGGGAACTCACCAGTTCTGAAGAAGATCTTTGCAGTATCAAGATCAAACCAAATGTATTCCTGGAATTCCTTCTCAACAGAAGATAGTGTTTCAGGAAATCATCACTGGGTCAAAAACATGTATGGTACATTGATGTACAACATCCCTGAACAGTGTGTCTGTAGCACATTAAATTCCACATTGGCCCAGTATAATGTGTGCGATGTATAGGCTTGACTACGCCTCTGCATAGTTAAAATAGATTTATAGATCAGTGTTTTCCTTATGTGTCAGGAGAATTGCTGAAAAAAAGTACCCCACAATATCTGGAATTGGGAAAAAACTGGAAATGTGGTTGCATATAAGGATAGAACCCCCTAGTAAACACTGTGCTTTGAAACTGAAAGACCGTGGAGCAGTTATTAAGCCCATTAAAGCTAACAGGAGCAGTTTTGACCACGAGAATGAATGCAATTCACATACAGACTTGGGTTCTCTGAACAAGTTTTCATAAAACAAGAGCAAACCTGAAACCTTGTAAAAAAAAAACAAAAAACAATCAAACTTGAAACAAGCTTCTTCCTGAGGGTTGGAAAAATTTTGATTAATTGTTTAATTTTCACATTCCTCATCTTTTCCATTTTCAGCTGGGAGAAAAAGGGGACAAAAGAGCATTTTGCGGTATTTTTACTGGCCTGACTGAAGCTGAAGAGGTATTAGAGGTAATCTTAAAAGAAAGTTTGACCTTGCAAGATTTCTGATTGATTTCCAAAGCCAAAAGATTCACATACATTTGGATAGACTTTGAACAAACATCGAAACTTCAGCATGCCTGCCTGAAATGAAGATCCAAATGTTTTTATATACCTTCCTTCCCCTCCTTGATGAGTACACATTTATATTGTGTGCACATTTGGATGTGTTATTTGTGATACTTGGGAAAATACATGTGCATCCAAGTTCTTGTCAGAGGGATTTTGGGGTTGAAGTGCTAATTCATTACTCAAAATAAAAGTTGATATGAAACATAAGTGCTAAGTACTCCAGAAAGTACATTATGAAAAAATCGTTGAGCTATATGCAGTCTTCAGTCTCATTAGGAAGTGAGAAAGAGATGGAATGGAAAAAATTAACTTGTCAACATAGCCATATATAATTTTCAAAGAGCTCAATGTGAGCGCAAGATGTTGCACTGACCACTGAAATAAATCAAAAAGCTGTGAATTGTTCCAGAGATTTATTGATTTAATTACCAATCATAACACAATGTGTTTGTTCTAAAGTAATCCTACAAAAAAGGAAAAACATGTATTTATGCAGCTTTTGAACTGAGAAGCAGATCCTTTGAAATGGGTGAGTTACAGACCGTGTGTAAATCTCTCATTTAGAATGCAAAACTTAGAAAAGCTTTGTACATAGAGATGCAACATCAACAGAGCATGCTAAAGGTTAGAGATTCTAAATGGGATCTTTCTGACCTCAGAGCAGCTGAAGATTTCTCTATGATCTTAGTCATCACTGAAACCTGAAATAGGAAAGGAGCACACTGACCAGGAAAATTACTTAGCATGGGAAAATCATTGGCACTTTCCAGTTTTACATGCAGACAGCACCTAAAAATAACTACCCTGAAACACTTGTAGCAAGAGAGCAGGAGCCTGAAGAAAATTACCTGATACTTCTATCAGAATATTTTCCAGCATTTCAGTATTTGACTCATTACAGTTAAGCACAAGCTAAAGTCTGCTGAGGCAGTTCACAGGCTGAAGGTTAGAATGAAAGTGCTGTCCTGAGACAGATCTGCATCGATATGGAAGCCAGTATACTAGAGGACATGGGAAACAGGAGTGAACAAACTGACGTATAATTGTGGATAGGGAGCAAAAAGGGCAGATATACACAGCATAATGCAAGAGAAGTCACAATTATTAAATTCACTGTCTTATGAGGAATCCCTTTGATGAGGTCAGATTTTCTTCCTCAGGATATTCTGCTGAAAACCTTTGTTGGACTAAAGAACCTTGTTGAGGTTGTCCAAAAAACCCACATCTGATAGATCTTTTTGCCATAACAGCACAACACAGTTTATAGATTTATTTGAACAATACTTGTAATCCAGAAATTTCAAAGGTTTTGATTTTCAGGGACTTGATTCTTCCAAAATGGAAACAGAGTAAGCTTGAATGTGCTCGAAGTGAGCAATCAGAGTAAATGGCCCTATGAAATGGAAAGTGAAGTAAGTGAATTCAGCTTACTGTTTTAGACTAAAAAGTACCTCCTCCTATAAGGAATTGAGAACAACACAAGGATTCCCATCTATTTCACTTTTGGTCAATTTTCCGCATTCAGGGAGATGAAATGAAATGTAAATTAATATTATTTCTTTGGAACAGAATTATATTTTCCAGGCTGTCCCCTGACAAAATTAACCTCTAAACTAAATCTCTGGGATTTAGTTTGGACCTGATTTTTGTTGGTCATTAAGGAGTAAAAGTTAGAAACATTTAAAATGGTGCAACCTACATCTCCCTCAGAGCTGGAATGAACAGAAATTTTAATGATCAATAAAGTTTTATGAGTGACTGAACTTTAGTCAACAGTGTTTCAGTGGGATTTCTAGGAACATCAAAAGAATAAAAAGTCCAAATGTAACACCATTCCACTTTGGTGGCTAAGAATTAATAAAGTTAAAACCTCTTCCAAACTCTGTCATTTAACTCCATAGCATAACTCTTGTTACAGTAAGGCTCATTGCCAAGAATTCATAGTACTATAAGCAGTAAATGAAAAATGGCCAGAAAGAGCACAGTTTTGTTAGGCAGCGTGGTCCAGGTACAAGATTTTGGCTTCTGTGAAAGAAGGGGAGGTGGCCAAAACTGCTTGAGTGTAACAGCCTCCTGATATTATGCAATTATGTAACAATGAGTCTAGTTATTAATATCCATTTTAGCCATCTCAAAGTCCTGAGCAATCCAGTGCCATAACCTCTCCCAAAGTGCATCAAGTCAACAGCCCAAAGAGGTTCCCAAGACCTAAGCAAGAAGAATAATAGTGATAGCTGAGAATAAACACCTTTGTTCAGTAAAATTAATCGTTGCAATGCTAGAGTCTGTGACCAGGTCATTACCTTAAAGGCAGGTCTCAATGTGGCAGCTGAACAACCATGATGAAAAGCTCATATGCAGAGGGCATGAAGCTGTTTTTTCCTGGCTCCTATCTAGGCCAAGGGAGGAGCACCTTATGAGTGAAAATCTGAGCTGGAACTGGCCAGCATGTCCCTGGTGTAGGCAGGAGTACTGCTATGGCTATAAGATACTGCCATTATCTAGAGTTTGTGTTCACTAACTGGCAGGAGAAGAGATGAGAAGACAATACATGTAAGACAGACAAAATGGATGAAGCAGCAGAGGCTAGCACAGCACTGACCCCGAAACTGAGCTTCCCTTGCTGGGAAGAGGGGCAGTTATAGGGAAATCCTTGCACTGTAGTGTAATGTAGGCAGAGCTAACCACCCATACTCTCTACTGCAGCCATTTGAGCCTTCAGGCCTCAAAAATATATCTGCACAGCTGGAGGGAGGAGACTGTCTAGTTTCTATAAAGTCCCTAATTTGTTATTGATCTCCATAGGTTAGGCATTTAAACATTAGGTTAGGCACTTAATACCTTTCATGGACATAGCCCCCTGTCCTTACAAAAATAAGATGACTGGGATCCCTCATTAACAATTCCAAAGAGACATTCCTAACAATCACTGCTAGTGCTTCTAAAAGTAGCATGGGCTCCTATGTAGGTCAGAGACAGGTAGCAAAAGCTATAACTCTCCTCAACATCAGTCGTGGTGGATGACCTCAGTGCAAGTTAAATGAAAGAATACAAGAAGTACAAATTGAACAGGATTTAGCAGTTATGCTGAAACCCCACCTTGCATTTGCTAGACCAGTGCAGGAAGGGAGTTATGGAATTTATTTCTCTGTTCCCAGATGGAGAAGCCTGCAGGGGAGGTGAAATTAAGTATTTTCCGTAGGACTATTCCTTTTGCATAGGGGATGGGCAGATGAAAGCATAGAGGTGACTAAGGAAGAAGCAGAAGTGGTGATCAAGGCTGTCATCTTTGTCAGATCACAGGCAGAAGCTGACAGTTTGATGGGCCAATATATTTGACAGATAGGGTGAAGCAAAATGTGAACGATCTTAAAGGCAAAGGCAAGTTGCTTGTGTTCAAAAATGCTAAACTACTGCATGAACACAAAGAAAGTGGTGATGCAGCCAAAGCAAAAAGCTGGGAACAGGGTTCTAATCCTGCTGTTTTAGATGGAAGTGAAGGCAGCAGTAGTGCTGGAACATGGCTGGAGACCAGATTATTACAGACGAAAGGCAAAAAGATGCAATGCTGCTATGAGCCTTAGCTAGCTGTTGCAAAAAAGGATAAATCTGTGAGCTATTACGTAAGAGAAGTCAAATTGACTTGGCTCCTGCAGTGACTGATAAAATTTTCCCTGATCATGGGGTGGAGAAAGTATGAAGTTAAGAGCAGTGAAAAAATTGGGAAAAATTGACCATAGATCTAATTTTAAACACTAATGATTGTCAGAGATGGGGAAGTGAACTGTTAGAATGAGGATTACATAGAGGAAGAGAGAGAGATTTGCCGAGGTAAATTTTTAGGAGATGGGCACCCACAAATGAGATAGAGCTCGGATCTTTAAAGAAATCTTTCTGCCTCTCTGACTTCTCCTGTTGTCTAGGCAGCTGGAAAAGTCATGGGCATCACCAAGTATTTGCTTACTAAAAGCATAATTTGCTAAATTTTTTAAGTTTTTCTCACTTCAACAACAGGTTGTGCATTGGTTACATGGCCGATTGACTCCACCCCAGACATTCCAGATACTGGTGGGGGACTACTGGCAATAATGGTCATAATAGAGTTTGTGGGTTTATGAACAAGGATGATATTTTCAGTGCAGTGATAAGACCCACCCCAAGATGTGACAATTTACTGGATCCAAATTGGGCCAGGCTTTCTATAGATTTTATATAAAATCAGTGGACAGGGAAATACTTGATGGACATGTCATTCTCTTCAAAACCACCAGCTTTGCAGCCAGGTTGGATTAAGTTCCATCAGCACACCATGGTTCAGTTTTTCTGTACTTACCTTACTGCCCTCCTCCTCAGTCATTTTTATTGATGCACATGGCACTCTCCTTGCAGTTTCAAGAGAAATGGGGCAGTAGGGGCTTCTCTGCTCTCTTTTGGTCACTCATTTAATCACAGGGTGATAGACTTGGTGTCTAATGTAAGACATCAATATGAGCTGGCCTTCAAATTTGCTCCTGCAATGATCTTATGACAGCTTTTAACTCCAACAAAGAGTATCAACAACATTCTCACAGATTTTCTGAGAAACCTCAACAGAAACTATTTGAAGAGATGGTAGTAATTATTTCTTCCTACAAAAAGAAATTCATGAAAATGTCTAAAACTCAGTGGTGGTCAGAGTGTTGAGTCTGATCAACAGAACATCGTACCAACCTTTTTGGCTTAAGGAAAAAAAACCAAAGAGGCAAGACTTTGTATACCTGAAATAATTATTAAGAGTTCTTAATAGGAAGAGACCAAACTTGTTCAGCTTCTTTTATAGTAAACATGTCTGGTGGGTTGAGGGAGAGGAGGGAAAATCATCCATACTTTTTATACAGTCTGGTTGGATAGCTGGCAAGTGCACCTGTAGGGCATATGTGAATGGATAAACCCATACATGTTCACTTTAAAGGACACCGTCAACTTGCTTCAGAGTTTTTGTTTGCTCTTTAATCTGCATTAATACCCTCTTAGAAGCTTAAAACCCATTATTTATTTCCCTATTGATTTCCTTCTTCTTTTTCCCATTGTCAAACCCTTTCTGTGTGTGTTTGTTTTGCTTTGTTTTGAATGGAGATAAAATTAACACAGCTGTTTTTTTTTTAACAACCCAAACAACTCCAATTTGTACCACACTTTATCAGGGCAGTGAGAGCAAGGACAAGAGTGTCAGCAGACAGAATGCTGGGTGGGCACACCAGGGGAGTGCTGCCTCGTGGTGCTGTACTTAGGCTGGCCTTTGAGAGGGCACCAAGGCAATGCAGTTCCTGTTTTGGTCACCTGGACCTGTGAGGGAGGACAGACAGATTGAAGAGGTTCAGTTCCTCTAAAAATGTGAGCAGCCACTTGCTGCTCCTTCTTGAACAAAATTAATTAAAAACCAACAGTCTTAGTCTGTGCAGTTGCATTAATGCTGATCCAACTGTGTAAAGGGATGTAGTATAAGTGCTGCTAAGTTTGAGCACTTTTGTTTTCAATTCTTGCTGCTGTTACAAGCATGGGTCTGTTTGCAGTGATGCAGTGCTCCATGAAGAGCTCTGGGGGCAGAGGCTGCCTGTATTTGCCATCACCTCAGGGTGCTGCAGGCAGCAGGTACATCATAAAAGGCAGCCAGTAAAAGTCCCCTGCTCCTGGCCCTCTCCATATGTGTGGCAAAAAGGGCGCAAAGAAGAGCTTGCCAGAGATGCAGTGATGGCAATGAGTTGTCATTCAGAGTACTGGGCTTTCCATGTAGATTGAAGTGGGGAGAAAGACAATAGCAGAGAAGCAGGTAAAGGAGAGTTTCCTAGTCAATCAACTCTGCAATAGGTCTTTTCTGCAACCTACAGCTACCTTTGGAGATTTGTCTGTGGTCATTTCTCCCTTGGGCATTGCCTGTAGGACCTGTTCCAGAACAGATTAGTTTAGCTGCTGATTTTCATTTTAAGATATTTGATGAAGTGAGGAGACTGGCAAGAAAGCAGCTGATGTTCAAGAATCAAATAATGTTTCTGTCTTCATCTTTGCAGTTTTGTCAAAATCCAGTAACTCTCCCTTAAAGTTCCACGTGGATGAAAGGGTTTTGTGGTTTTACTAAATTTCCACTCTAAAGGGAGCAGCATTGCCTTTGACACTTTGCTTAACACTGAATGGAAGCAAGCAGGACTGGCACTTGGCCCTGTGCTGGTATTCTCTCTGATGGTGTGTTTGGACCAGTTTGCAAAGGAATCCTTGCAAGGAGAAAGTGCATGAAGGTCTCATTAAACAAAATGCTTGTCTAAAACATACAGAATAACCTGTGCAAATGATCCAAATCTGGGGTTTCATTAATTTTTGAGATTTCAAAAGACTGTTGTCCTTTGGAGCAAGACTCTCCAAAGGTTGTCACTAAAGTCCAGATTCAGATCTCAAGAATAATGGTCTGATCTCAGAGCGAAATAACAAGGTGAAAAGAGAAATTCACACCCAATCCATTACCAGATTAAATGTTTTATGTTCCCACTCAGTTTTCAGCTTGTCCCATGATCAAAAAACCCAAAAATTCCACTGACTGCACCAATCATTGAGCATTGATAACACGGGTTTTCCTGTTCCTTTCATCTGCTGCTGAAGGATAATACACAAAGGCAAAGAAAACACTCTAAAAAAGCCGAGATGAAAAGCCATCCTCACCAGGAGCTCAGACGCGGCTGTTTCGTCTTCTGCTAAGCAGCTCCCGGCAGGGCTTTCCCACCTGGCATGGTGGGATGCCAGTTCAGGGCTTCCTTCTGCCATCTTCTGCCCCTTCGCAGTACTGCGAGCCGGGAACAAACGGCTCAGCCTCTGCTCAGGTCTTCGGTCTGTGGCAGCAGCACCCGGGCTTTTGCTCAAGGTTAGATGCTCTGATAATAGTCATCCATCAGGAAATAGTAGAAAATAACCTGTTAACAATACTAATTATGCTTTATGGGAGCGACGCTCTAAAGTGCTTTTAGGCAACCCTGCCTGAACACATGTATTAAGAGAATAGCTCACATATGTGAGAAGACTTTTTTTCTGTGAGGTTTTTTCACCTTGACCTCGTGGTGCTAGCTGTCCCCACTCCTGCAGAGGAAGAAGCTTCATCCATCCCAATGAGGTAAGATGCCCAGCATTTTTGCAAGAAAAACAAGAGGACATTCAAAGAAGAAAGCAAGAAACCACCTACTTTCACAGTGTTAGTAGGTGGCTGCACACTCCTGTAAGATGCTCAGATGTTTTGCTTCCTCATACAAAAAATTAGCTTCCTTTACCCCACTTTCTTTTAAACTTTCAGACTGAAGGCCTGCATTCATTAAGATGTAAGGCTACTACATAGATACTTCCCAAGACTGCCCCACCTCAATACACATTAGTCCCTGTCTTATCTGGGTGGGTCATGAATATTTGAAAATATTTGACATAAATAAACAGGGCATTGTCTAGTTTCTGCTGTATCCATGCCCCATACTGCCAGATATCTCACAGCATCCAGGTTTTGCATTGGCATTCTGTTGCATTTCTTTTCTTATCAGTCAGTAAGTAATGTTTTGACCTTTTGAGAAAACCTCAGCTACAAGCTATATTTACACATATATTCTGTGAGGCATTTGCTCTTGGCATTTAAACAAAGATAACAGTGAGAGCTACCAATTTATGTTCCTGCTATTTAGCTCTAAGATACAGCCCTACCTGAGAAGGAGGAGCTCAGTTATTTTATGTTTTTTCCTCAGAAGCCAATTTATATTTTCTCATATGCTTTTCCTCATCTCATTTTGGTTCTGGATGTGTCTCCTCCTTGTCTCTTTACAAACATTTTCTCAGAAGTATAAGGTTAAAACCCCATTCACCTCTAACTTGGAGTTATGGACATGGAAGTCCCTTCCCTGCCAATTTCTATGAACAACTACTTCTAAGAGCTCAAATAATGGCTTTCCTGGCAAAATCCTGCTTCTCATTTCTCTTCTTTTGTTACATTTTTGCCTTTCATAAAATAATTAATGCTTTCTGTTCTGCTTTCTCTTACCATCCACCAATCTTCGTTTAATTTTTGATTTTGTAAATTTGTTTTGGAATAAAAAGTTCTTTCACTTTGCTCTTTCTAATAACCTCATGTACTACATTTTATGAATGGTTGTGACTTTTACAGACTACAGGTTATTTGGGTGTGTGATTTTGCAGTGCTAAGGTTTTCAATAAAATTCCTCTCACCACAGATGTTTAGCTAAGTAAAAAGCTGAGCTTTTTTTTCCGGTTCTACTCGGGGTTACTTTCATGTGTTGTTAAGCACATTTAATTAACACTGGCACATTAATTTTATCATAAGAGTGGAGACAATAAAAGCTAAGTAAACCTTGATGAAAATCTCAAGATATAGAGAGGTTTTAGTTTGCTTTGTTGGATTTTTTTTGTTGGTTTTTTTTTTGGTTGTTGTTGGTGGATTTTTTTTGTTATCATACTGTAGTTTATTTTAACAGAAAACAATTGACTTGACCAAATCTTTTGGGGTATTCTTAACCTATAAGGTTTGTTTCTTTGCTTATGAGTACAAATACTTACTATATCAATTATTTGCTTCTCTCTCTCTCTCTCTCTCTCTTTTTTTTTTCTAACCTCAATAATCCTACCAGTACATCCTTCTCCTGGCNTTTTTTTTTTTTTTCTGGTTAGGGGCAGTCTCTATGCAGTTCTGAGCAAGACGTACTGTTAATTGTACCTCGGTGCCCAAACAGCCCAGGTGTCAATGAACCTTTCCAAGCATACAGAGCTGGTCACTGGGAGTTAAGCAGGGCTCTGACACAGCACAAGTCCAGGACATTTTCACTGCCAAAGTCTGAAGAAATGAAAAAACACAAGTAAAATGATACTATTTACACACAGAAAGAAACCAATGAAAAGGCATAAAGCATTATGAAAAAGTTATGTTTAGTTTACAATTGCTAGAACAATACTATCTTACTAAAATTTGCTAAAAGATGCGGTATCAATTTCACCCTAATAAAGAAGCTGATCATACCCTGGAAAAAGAGAGTTTAGTAAAATAACATTTTGTTTGCTGCAGTGTACCTTTTCCTTCCTGTTTCTTTGGCATATCTGTGCAATATAGTATGCATCATATTTTAATTTAAACAGTAATATGCCAGGTGCCAACAGTTACACATCATTACACACAAGTTCTTATCATTCCTAGCAGTGCATTAGTACATAATGTGTAATGTATATGTGAGCAAAGTCTCCATCATTGCATGAGTTTCACATACCAGTTATTTTTATCTACAAAAGTTATTTATTAACAGAATAAAGGAGGAGAAAGGTGGGTGCAGTTTCAAACTAGGGTTTCTTTCACTTAACTTCCGGTTACATGACTCACAAACAGAGGGGTGTGAACGTGTATCTAAAGCTGTGTTTAATTTGACTGTCTCTGTTCTCTGCTCATAGTTTAGTGTGTAGCGCAGCCCTTGTACAGCCCCATCTCTCTTGCTTTTCCTTGCTCTAAGTAGCCCACAATATTCTTCCTTCCCCTGATTTCCCCAGTATTTCCCTGTCATTGACTCTTTGCCCTGTACTCTTCCCTCCCAATGCTGGAGCTGAGCATTTGGTTAGGAGAAGTGCTGGGATTGCAAAAGCCTGCTTTGTGTGCAGCAGTCAGGGTCAGTATTGCTTGGCCATGCCTCAAAAGACTTTCTGTAACCAGAGCTGGAGCCAAAGTTGTTATACCAATCTGGCAAATGTAGAGGATTCCTCTGTGCACCGAGTACACTGGGACTGCTCTTTAACTGCCTTTAAGTTTTCTCATGAAATCTACAGTGACGCCCAAACAAGCCTAATGTGGTTAAGAACTCAGTCCAATGATCTCACATCCTCCACTGCAGTTGAAGTCTCATAAACACATTTTGTCTGTATTGGTATGTTGTCACAATTTGGGAGACACATTGCCTGGAAACACAATAGTTGATTATGAAAGCCTAGTTTGATGCTGAGAGATCACAGCCAGATGTTACATTCCAGTAATCAAAAATGAGTTATTGCAGGAACAAATAAAAAGTAGTGAAATGCTAATTTTATGTAGCTCTTTATTTTTCTTTGTCTCAAAAATATGATTTAGTTTTTTCTTTAAAAGCAGGGACTACTCAGAGGAGACAATGGTGACTAGGAGACTAAGAGGAGAAGAAATCCAAAGAACTATAGAATAAGTAGAACTAGTTATGAGAGATACTTCATATTATTCATTAATTTAGGATGTATATCTGATTACAGAATGTATACCTGATTAGATGCATTAAGCATAACATCCAAGGAATGACCAATAGACTGTACAACCAACTCATGCAGGAGTAAATATGGATATTAGAAGATATGGTAGACAAAATGTTTCACAGAAAATTCAGAATTCACAGATACCTGCTGCACAAGGCAGTCTCAAGGTCGTTCTCCCAGGTAAGTTGCAGAATAAATGCAGAAATGCAAGAGCTTTTTTCTATCCCATCTCTATAAAGCATGTGATGGGATGCCTGACAGGGGAATATCTGTTAAACCAGTGAAGATGGAGATCAACAGAAGCACTCTGTGGTGGGTAAGGAGATGCTTAATATAGAGATGTAATCATATAGTGCTGAAAGGGAAAATGCTGTCACTGAAGAAAATTAGTTCATAGAGGAACAGAGCAGAAGCAGCAAAGGAGCAGACTTGGGATTTTTATTTTTTAATATTTTTCCTGTAGTGTGGAGAATGTGAGAACCCAGGGGGAATTATAGTGACACGAAGGGTTGAGAGATGATCAAAGTATGAACAATCAGGATTTAGAGAAAAAGCTGAAACACCTGAGGCCTTGAAGATTAGAATGGGATTAATTTCTGCAAAATATAATGTCAAGTATTTATCTTGGACAGTGATAAGAAAAAACCTTGTGTCATAAACCAGAAACTGATCTGGTAAAATCTCTGGATGGGAATTTGGGCATATTATTTACTAGGATAAATATGTACTATTGCTGTGATTCGGACAAGAAAGACAGCTATGGTCAGGAGAGCAATTATATGTAGAAAGAGGGATGGCTATTGTAGATTTTTAGACCTTGTCTGGAATTCCATATCCTTCATGGGGCTCTCTTATTCAGGAAAGATGAACTCAAATGGAAGTGATGCAGAGAGACAGAGTAAGGTTTGGCATCTTGTGAGGAGAAACTAGGAGAATGTGGCATCTTTTGGACAGACCAGTCTTGCAGTTCCTAAAGGTGCTACAGAAAGAAAACAACTATTTAGGCTAAAAGATGTAGTTGTAAGAAAAGACAGAGAGCAAGTACATAAATGTAAACGGCCACGTGCAAGTTTTAGAATGGAAGTTAGAAGAATGTTCCCAACCAGAATAAGATGAGGAGTACAGGAAGTGGAGAAAACAAACTGCTAAAATGGAAGATAATAAAAAAGGATATAGTATGATATCTGCGCTAACAAGAGAACGCCTTATGTGACTGAAAAATACTCACTGACCTCAAAGGCCAATTTCGTAAATTTAAAATTATATTTTTATAGTTCATGAAATCATTGTAGTTGTGGCAGTGAAGTACAGTCTTACTAAATGAGGCTGGATTCTTATGTTCAGGTGAGGAGAGAGCATTAAGATCATCTATTCTGAAATTTAATGTAATATAGCCCATAGAAACCTACTCATTCATTTTTGCCTCAGGCTCAATGTGTCTCTTTGATCCAAAGCACATCTTTTCAGAAAGGTATTCAGATTTAATTTAAGTGCTTCAAGTGAAGTAGAATCCACCACATTTAACAGTAACTTCTATTGAAACTGCAATGCAGATGGTTTGAGAGAAGAGCTTTTGACCTTCATGATTTTTTTCGTTTTTTTGCTATCATTGACAGGTTTTATGAGGAAATACATCAGACAGATTGTTGTGGAACATATTACACTTCCTACATCTATTCTGATCTGACTAACTCCTTTTCAATATTTTCAGGACTTAATGGTCTGTGGTATGTTTCTTCTGCTACTAAGACCAATTTCAAAATCAGTGAAGTTATTCCTATTTATACCAGGTAATAATTTGCAAACTATATATCTTATATCTGTATCTTGTATATAGCTATACCTATATAGCTATATATCTTATCTCTGAGTAAAGCCAGCAGACTTTGGTTTATGGTATGATTTGTGTAATGCACAACATTTAAATTCTTGCACAGATAGAAATCTTTTAGGGTAATACCCATTTTCTTTAATAGTAGCTTCTTAAATTTGGCATATAATCTAAGATGACCCTTTTGTTTCAGTTTAAAGAATTTATCTCTAAAAAAAACCATACTCTTGCCAACAAAAAACCATCTCACATGTTTTATATACTTAGAATGGATCACCTTCAGGTTAGAAAACTAACTTTTAAGAGGCTGCCATTAAATGAAAGGGATCATATTTTAAAAGTATGGAAGAGAAATATCCTCATGACAGATGTTCTGGATGGTTGTCACAGAATAAATTTGGAATAGTGCAGGGGTAAGACTAAATCAATCATCACAGCAGTACAGACATCTGATGCAAACAGACATCTGATTTCTGAGTGATTGGGTGAAAGGGCAGGAGAAAAAGCCTTTCAGATCTTTGAATAAATTTGACTCATGAAGAACTGTGCACCTCAAAACCCAAGAATGGAACTAAATCCGAGCATAGTTATATAGTGATTAGAATCATGGTTATTCTTCTCTTGCAACCTTTTTGTTTGGTGATAAGTATTTCCCTGACACCCATTCTAGAGGTCTCAGGCCCTGTGGAGCACCCAGCAGTGCGTGCCCTGGAGGATGCTTGTGCTATGGCTGACATCTTTAGCAACAAGCTTACTGTGTGCAGGGCTGTGGCTATGCCTTATTTTTAGTACCCAAAGACTCTTTCAAAAGCAAAATATCTTTGATGCTAGATTTTGAATTAAAATCAAAATCCTTGCATAAAAATCTATTTTTGAGGTGTCATCAGCACACTGTTAAGTGTGTCTCTTGTAAGGATAGTTTGAATATGATTAATCTGTACTACGGTGCTATGAAAAGAAATACAAGGTGTCCAAACTCTGCTTTTAGCTACAGCAGTCAGCACAGACATCTGGAGGTCAAGTATTTTTAGAAGTCTGACTTGGATTAGAGTCTGACCCCCATGCGCATGAATCATCACAAGGATTAATGAAGTGTATAAAGTGTGTGTGCTTGTTAATCTCATCTATGGACACAACAAAGGAAGAAATTCTTCACTTTGAGAGAGTGAATGGTTTAGCAAAGAGAAGACACAAAGCCTAGCCTTAAGCTGATGAGGAGCCTACAGTTTAATGGAAGAGTGTCTTTTATTATCTTAACTGCAGCAACTGTGTTCCAAGGAGGAATGACATGAATATGATCCTGTTTAACTTTTAGTTGTGAAGTTTTGTCCCTTTCCTTTTGGTATTCTCACCTCTGTTTTACATGTTATCTATGAAAAAGATTCTATTTTAAATTAAAACTAGAGTTTCATCATTTGCATTTATTTTAGGTCATACGTCCTGTTAAGTTCCTCTGGCTCATGCCGTGAATATAAACATGGTTGCTCAAGATTTGGCATTGGCCAAATACCTTCAAAGGGGCAAGTAGTTCTCAGATAACACAAAATGAGAAGTACACTGACTGAATTTTGTCTTGAGTTTTTCTGTCAGCTCTCTAACTCACAGAGCATCCCTGCCATTCCAGCTACCACCCTGGAATGATACTCTGAGGCAGAGTAGTTCCCTAAAGATTGTCTTGCCTGTCCTCGAAGATGAGGATTTTAAATTTTCAGAGTCAGCTTTAAGACCAAGTGTATGCAGAGCTTTGAAATTCTTCATGGATGGCATCAATAAAAGGCTCATCTTCAGATTTTCCTCCCTTGTGGTATCGTAGTGTTTGTGTCAGAGAATGAGTCAAGGGTATCAGAGAACAAGTGAGGAAGCACATCATGACCTACAAAAGTGTGGGTTGGTCTCTAAGAACGTCTACAGCTACAGAAGCCCCAGGATTATTCCAGCATGTATATTTTTTTCTTTCTATCTCAGTAAAGTCTTGGACACCTCTTGTAGCTCTGAAGAGACTCATCTTTATGCAACAGCCAGGACTATCCCAGTTCCATGTGTTCGTATGATCAGAGGGAGGTAATCCCAGATAATTTGTGGAAGATGAAAAAAAAGAGGAGTTATTTTTACAGTAGTGGTTAACATTTGAAGCTTAGTGCTGGATGGTTCTGAAATTCCTCTGAAAGGAAAGTTCACCACTCTCAGCTCTGATTACAGGCTTGAGAGGCCAACAGTCCCCCAGCACGGGCTTCTTAGCTTTTCTGAGGAGGAACAGGCTCTTTACAGCATCTTTCCTCAATGGCTTCAGAAGGAAATTAGTTTTTAGTGTAAATGTAAATCGCACATGTGCAAGTTATAATTCTGGACCACTGCCAGTAGGTAAAGTCTCTAAGTCTGCTATTTGGTAGTTACTATAAAATTTGCAGTAATACTCTTCAGTTCTCTTCCTGTCCTTTCAGCTACAGAAAAAACATTTGGAAAGAAAAGAGTCTTTTTATGCATAGAGGGGATAAATGAATAGCACTTGTGGGACAAAGATGAATGGAAATTGAAACAAGAATTTTTTCAGTGAATGTTAATAGTCCGCAAATGACAAAATTTTCATATTCAAGTTTTGTGAAAAACAGCACTAGGGTAGAAATGAAAGTTTTTTGTGTGAGGGGATTAAACTGAAAAAGTAGTACAACTGTCTAAATCAGAAAAGACCCCAGTGCCCACAAAGTGCTGCAGAGAAACAGAGTTTAGTGTCAGTGGGATTGTGAAGGTCAGTGAGCAGATGAGGGTTGATGGAAACTCCTCTCTGGACTGTGAAAAGACCATACACATCTGGTACAATACTCCCAGAGGATCTCTGAGTTCCAGGGGGTTGTGAAGCCTGTAGCTCACTTGCTGCGCTGTGTTATATTGATAGCATCACTTTTGTCTACGGCAACTATAGAAAAATAAAGAAGCTCCCATTTAACTTTCAGAGCATGGATGTTTTATCTCAAATAAGGAATTAATAGTGTTGAAAGCTAAAGCTTACTTACTTAAATTAGTTTTTAATTTTTTAAAATGTGTTTAGCATTTACTTACTTTGTGAAACAGAGGTATGCCTTACTGAAAGAGTGGATTGAATGTCATATTATACTGAAATAGAAGAAATACACTTGTCAAAATAGAAATCAAATCTGCATTTTTTGAGCAAAATTTCACAGCAGATGTTATGGACTTCCTGTGTACTAATTCTAAATATGACTAGTGACCACATTGCCTGCCTGCCTGTATTATGTAGAATTTTCATATAAAGCATTAAGAATGCATCTTTATAGGGAATAATATAATCATAGTTGCATAACTCATGTCTATAAAACAACAACAGAATGACCTAGTTCTCGTTTTCTAACCAGTAAGTATCTGGTTTTGGATCACAAAATGACTATATACCTGTCTGGGCCTCATATCATTGGGACACTTCCCACCCATGGATGGAGGGCAGCAGGGAAAATTCAGAGAGAAAGTGCCACATTTCTCTAATAGGTTTATAGTTTTTCCTTGGAAAAAATATGGCAGTAGGACAGTTAGATATATTACTTCAAATTTGCACTCACTGTGCAAATGAGCCTTATAAACCTCTTTTGATTTACATAGGCATAAACAGAATTATTTCCTGGTGTTTAGACCTGAATATGAAATATGCATGTCTTCTCCAGGAAAAACACTCCTAGATCAGCTCCCCCCTGCTTGAAAAAGAAGGCAATATTCTAAAGATGCATGTGAAACCTTTTGATTCTTCATTGACAGAGGCTATTTTCTGCATTTTTAAGGCATGTTTCTTCACAGCAATCTGTTCTTTATGACAGACATTCTCAAGATATGCTGAAAATGACCAGGGTGAAAAATACCACCCCTTACGTAAGTCGCAGCTCCTGTACACAGAGCCCTGCCTATATAATACAAACCTACAAGAAACCTTTTCAGTAAGGGTTCTTTAGCAAGCTTTTTTTTTTTCTACAAAGTTAGACTTAATAATATAATCACAGGCTAGATAGTGAGGCCCTTACTGACACTGATTATCATGTTAATCCATGATGGATTAAATTTGAAACCACCAAAATATTTTAAACTTAGAGACATACAGTTTAAATGAATCCTGACCAGGTGCTGGGAAATAGGAAATCCCTGACATAAGCTCTGATATAAAAGAAGAGCTTAGTTCATCAAGAACAAAAATGAGCTAAGTTACGTAAAGCAGCAGTAAACAAGAAGGTCTGGAGAGGCAGGAGGGTGTAAAGAGAAATATGTGGATTAGGTATGCGAGTTTATTCATACTTAAGGACTTATTTTACTTTAATACTAGCCAAGTATCACTCAAAGCTTAAAGATATGTGTTTCAGAGAGTTTTCAGATGAAAGGCTCAGAAGAAAACCAGTGGTGTATGGGAAGAGAAGGCTGCACCCTTTGGGAGGCAGAGTGGATCACAAGCTGCTCGAGGTTTGTTTTCTGGAAGAGTTGTTACTTTAGGGGAAGTGAGAGTGTTTGAGACACTAGACCTTGCTAAAACAGGAACATATGAGTGCTGTTGGTGCCAGGCCATGGAGTGCCTGGGTAGGAGCTTAGCAAAGAGCTGGATGAGGATTTTCTGGTCAGAATAGAAACTTTTCGTGAAGACAAATATCCCCTTTTAAACTCTCTCCCTGGGGACAAGATATACATGGCTAATGTGGAAAATGTGGCCTGAGGGAAGGGATAGCACACTTCCGACCAGCACCCCTATAGCCAACAAGCTCACCTGGTTCACAGAAATGCCTGTGCCCTCTGAGGGCCTCTTCTGGTATGAGGGATATTATACATCCATACTGCCTTTCTCTAGGCCTCTGAGGAGAGGAGAGCATCAGGGTAACCCTGCTATACATTTCCCAGCCCAGAGCTGGGGCTAACAAGGCAGACAATAGGATCTGCCTGCTCCTGTGTGTATGGATATGTCCTGGACACCCAGGTTTGTTTTGATGATCAGGCCCCTGCCACTTGTGAGCTGGGTTGTTCACCAACTCAGTTTGGGCTATATCTTCTATATAGTTTGTCTTTTGGCTGGAGTGCAGAAGATCATAGTTATCCTGGAAGAAGTGTTTACACTGCTAATGGTTACAAGCACCTATTATTTAAAAATGAAAGTAAAAGCCCTAACAGGCAAGAAATCAGTTCCCAGTGGAACACTAACAGGAGCCCAATTCACTCTTGTAGCCCATAGAAAGTGAAGAGGCTTCAGATTCTGTTCTGAGACACAACAGTGCTCATCATTGTACAGTTCAGGGGGTGGTAGAACAGAGGACAAGAAAGGAAGTCAGTAGCAGTATTTGGCTGAAAGAGGTCCCATCAGATAGCTTTCTGAGTGGATTATAGCTTGCTCTGAGCTGTAACAGGAGTGGGGCTAGGGTCAGAGAACTGTAAAAGCAAAAAGCGTCTGCTGTGAAATAGAGATGCTGTCCCATTGAGGAGACCCCAGTGTGGGAGGAACCCCATAGGAGAGACATCTCATACGTCTTCAGATTCATGGATTCACTTTTTGGTCAGTGGCAAGAAACAGGCAGTTCAAGGGCACAGTTCACCTGTCCTGTTTTTATGCCTGCTTCAGGATAAGCTTAATCACCCCTTAGCAGTCTCCACTCCTGGAACGAAGTTGTGAAGGCACCCGAGGCAGCTGATACAGCTGCCAATATTCACGCCTAATAACACTGGTTGAAAACACTCCTACTGCTTTTCATGTGGTCAGTTGCAGTACCAGCCTTGGACTCAACCGTAGTTATCTAAACCCTGTAAGGCATGGAAGTTTCCAAAAAGTTCATGCGCTCATAGTATTGCAAATCACAAATCAGCTACGTAAAATCATGAAAATGGATTAAGACGCATGATTAAATGTAATAGTGCTGTCTTCTTTCTTCTACTTTTTATTTAGCCTTTGGAGTTTTGGGGCATATTTTTGTCATGCTCATCCTTCAACTCAAGGCTTAAATTAAAGGATAGTTTAAAATGAGGGCATGGAGTCCTGTAATTGACTGAGGGATTTGAGTATAAATGCAGCTGTCATAACAGTGCAACATATCAAAAATAAAATCTGTTAGGAAATGGCAGTATTTTGCTAAGAATCAGACATAAGAGTATTCTTCAGTTTTATAATTGAATTATTACAGGTTTTTATAATATTGCAATAAGATGTAATTGCTAAGGTTGTAACTCAAAACTTGAATTGTAGTAGACAACTCAAGTACAGGCTTAGTCAGACCTTGCGTTGCAAGTACGTTCAAGGGCAAGGACAGATACTAAAATTTTTCATTGGTTTGAAGGTGTTTGTCCTACTGTTTGCACTGCAAACATGCCTTTGTTAGGCAGCACACCCCATTTAGGTGAGTGTTGAAATGCTGACAAGGCACTCAACATTTGCTTCACCTGGCATTATGGGTAAGCAACTTACTGTGAAAGCATAAAAAAGCTCTTATAACTTGCACCTCTGTTTAGACAGGAGCTTAATTAGGAAATGCAGAAACTTGTATTGAGTAGAGATCTCAGAGCAACAAGAGAGTTTGCAAGAGGTGAAGTACCCCTTGGCTGAAAGACAAATGCAGTGACAGCCTGAAATCCATCTCTGCACTGAATCTACTGATCCAGCAGATCCTGAAATCTACTGATGCCTTTGATGCTTCAAGTTCCACTCTGAATATGGTTCCTACCCATCTTCTCTGTTGTGCATTTATCATTGAAATGGGCAAAATCCCTTTTACTCTCCACTATTCACACCCCAGCATTCAAGGACTTCACTGCTACCCAGGACAAATCAGTTTTTCAAGTCTGAACCTGAATGACTGGTTGTGCAGTGAATCATCTGATATAGGGCTTTGGTCACAGCCTGACCTTGTGGAAGTACCTCACAAGAGAAAAGAGGTTGTAAAACTAGACAAAAATGACTCAGAATGAGGAAGGCTCAGAGGTGAAGGAAGATAAAAACATTGTAAAATCAACTGTAGCTGCTTGGAATGTATCAAAGGGGAGATGCTTTACTCCAGATTCATTCAGACATACTGGCTTATTCTTTTTTTGCCAAAACATCTCTCCCTCTTTCTAGTTTCTTGGGTGAGCATGTTGTCAGAGCTCCCCTGTTGTGGAGGAAGCTGTGTTTTGTGTCAGAGGCTCCTGCCCTGTGCTGCACCCAGGCGCTGCACTGATAACCCTCCTCTTCTAATCTGTAGAGGAGCAGTAAGTAAATGGATTCTCACAAATTCTTTGCTGGGAAAAGCTTTTGAGCAGTTTGTGGCACAGGATTTGTTATTGGTAGGTATAGTTGATTATCTAAACAGTTAGTGGAGGTATAGTGGAAGCAATTTCATATGCAGACAAATGCATATGCATATGCAGCAAAATTTCTCATGCCATTCCTGTGATTTACAAGGCACTGCTATTATCTGCATGACCTTCATACTTGTAGGTACAACTAAGAATGTAATCTGTGCTATAATTGTAGCCTTTCCCTTCTCCAAGGTGTAACAAAGCACTGTGTAGCCAGGAAATAAGAAATAGGCAATCATATGGAAGATTTAAGTTGAAAATCTGTCACTTATTGGAAACTGCTTGTTTGTTTCTAAACTTAGATTGCATATTTTTACTTTGGATACCATTAAATATTGATATGAAACATAGGAATTGTAGCAAAGTCAGATAGATGCTGAGTTTCTGTTGAGCAGCCGTAATTTAGCATGTTGTAAACTGGGATCTTACCAGAATTTGTTAGTGGTTATGCTGAGTAGGTTTATTAAAAAATAAACCAAACCCCCAAAACCCCAAAAATCCCAAGAACCCCAACCTGCACCAAGAAACAACCCCAAAACCCACCAAAACCAAGAAACAGCAGAAATTCTGGGCATTTACATGTAAAAGGTCCATGCACACTGTCGTTTTTTGAAGAGCTTGTATGAATCCTCATGCTTGCCTCCTATATTATTATTGCCTGCCCCAGCACATTTTCCTTCAGACGTCTCTGACTGGGTGCCTGGGCTGAGCATCTCATAGACAACAGTGCTACAGCTCAAGCCTTCCTTAATCAGTGTCTACCCTGTGTGAAGATTTACAGGAATGTAGATTTTGGTACAGAATGCCATTTCTGAACTCCACTTATAATAAACTTACTTTACTGCAATTGTATCATCTGATTGCAGACTTATCTTTTCAAATCCTGTATCACCTGTGATTCCCTTACTACCTCTCCTGGTCCTTTGTATATGTTTTTATATGATCGTTTAAACTTTTCTCACGATTCACCTGTGGCTATGGCATCCCTCCATAAAGACACACACATTTCTCAATTTACTTATTTTTGGAGTGTCTCAGATCTAAACCATGCCACAGAGTTGTTTCTTCCAGTCCTTACAAAATCTGTATTTCGTGAGTGCAATTATTTTTAGGAACTTTCTCACTTAGTGTCAATGTTTAAAGGTAGCCAGAAAGCTGATATCCTAGAGTTATAACAAAAAGTCTTACTCCAGAAGGGAGCGCAGAAAGTCAGAGGCAGGTGTAAATCCACTCCTGAAAATGGGAAAACTAATTAAGAGAGCAGCTGGAGGGAGATGTTTTAAATGAAGAGTACTGGTGAGTTTTCTTGTGGATCCTACAAAAGCCAAATTTTAAGTTACATCTTTTTGTCACCATGTCTAGGTGTGTTATATACAAACACTTCACATTCTTTTCAAATACAGAGAGCATAACTGAGGAACAGGAATTGACATTGAAGACTGAAAATTGGGTTTGGGCCAAGTGGACTTCATAAATCAGTTCAGACGTGTACCCTTCATCTCTCACACTGCGTTCACCTCCAAAATTAAAGCTTCTTTTTTTTAATGTCAAACTCAGAGAAACCTGTGTCTGACCCTCATTCCTTCAAGCAGTGCTGTACAGGGTTTCTTCAGAAAATAGGCTGATGGAAAAAAACCAGCAAGAAGACCTCTATTTTTGCCTCAGGATTCCTAGTTGGAGGGACACAAAAGAAAACCAAGACAAAGCCCGTACCCAATGAAATAGGCTTATTACCTTATTTCTGGAATGAGTCTAGTTCCTATTGCTGAGAGGTATCCTGCATCTAATGCCAGAACTGGGGTTGCTGTGCTGGGGTTCAAAACGCTTCTGGAAACCTGAACAGTAGGACTTTTGTGCACCACAATGCTCAGGTTCCTGGGGTCCTGACTTGGAGAGGAAGAGGAAAAGGATCTGAAGTAGATACTCAGAGAGAGAAAATGTTGGCAGATTCCTTATTCCTCCTTTTCTGCGATAAAGCAGACGCACCCCTTTATGCTGGTTAAACACCTGTAGTGGAGTGTGAACACAAGTGGAAGTGTGAACACAACTAAATGAATGCTGGCAGTGAACACTAGGCAGTGAAAGGGTAAACCCTGCAATGTAAAGCAATAAGAAATACAATCATTTCAACTTCCTCTTAAAAGCAGGTCTGTAAAATATTTTTATGCTCACCTCTTGAAACGATAACTTCTGCTTCATTGTTTACTTTTGAGGCGTAGGACAAGTCATAGGATGATTACAGAGAAGTACAAATCACAAGACACAGTAAGAGCCTGCAGACTTGGTGATAACAACTGGTAGTGCTTCCTCTATGCTTGGTTAATATTAACCTGTGGTAAAGGAACTATTTAAGCAATTGTGGATGACTTGGTCATAACTTTTTCTTTCAGGAGCAGAGCATGGTGTATTTGATGTGCTTTGAGACGTTTTTTGAAGACACAAGAACGACTTTTATATTGAGGTCAAACTCTTAGGAAAGCTTCTTTTTCTACACTCATTTTTGTCTCAGCTTGTTGAAAATGGCGGGTGTAAGCAGATGCATGAAGTACTCCATGTTCATCTTCAACTTTTTTTTTTGGGTAAGTTAGTGTTTAAACTGTTATTGGCGATGTATGAAATGTGTTCCCCATTATCTGAATGCTGCAGTTAGAGGAATTGTAAAGAAAATAGAGCATAAGTGGAAACAGAGTATGATTCTAAATCTGGGAGGGGAGAATACATTTAACTTTTGCCCTTCCCTTTGTCTTTTTCCATTTAAACACCTTTCCTCCTGCATTCAAAAGTAGACAAGCCACAAATCTGTCTCCCTGTTCATCTTGTGCCCTTCATGTCAAGGGGCATCACTCTTCTCAATCAGAAGATAACAGATGCTCCAATAACAATGCACAGTTCTCTTCCTTTTATTGCTGCTGTTTGCACGCAAGACCCTGAAAACGTAGTTGCAACAGAAAATATGGAAAATTTACTTGAATTTTTAGCCTCCTAATTGATAAATGGTTTTCATAAACTTCTTTGTGGTTCTTTGCTTTACATTCAGTGCATAATCAGTTTCTGATGGTGGACACTAAATGTCTGTAAGAATGTATGTGCCGGCAGGACTGCCACAGATGTGCCAAGGCCAATACAACACAGCACAGCAGGCAGGTTTCTGGGTGTTATTTCAACTGTATTTGTTTATTTATCACATCTCAGCTGGGTTGCAAGAATTTCAGGTCCTGAAAGCTCTGGAAGGTTTGAGTTAAAGAACATTTCTCTCATGGTTCAACCTCACTGTCAGATTTCCTGACAGAGCTTTGTCAGGTTCACCAGGGGTTCACTGAAACCAGAAGCAGAACTACTAGCCACATTATGGGCTTTGCCTCAAGGGATTTTTTTCAAGTGAAAAGGTGATAGCACTCAAAAGGGACCACAAACAGTAGCCTTGGAAAATTTGTGGCTAGCCCAAATTCTTTAATTGCTTTTGGACCTCACAAAGAAATTCCTGACAGACCAGTGATGGTTTGGACTGTCTACCCAGTTTCTTCCTCTAGTTCTATCAAGGTAGATTGAAGATTTTTGACATTTGTGTTGAAGTATTTATGCAACAGTACTTAAAAGAATCCATAAGTTTCTGAATTTGACTTCCTGTCCCTCAAGAAGTTTTTCCTGTTTTTGTGGTTTGACCCCAACCAACAACCAAGTACCATGCAGACACTCACTCACTCCCCCAGCAGCAGGATCAGGGAATTGAAGGCATAAAAGCTGGGAAGTTCCTGAGTTGACATATAGACAGTTTAATAGGGAAAGCAAAAGCCATTCATGCAAGCAAAACAAAACAAGGAATTAATTCCCTGCTTCACATGGGCAGGCAGGTGTTCTCCAGGAGGCAGTCATCTCCAGGAGGGCGGGGCCTCATTATGTAAAATGTGAACACAAATGCCATCACCCAAATGTCCCCCGCCTTCTTCCTTCTTTCTCCCAGTTTTATCTACTGAGCATGATGTCAAATGGTCTGGAACATCCCTTTGGTCAGTTGGGGTCACCTGTCCTGGCTGTGTCTCCTCCCAACATCACATGCAGACTCAGTCTCCTCACCAGAGTAGCAGCATGAAAGGAGAAAGAAAACTTGATGTAAGCCCTGCTCAGCAATAGCAAAAACTTCTCTATATTATCAACCCTGTGCTCAGCACAAACCCAAAACACCAGCCACTGTGAAGGAAATTACCCTAGCCTAACCCAGCACACCTGTTCACCTTCATCTCTGTTGACTGTAAGCTAAAACATGGGCAAATGTCTCAGACTAGCAACAGAAAAGCTCCAAACTACTTCTAGAATGAACATTGGAATACTGTCCCATGTCTTCAGTGGCAGAATGGATTTCCTAGGGGAAAAAAGTGGGTGGGATCCTGGGGGTGTCTTGAAATAAGCGTATGTGAAACAAACTTCCTATCTTTATATCAAAGCTGGAAAACCCATGGTGTATTCTGAGGGTTTGCTGTGCATGTGGCTACCTGGATGGAACAGAGAAGGACAGGAATGCAGCTGTAGTTAACTGTTTTAGGGAAAGTGTTTAGTTTAGCATGATTAAGATTGGGAAAGAACAGATGTATGGGCTGACAGAAATATAATGAAACTGAATTTTTTGGTTCACACTCCTGTCTCTAATTCATGGAAATCATTAAACTGCAATAGTAAGGCAGAGGAAACACAGATGACTTTATAGCCACTTATCCCACAGCTGTTGTCTCTAGTGCTCAAGGTAGTTGTTAAATGGAAAATTACTGATAATGGGAAATGAAGGTGACTTTAACCTCAATAGGTAAGAATGGCAGTTGCATATTTACCTGGTGTCCTTTCATTTTACACCCTTTGCAATCTCTCAGGGAGCGTCCTCTCTTAGAAGATTCAGGAATGAGCTTTCTAGCCTTCTGATGACCTTTTCTAAGCAGCTCATGCAGCATCACACTAAGTGTGTAAGCCCTGGAATAGTCTAAGATAGCTCTGCAATTTTGCTATGGCTTCACTATATGACATGTCTCCTGGGCATCTACATGCCCAAGAGCCCCACAATGGGCTCCAGCACACAAATAGAGTTTTTCATCTTCCCCGTTTGGTGAAAAATAGCAGACTATGAGCTTTTGAAGATCTGTGCTTTGGAACTGGGTGCCTATATGGAGTTTCTAAAAGTCCTTAAATTAATCTTTGTCAGTTTTGTGCATTAAACCTAACACATATGTCAGATTTTTCTTCTTTCCATTCTCTGGAGTTAGCAGGATAATCAGTGTCACCTCTGTCCTCATTTTGTCAAATTCTACTGCTCCACATCATGCAGATTGTAGAATTACCTTTTCTTTCACTGAATACTGATGTCTGACGCTAGTTCGAAGAAATGTGGTTAGAGACAGAGTATCTTTGATCATTTGTTAATACCAGACTTACAATCCCATCTACAAACAAAGTGGCCTTTTCCTGAACCCTAATGTGAACATTTCAGTCCCCGAAGTAGCAACAAAAGCTTAGCAGGTTTGCTGAGCCAGAGACCACATTCTCTGTAGGACCTGCCTAGAGCTGTAATTTCAGGTGTCTCAAGGAAGTATTCCAGTCAAATGTTTTCTTTAACAGAAGCAACTTGTAAAAGTTCCTCCTGATATCCTTGAACTGAATGTTTGAAAAGGGTGTGCCAGTGGAGGAAATTCCCCAATTCAATTGGTATTTGTGTGTATGAGAATTGCAGTCTTAATATACTGCTGGCTCAGCACTATGTCAAGCTCATCTGAGGTGATATTGATTTAACCAACTAGGCTGTATTTCCTCCTCACACCAGAATTGAAAGCTTGAGAAGAAGCAATCAAATCTAAGGGACAGCAGTACTGTTGCTGTTCAGTTCATAAGATTGAGATAAGATCACAGATTCTTTACCAAGGATTAAGGCACAAATACAATAGCCATCTAATTTGGGGAAAATGGGTGAAGACATTTTCAAAGAAGCTCATTTTATTCCATCAGAAACCACTAGCAGTTCATTAAAAGTGAAATTTCCTGGAATGAAAGCTTATTTACTTGAAATTTTATTTTAAGAAAACTTAAAAATTAAGATGGAGTATTGCAGCAAACTTGACATGTTCAACTCAGGTTCTTTGGGAACAGATCATTTTTATTTGCTATTTCAAAACTTTTCTTTGAGTGTTTTTTTTTGTACACTTTGTATATTATGAAAATAAATAGAAACAAACCCTTAAGATTTTACTGAAATAGAGCATTTTCTATCACCTAAAACAACGCTATTTTAAAACTTAAAATATGTGCACATCTTACTAAAATTTTGATTATGTTTCTATTTTTATATTGAGGAAATATTGTAGCATTCCCATTTGACTGATGAGTTCCTGTATATTTAGCTATATTTCCTTCTACTACTCTGCTGTATTTTAATGGGAGGTCCTATGTAACAAAAAAGACAGTGTGACAAACTCTCCTTGGATTTGTAGCAATAGATGCTTCAGTGGAAACTTTCACATTAGTAAGCCCATCTTATCTAGTGAATAACCATATCACTCACACAGTGCTGCTGAACAAGACTGAAATGTACAGTTATATGATACCATCAGTTTCTAGGCAGATTCAGCAGGATTCAAAAATTTCAGTAGGGAGTTCTAGTTAAATTTGATAACATGTTAACTGTTGTCATTAATTGTACAACTTTCTTTTTCGTGTTTAAAATGTACTTACAGGAGCTTTACTTAGAGCAGGAAAATGTGAGGTACCCATGTCTGACTGCTGGCCCTATTCCATATTCAATAATCTGCTAAGGTCATTAATGTCTTTGATGGTTGAATATTATATGAAAACTTCTGTGGGGAAAGCTTTTTTAAAGAAAAAGATCTAAACCATATAAATATAACTATTTTAATTTCAATTGTCCCAGTCTTCAAGGGAAATTCATAACAACATTTCAGGACCATTTATGACTTGACTATTAATGGCAGACAGAGATAATTCTAAATCTGACTAGTCCCTGGTCCTCCGCGATGTCTCTTTCCTACCAGTCATCTCAGTAGGCACAATCCTCACACAAGAGTAGCCTCTTGGTTACCTATGTCCAACACTTGATAAAGAGCAATTCTGTGTAAGAATCATCAACAGCAAGGTTAGGAATAGAGAGACTGGCACACAGGGGAACACAATGATCGATGAAATAGGAGCACAGCTAGAGATGAGGGAATGTATCTGGACTCGCAATTCATCTTCCCCGATTTCAACATCTTAAGGAAAGTCATGCTGGTCAAACATTCACATGTACTCGGCTGTTTTCTGTAAAAATATAATGGGAAAAATTACTCTAGGCATTTTACGAGACCTGTTCTAAGGATTGGAGATGGCCAGCTATTGCTTCATTTGAAACAGCAAAAAGAATTTATTTAGAACTTTTCCTGGTAGCTTTACCATAGGGAATGTCTCCAGACACATGTAGTCTAGAATAAGTCTAGAAACAACAGATATGCAAACTTCCCTGAGCAAATAATCATGTTTCCATTATACAAGAAACAACATTCTTTACGGACATATTTTATACATACAATAGCAATTTATATTCTTCTCTCATCTGACGGAATTTCTATGTACTTCCCAAACACATGTACAAATCATCATGTAAATGTGTAGTCCTCTGGGGTGGAAACATCAGGGATTTTGAGCATACCTGAAGATTTAACCACACTAAAAAATTTTCCTGGAAATGAATCAATAGTCTCTGCTCCAGCAATTCATGTTTCTTTTGCTTTGCCAAACAAATTATTTCAGAAGTTTGGCCAGCATATGGTGCAATTTGGATACTGAATGTCTGTAAGAAAGTTGGTGACCTTTCTACTTGTCTTTATTTTCTCCCACAGGTGTGTGGTTGCATTATTTTGGGATTCTCTATATGGATTCGTGTTAGCAGTACTCAGCAGGTAAATGCATACAGTCATGCCAGCACCATGTAAAATGTGGAAACTACTGCATAACACTTTTATTTCCCATCTTCATTTCCACAAATTTTCTATGTTTTTGTTGAGGTGGTTTGTGTGGGTGAAGAGGAATACATTTTACCATGTTCAGAGTAAACATCATGGTGCAGGTAGTCAGATAAAGTGATTGATGCAAACATTGATACGTAACTATGAGAAGTAGCTGATAGTGTTATTAATATTATTCATGTAGATGCACACAGATTTCTGTTTGAAAATGTGTCTCTCACCTCTAATGAAAAATAATTATGCTTTTGTCAATGATTTCAGTGTTAGAATAATGTGGAGCTGTGCAGTTCATAGACTTTGCAGTGTTTTTCCCTATTAGAATAATATAGTCCTAGGGTTCCTCCATATGTTTGCAGGGAATATTTTTATCTTTCTCACTATCTTCAATAACACAATTCTCATTTCCCAAGTAACTGCTTTGAAAGGGAGAAAGGATTTTTCCCTTCCATTTTCAACAGCTCCTTAAAAACACCTTATCTTTTCCCCCTCATATTTACATATAAAGAGTTTTAAATGCCCAGGAATCTAGGATTACGATGTCCTAAAAGTCCTCCAGGAGGATAGAAAAAAGACCCTTAGTTGCTCTGCTGGATTTTTGTATGGGTTATTAAATTACTTCGGATATTATGACTTTTATTTTCTGCAAAGCTAGGGAAAGTAGAGTTTTGAGGAGCTCTTAATCTTGCAGACACACAGCAGGGGTTGGTCCTGTTGTTTCAAAGACCCCACAGTCCTGTAGGCCCTTTTGCCCAGTGTGCACCCACTGGCACTGACTCCAAGGTTTAAGCAGTACATGTCTTCAAATGAATTTGGGCCATAGAAATGCAAATTAATTTGAAAGCTTAATTTGCATCCTTCTATTTTTAAAAATAACTTTTTGGCCATAGAAATGAAAAAGCAGCCAGGTGTCACACGGAAGCATTTTTTTTCAGCTTTCAAATTGGGCCTTTAGTAGTATAGGTTAAGTTGCAATTCTTCAGAAAACTCTCCTGTTGCTCTAGCACAGTCGGTCAGTTAAGAACAATAACTTTTAAACGAGTATTTCCCCACCCGGAAATAAAAAAGATGGTGGAAAAAAGAAGATAGCTTTGTATACTTCCTGCCCTTTGGCTGATGACACTGTTACCCTTAGCCAGTCCCAGATGTCTCACGTCTGGCAGAACATGGATGCAAGAGAACTTGGTTCAAGATGACACTGTGTCATCGGGTAAATTTGGTCATGGTGGAGAGCCCTGCCCTTCTCTTCTCTGGAAGAGGAAGAATCACAAGTTTCACTCCTCAATCAAAATTTTACTAGAAGCTAAAACTGCCAAGTTTGATACTTGACAGTCTCTGGTAGGATGGCTCAAATGATGCAATGGAGCTTGGAAAACCACAACCACTACCATATCTTATTTTTTGAGAAATTTCCTATTCAGAAAAGAATATTTAAATGTGTTTCAAACTGCTTTCCTGAAGTGATACCTAGAACTTCCAAAAGCCTATGAATTAAGAGTAAGAACCGAAATTGAAAGCATTTTCTCACATTTTTGCCTCCAGGCCAGCAAGGTTCCCATTCAAAACCAATGCATGTTTCGCCTCAGTAACAATTGAGCAGACCATAAGGATTTGGCTGTAGATGAATAGAGCTTTCTAAGAATAAATAACAGGAGGTTCAGTCCAACTTGGAAAGGGAAAGAAAAACACATTCTTCAAATTATACTTGTCTATATACCTTTGCAATTTCCATCAGAAGATAAATGTGACAACTTCCAGACATTTTTGCTAATCTTGGCACCAGTCACACTGGAAAATATTCTTTGAACATTTTTCTCTCTTTTGGCCTTTGGCCTTGGTCAGTCCTCTGGGAGCTGAATAATTTGATGTTTAATAATACTGAGGTATATGAATTGTTTAGTTGAATGTCCCACACATCAAAATAAAGTTCTCATCTCTGAGGGTAATATTAGAGCTCAAGCCTGGGGAAAAAAAAAAAAAAGAAAAAAAAAGAAAAAAAAAAAGAAAGAAAGCTGCTTTGGAAAATACATCTAACTATTTCTTGAATATATAGAGCATCACTCTGAGAAGTGTTCTCTCAGGAACAGTCACAGAGTATGTTCCTGGCCTTCTAATGACAGAGATTTTGTTTCTTTAACATTGGGTTAATGTAGGAGAGGTTTTGAGGTAATCAAGTCTCCTACTTCCAGTAAAAAAGCAAAGATTCATTGACTGAAAACCAACTGAAAGTCACTTTAAAGACAGAAGACCTTTATTTATTCATTTACTCTGTAAAGTTGATTGTCATCTTGTGCAGAAACAAAGGTTGAGAAAATCAGACTTTACAAAGCTCTCCACCACAACATTTGAAAACGGAGCATTAGAGTTTGTTTATTTATGGATCAGAATTTCTCTGTAGTTACTATTCAGTATATTTATCAGTTACAAAATAATTATCTTGTTTTGGGGAATACAGATGATTTGAGGAGGACTTTCTTGTAACTGAAGAATTTTTTTTTCCGTCTGTTTTTTCAGGGGATGCAAAGCAGCATATTTGCAGGAGTTAATCTACTAATAGCCGTGGGAGCCATCATTATGATCCTTGGGTTCCTGGGGTGTTGTGGTGCTGTAAAGGAGAGCCGGTGCATGCTGATGTTGGTAGGAAAGAAAAACGTTTATCTACCTTTAACAGGCTACAGCTACATATGATGGACAGAGTCCTTGCAAGTAGTACCAAATAAGGATGGGAACTTTTCAATCTAACCAAAAATATGATTAAGATTCTGTGTTTTCATTGCTTACTTTGAGTTTGGTAAAAATGATAGTTGGTCTCATCAGTAAGAAGACAGGGTCCAGAGAGACTTGAATATGTCACTATCTTTTTTTCCATCCAGCCATCATCAAAGTTCCCTCCATAAACTTTCACCCATTATCTATCCTATTTAATTTTATAAACTCCCAGTTGCTCCCTTCGCTGGTCCACCTAGAATGTCCTCCCTGTCCTCCTGTCCAGCTCTCACATGAACACTGTTATCATGACACTATTCTGGTGTGTGCCTTGTTTTGATCACCAGCTGAGCATGCTCTGTCTTGAGCAACACTTTTTCTCATCATCAAAGAAGAAATAGTTGGAGCAGCTCTGACTGGAAAGTCATTCTACCTACATGGTTATTCAAACACATGAAAGATAAATGTTAACTTAAAAGAAATTATATCACCTTGGTCAAAAGTTATATAGTTTTCTACCCCTTTTGTTTTCTCCCCAGTTTTTTATTGTACTGCTTCTGATCCTGATTCTTCAGATCACAGGAGGTATTTTAGGAGCAGTGTACAAACCTGAGGTACAGTATTATTCTATATTTTCATTGATGTCTTCATATAGTTTTGTTTCTTCCCCAAAAAATTAATAATATATTTTAACTTGCAGGTGGAAAAAGCCTTTAACCTTACTCTAAGCGCAAGTGTGGATGCACTGCAAAGTACTACAGGAGAATATGAAGAGTATCATAAGGAGTTCCAGGAGTTGGAGAGAAGGGTAATTAAACAGTAAAAAAATGAAGGGGTTGCTGCTACCTGTTTCATCTTTGGTATCTGTCTCCACTTCATTTTATGACTACTCTGCCACAGATTTAAATTTCACTCCCTGGGAAAGAGGAAGGGTCTGACTTGGGCAAGTTGAAAGGCCAAGTTGAAACACCACAGAAGGGACTTCTGTTCACTTGGTAGGACATGATCTTTCTGTGAGGATTTCTTTGTGCAATAGTGTTGTCTATAAGAGCATTGAAGCAAGGATACACCACATGCAAGTAAGAATGACAGCTAAGCTCTTTCATGAGAGGACTGCATGGCCCTTTCCTACAGCTTTCCCTTCTGAAGGAACATTGATCCTTCACCATATCCCAGTGAACTCTGGAGAGTTCACTGGGATATGGTGAATAGGAACTCTCCAGTACTTTTAAGGAAAGATTACCCCAGGGATTAGGAAAACATCAGGAGTGTATTTAACTTGGAAAATCCTACTGTTATGAAGTCATTAAATGCCATGCTTTACTGTGTGAGAAAAGGGAAGAAAATATGATGAGAAGTTTGTTTTTATTGTGTCTGTACTTTTCCTGGCACCCCCATCCTACAAGACTGCAGAGGGTGGATGCTTATTGCGAGCTTGCTCCTGGGTATCTCACAGAAAATACCCTGGAATGTCACTGATAACATCGACAGCACACACCCCTTCCCCTCCCACAAGTACCTGGATCTGTACATTGATAGTATGCCTGCTGTTCTGCTTTTTTTTAGTCCCTAATGGGTGATGACTTTGATGGATAGACTTAATATTTATGATTTTAAAGACTGCTGTACGAAAGAAAATGAAACACGGAACAATATTTAGATGTCTTATATTACTTGCACTTCTCCTTCCCTGTTTCTCCTCCAGCCTTGTCCTCTACTTCTAAGACAGCTTATTTCTTCTGATATAGTAAGCACTCTGGAGAGATGAGCAAAATGAAAAATCCCATAATTACTGCATTAATTTTTAAATGTACCAGGACTGCTATATTATGTCCCACAGCCTTTGCTTTTACACAAAATTATGTGAACACTTCCAGCTGCTTTTTAATAAAGGGAGGACCTGAAACCCAAGTTTGCACCCCTGAGCTTTAGTGGCTTGAATATAGTGGAACATGAAGTGAAACTGCACCTGGTTTAGGTTTCACAAACCCCATATGGAGCCCTGGTCTCTTCAGTCAATTTCTGATTTAAAGAGATAAACATCATTCAAAGTGGTTATTTTTCTAGATTTCAGAGTTTTATGTGCCTGAATTTTACATTCCCAGGCTTTTCAAGATGTGAAATGTGAATGTTACTGGAGCTGGTAACTCACCTTCTGCAAATATAACCTAATGAAAGAAGGCTTGATTCTCAAAAAATACTATACTCAGTGTTCCAGTTCCATTCTGGCACTGATAATTACTAGCTTTGTAGTATGTTAATGTTTTTTGAGCATTTTATACTGAAAATCTGGTCTTTTATCCCCTATCTCTTCTTTACAAAAAAGAAATGCACTTACATTATTGTAAGTGTATAGAAATGTAAATGGTATTTGAGATATACCGATTTGGGACAACTTCTCCATTGAAGAAGATCAGATTAAATTTGTTTTTTGTTGTTCCTCTCAGCTCCGCCACCTACTCTCTTTAAACTGAAAATTACCTCTTTTTAACTCTTATCCCCATTTACTCCTTTCTTGCAGGAGAAATGTTGTGGATTGCTGAATGGACCTGAAGACTGGGGAGAAAATTTTAAAAACCCTTCCTCAAACATCTGTCAGTGTGAGAAGCCATCATCAGACCTCTGCATTAAATATCAAGACAGATACATCTATAAAAAGGTGAGAAAAATGTTCATTCTTCTTTTGAAAGAGCCAAGTTTTAACCCAAGGTTAAAATGCCAGTCATCTATGCCAGTCATCTTTGGTGACTGGCATAGTCAGCAGTTCTGTATCTTTCTGAAAAGGCAAACTTTTGCTTTCTTTTTCTTAGCCAGAATTGCCCCTGTGCCACCTGTTAAGAAATGACTGCTCATAATTCTGCTCCTTCCTCCTCCTGAGATGTCCCTGGTTTAGGCACTTAGCAATCTGCGTGGTTACTGTTGATGAAAATTATTATGACTTTGGGGTCAGGGCACGACTCTGGGTCAGAGCTGCACACCGACTACCCTTTGGCTCCCATTCCTCTCACAGAATGCTATGCTCCCACCCAGGCTCATTGTGGTAGTAGACACGTTGAGCTAGACACTTTCAAAATGCTAAGTTATATTGAAAATCAAACACATTAAATGCAAGACCTTTGGGGTTTTATAATTCTTTAATAAAAACCCACACTCATTTTGCAAGATATGCTGGAAAGAAACCTTACATATTGTGGGATTCATGGCAGAATATTCAAAGAGTGATTTCTTACAACTACAGCTTTTTGAAAATCTTAAAAAAATTAATGTATTAATAATAAGGCAGAATATCTGGTGACAGGCAAATAAAAAGTACACTCAGAAAAGTACCATCTACTGACAGTGGAGATCTCAAATAAAAAATTTCATGGTTTGCCTGTCTCCTTATAAGTAAATCTGGACTCTATGGACATGAAAAAAAAAAACAACCTAAAAAAGAAATTAACAAAATAGTTGAATAACACAAAGTAATTGAAGTTTTAGAATGCTGGTGGTGCAAAGTTTGCCAGTATGCACCTAGAATCAAGCAGATCTTAGCAAATGTCCATTCTGATTGTATAATTCTCTAATCGCACAGCTCCTTAATTAGGTCCTGCATGAGCATTAATTTCCTCCCCATGTAATCCCACAGAAGCAAATACTATTTTAAAGCAAAGAAACAGTCTGGTTTAGTAGAGGATACCAGAACCCAATCTGGAAATAAGATGTATACAAAGAGGCTGTTTTGGCCACAGTTTAATGTCTTTTTGGCCTCAGGCAAGCCCTCAAAGGACACATGTGAAGCCATCTGTGAAATTACTGCAGGTGCAGGATATCGCTCATATGAACAGATAGATTTCATGGTGGTGTTAGATGCTAGTAGAAACATCCAACTCTTCTGATATGGGAAAAAAAAATTAAATTCAGTGCAGTTATGAGTCAGCTTAAATGAGAGATTTTTAGAAGAACTAGAAGGAAAAGACCCGTGTGTTTATTGTGAAAGAGGAAATATGGTGAAAAAATACAACTTCATTTGGGGGCAAGTCAGTTGTAGTGTTGTAACAGTAATGTAATTTTGATGTATTTAAGCTGTACTTGGCTTTCCCTCCTGTTTGCAGAAGGGGGGTTGTCAGTGCCTGGAGAAGCTGTAGTCACTGAAAGAACTACAAGAAAGTCATATGCAAATATTTGGAAGTAGACTAGCTCTGCACAAAACTTCAGTTGTAGAATCATAGAATAGGCTGAGTTGGAAGGGACCCATCAGGATCATTGAGTCCAATTCCTGGCCCTGCACAGGACAATCCGAAGAGCCATACCATGTACATGAGAGCATTGTCCAAACGCTTCTTGAACTCTGTTAGGCTTGGTGCTGTGACAACTTCCATGGGGAGTCTGTTCCAGTGCCCAAACACCCTCTGGGTGAAGAACCTTTTCCTGATCTCCAACCTAAACCTCCCCTGACACAGCTTCGTGACACTGCCTTGAGCCCTGTCACTGTTCGTGGGAGTGAAGAGATCAGTACCTACCCCTCTGCTTCCCCTCATGAGGATGCTGAAGACGCAAATGAGGTCTCCCCTCAGTTTCCTCCAGGCTGAACAGAGCAAGTGACCTCAGCCACTCCTCACAAGGCTTCCCCTCAAGGCCCTTCACTGTCCTCATGGCCCTCATTTGGACACTCTCTAATAGCTTTATATTTTTCATATATTGTGGCACCCAAACCTGCCCCCAGCACCCGAGGTGAGGCTGCCCCAGCTCAGGGCAGAGCAGCACAATCCCCTCCCTTGCCTGGCTGGTGATGCTGTGCCTGGTGCCTCCCAGGACAGGGTTGGCCCTCCTGGCTACCAGGGCACTGCTGACTTGTGTTCAACTTGCCACTGACCAGGGCCCCCAGGTCCCTTTCTGCAGGGCTGCTCTCTAGCCCCTTGTTCCCCAGGCAAACCCCAACATAACCAGGGTTGCAAAATCTGGTACTTGACCTTATTAAACTTCATATGATTGGTGATTGCCCCTGTCTCTGTTTTGTTGAGCTCTCTCTATAGGGCCCCTCTTCCCTCAAGGGAGGCAATAGGTCCTCCTAGTTTAGTGTGGTTGGCAAACTTCTGTAGTATTGCTTCAAATCCTGCATCCAAGTTGTTAAGGAACACATTGAAGAGAATTGGACCTAGGATGGAGCCCTGCAGAATCCCACTACTAACCAGACTCCAGACTGACGTTATCTCACTTACTATAACTTTTTGTGCCTGACCCACGGCATAACATGGTTATTTAGCTGTATGCTGGACATTTTTTCCAGAAGGATGCTGTGAGAAACAGCTTCAAAATCTTTGCTGAAGTCCAAAAAGATTACATCTACCGGCTTTCCAAATCAGTTAGGTTGGTTACCCTGTCATAGAAGGAAATCAAGTTCAACAAGCAGGACTTTCCCCTCATGAAGACATTATTCTCTTCCTTCCAGCCCCAACCTAAGATCAGCAAACATTGGACAAAACTAATTTTGAAGCTAGGTTTTAAAACCAAATATTTTTAGTTAATCCCAAGTCTAATAATAAACCTTGAAGATTCAAATCCAAAGATTAGATTGGTGGGAAACTGAAGTTCCCTTTCAGATCTGGTCATGGCTGCATTGGCTCTTTCCTAGTAGAGAATGATTATCAGGTGAAAGTAAGAGCAAACACTTCTTTCCTTGTTAACTGAAAATAATGCAAACATTAGGCATTACAGCTGTATGTCTTCCTTTGAAATAGTAATTTTTTATGGTCAGCTACTAAATCTTCATACGTGGGAAGGCAAAGTCTTTTGCAGAGCATAAGGTACACATAGTTGTGTTTTTTGTGCTCATTAGCAACAAGCCAGAGTAAATTCAAATAGCCTTTTTTTAACACAGAGTTAAAGAGAAAGCGAGAGAATGTTAGTTATTTTAGAAGATGCATTCCTATATAGCCATAGGATAATATTGCTTACCTGTAATTAAAAATTTTGTTTTATTTTTCAGCCTTGTGGAGAAGTGATTATGCAACAAATTAAAGACAATCTGGTCATAATTATGGGGATCGCTTTTGGACTGGCTGTTGTTGAGGTACGAGTGTACATTGTTAAAATACTTAGTAGCTGACAAGCAATATGTTTTACTTGCAAATACATTGGGAGTGGAATTAAAACACTTGGCTTGCTCAGTTAATAGGCAAGGGTAAACTACCTCTCACCTTAGCTACAACCTCACTCTTATTTCATATAAACGTATTTCATTAAAGTACATGGCTGTTGTGCTGCAAACTTCAGGTGAGATCAGACCACCCTGCAGCCCATACAAGTCTATCACATGGGACATTTTCTTCAAAAGAATTGTCAGTCCTGAAGCCAGGCTGTGCCTTGACACTGGCCCCTGTGTACAGAGAGGTGTGCAAATAAACAGTGCCAGAAGACATGAGGAAGAGTAGCCAGATTTTTCCTCCTCTTTCTCATCTTTTCTTGATGAAAAGGTCACCTGCTAAGAAAAATTACCCCCTAGAGTATGTATTTTTATCATTAAGAAGTTTTGGTACAAAATTATGGTTCTGAGGCATTAAAACGTTAAGCATCAAGATGGTGCATGAATGTGTCTGAGTGCACAAGTGGGATGCTCCATATATTCCTGCGTGTAAAAAAACCATAGAGTATGTGAACAGTTTATTTTAATTTCCTCATCACACACTGATGAATAACATGCAAGATTTTCTCTGAAGAAAGGAGAAAAAGATGTGAGGCTATCCAGTGAGCTACTTGATTTTGATTTGAATAGGAGAAAATGATAAAGAAACGGGATTTCACCATGATGATTTCTTCAGTCACTTTTCCCTTTTCACTCTTCCTCCTTGGTTTTCCTCCACCCTTGCTCTCCACCAGTCGATGTTTGAGGGAAAAACAGAAATGACAAAGATTGCTGTGGAAAGTTCAGTCTGTTATTCAAAACAAAAACTTCTTGGCAGAGGACTGCTCCTCGTGGTAGAAGAGTGGGCAAGAGCCCCAAATCAAAACAGTGTTTCCAGGAAAAGAGTAGTAAGTGGGGAAGAATTATGTAGCTGCAGCACTGGAAGAGCACAGGCCACCAACTTCTTACTCAGCACAGGCTTTCTGCTATTTAAGGACCTATATGCAGATGGTCAGGTCTCTCACACATATGTTTACTTGGAGAGAAAAATAGGTGAAATACATGATATTAAATTACCTTAAAAATATAATAGAAGTGTAAGACTGCATCTGTATCCCTAAGGCAATTATAAATCTCTTTGCTCTAGTTACTGCAGTTATGTGAGTTATGGCTTTTAGTTCATTTGCCATCATTCTTTCCTGTTCTCCAGCTGGCATTTCCTGCGCTGGCTGCCACTCCCAATCATAAAAGGATTAGAAAACAACATGAATAAACAATATGAGACTCAGCACAAATTGTCAGATGGCAATTTGCACTTGATAAACATTTAACCTTTCCATATTAACTCAAGCAATTGCAAATTGAAGGCCACTTGTTAACCACCTTTCTGCTCTAGGAAATCCTGTAGCAGCGTGTTTTATAATTTGTGTTGTATGTTAATTTGTGGTTCAGTCCATGTACCCCCATTGTTATACAAAATTTGATTGTGCCCCTTCATCCCCCTACTCCCACACCCTCTACCCCTGCATCAGGCATTCTAAAGGGAGCGGCTGGGCAAAATGTCCTTGCCAACCCTGGCTCTCCGCAGGTGCCAAACAGCCCCCACCCCAGTAGTCTTGGCCAGACTGCTTGGGATTTTTCGGATGGCCCTGGCCAGGTCATGAGAAAACCTTCCTCATCCCTGTCTTTCCCAGTTAATAAATCCCAAGTTAGTTTTGGTATTGCCACCCCTGAAGTGCCACAGAATGGCTTCCCTCATCCCCAGAGACAAAATGGAAGAGACTTCATGGCATGGTCGTCCTCCTGGTCCCACCTTTCTTCTTCCCACTATTCCCCTTTCCTGCCCCACTTTGGGCACCATGCTGTCGCTGATGCCTCTCAGAGTGCCCACTGTGCCAGCCCGGGCTAACCCTGGCACTGGGCAGCAGCAGGTACAGCTCCCTCTGCCACGCACCCCGGGCTGGTCCTGGGGGTTCCTCAGCGCACCCAACTCATGGCACTGGCCCCAGGGCCAGTGATGAAGGTGAGGAGAAAGGAGGGCTCTGCAGAGGGGCTGGCACACGAGTTTATTTGGGCCCCTGGTGGGACCTCCTCGCCTCAGGGTTTCTCCTCAGCAGAGCCCAGAACAAAGGATGAACAGTAACTTTATGCTCAGGTGGGAGGAAGGGAAGGAGATCAGGGATTCACCAACCAGGGTAAAGCAGGGGGTAACCTGAGGGGTGAGGGACACCTTTGGGGCCAATCTCCCTAAAAGGGAGGGGGACCCCTCTGGCTACAGCCCATCACTCAACACCCTTCAGGGGCTTTCCAGCAGCAGGGAAGGGCACCTGGCTGACAGACATGTCCCTAGAGGAGGGGAGTAGGGAATGGATACGTGGCTGTGGGGGTGTGAAGGGGTACAGCCAAATTTTGTATAACAATGGGGGTACATGGACTGAACCACAAATTAACATACAACAGAAGTTATAAAACACACTGCTACAAAATCCCAGATAAAAAGAAGTACTCTTTCCCCCTCTGCCTGCTTCATTATGACACTTGTGAGCTGTGCTTTCAGCTCATCCTAATAATGAAAATTATACAGATAAGAAGGGCCTAGATTCATTTGAGTGCAAGTGCAAATGTGGGCATGTCATGTCAGGGAGGTCCTGTCAGTTTATTCCAGGTATCCCTTTGTATTAGCTGTACCTCTGTGCTACATATGCTCTTCTCTGTCTCTTCCTTAAGTAAATAAAGTAAGTCAGTGTTCAGAGCTTCATAGGTGTCAGTTGGGTACTTTCTACTTTTGTGGAACACCTTCACAGACCGATTAACTTTAAATCCAGAAGGAAGCTTTCTGATCTGATCTCACCAGCTGTCTGCCATGGGTTGTGGAATTGTACCCAGTAATTCCCAATACAGAAGGTGACCCTACTGAATTTTCTATTTCAAGTAACAGCTTCTTCAGTGAACTCACTATTGTTTCTATCCCAAGTCTATTACTGATCAATATAAAAATATTTGTTACATGATCATTTGCAACTCAAAACAGTGAGGTAGGTTTATGATGCATACCTGTATACAGTATATACACGTATGTGTATACCTGTATACAAACACTTCACACATATGGTTACACAAAAGAGAGTGACAGTGGAAGAGAGATTTCAAAGGGAGACAGCCTTTAGACTACACAGTGAACATTCCTCTAACTTTATCAGAAAATAAAATGCTCAATTTTTGTCCAAATTTCTTGATCTTCTCCATAATTGCTGCTCCTTTACAGCTAACAAATGCATTTTAAACATACAGAGGTACAGGGGTCCTCATGCACAGAGGCAATCCAACTTTTAAACAAATGAAACTTCTCCATGTTGTCTGCAGTCTTACCTGTGGTATATAATGACTTCATTAAAGTGTCTCTATTCTGTAAGAGTCACATTGAAAAAGATCTTCTGCATAGTAGATGTAGCCTGCATGTAAATCCAAGAAATTTGCAAAAAAATATTCCCATTGTGTTGGGATTGGGATATTGTTGTATATTAGGATTTCCAGAGCTGCCAGGTAATACCAGAAATATCTTTGTTTTCCAGATTCTTGGTTTGGTGTTTTCTATGAGCCTCTACTGCCAGATTGGGAGAAAATGAAACTGTGGAAATGTCAGAATGATGTCACTGGTAAATTCAAGACCCTTCTAGAAAGAAGGCTAGAGATTTGGCTGGGCAGATTCAGATAAATATATGCATGTCCCAGGCAGCTGTTCTAATGAAAACGGCAGCCCTTGTGCTCATAGATGCTTGACAACTTGCAAAATGAACTCTTTATATTTCAGAAGACTTAATGATGTGAATATGATTTTTTATTTGCAATAAACATCTTTGTTTATATTTCTGAGGTGTTTATTTTGTCCAGAGACAGCAATTATGTCATGTTGTGAGTCTGAGCTCACCATGTGGTGTGCCCTCATGAGTGTTAAACCACCCACAGCAGTCACCATAAACAGCTGCAAACCATCATTCAGCGACTGACTGCTCCAGGGAACTCAGGCCCCTGGGAACCTCTGCCAGTGGAGCAGGGTTTTTCATTAAGAGAGTTGCGGGTCAGGATTTTGTTACCTGTGAAAAGGGCAACTAACTTTCTACCACACAGGAAAGCCACGTTTCCTTTCATGGATGTTTAAATCAGTATCTTGGCAGCTGAGATGGTTGCTCTCAGGCCCAAATGATGCTTAGGTTGCATTAATGAGCTGGATTTAGTGGCATGTGTTTTGCAGATAAGCATCAACAGTGAAATCCAAGCCCATGTGGAGGCAAGGCATACACAGAAGTCATGCAGGTAAGGCTTTGCCCAGAGCTAAGGCAAGTGGGTGGACAAACACAGGACATGGCTGGCAGCGCAGCAGCAGCCATATACAGCCTGCCTGTCTCTGGAGTGACCAGTGCATGCAAGTGTTTGGCCCCTGAGGAATGGGCAGCCCTGATTGTGCCTGCCCAGCCGCCTGGGTTTCCCTGCACCCTGCCCATGGCATGGACACCACATCAGCCTCCTGGGCCAGTTGGTCCCTGCCCCACCAATGTCACTGTAGGGCTGGCCTCCAGCTCCCTTGCCTGGCCATGGAGTCCCACCAAGCTGCGCCTGCCCATGTGTCCAGGTGTGGCCTCAGCCTATCCCCAGGATGTTCATGATGCCAGGGGCTGGGGCTGCCCTGGTGCCCTGCACTGCCCCAGTCCTGACTGAGACAGGCTCTGCCTTGCCACCCCAGTGGAACCTACGTGGTCCCAGCCTCTTTCTAACAGAAAGTAAATGGCATCAGGGTCAAGATTTTTAAGGTATGAGGATGTCCAATGATGCCCACAGGGACCTGCTGAGGTTTTACACAGCAGGCTGATGGCCTCCCTGCTATGTGCTGGGATTAGCTGATTTATCCAGCTCCATTGGACCCCGCATCTTCATAACAGGAGCAACTTTAAACACTTCACAGCTGCTTTTAAGAGAAAATCATGTATGATGCTCCTCTAGTTAAAGACTCCTCAGTCTTTAACTAGACTTGACTGTCTTGAAGCACACACTGACTGCTTCCATCTCGATAGAGCAATGCAACTGTTGCTTACAAATGCATTAAAAGCTTCCCTTGAGCGGAGGCCTTTGTCCATGCCTTATTCCAGCAGAATTGGGTTCAAGTAAAATTCATCTGCAGCAACCAGGTTTTTTTTTAAACTCAACCAGAGGAAGTTTCTGTCCCATCCCCCAACCTTCCCTAGCACTTAGACCATTAGGCCAAGCAATGATCCTGCTTTCAGTAATTCATGTGTGTCCCAGGAAAGTCATCTAGCTACCAGACAGTTCTGGCACTTCTTCTTCCCTCTGCTGAACCTCAGAAGCTGTGCCAGGAGAATTCAAACTTTGTTGGACCAGAGAAGGATCATGACTCCATAACCCAGCTGTACTAACTGGAAAAAGAAATGCTGGCTCCTAGTTCCTCCTCCTCCCCAGAGTGTTTTTTCTGCATATCTTATCCATGACCTGAAGTCCTCGGAGCTGAGCCTGAATCACCCAGATCATGGTATGGCAGCTGGAGTCCTGTATTATCACTACAGAAAAGAATTGGGAATATAAGGGCAACATGGAGAGAGAATTGCACATTCCTCTTCTTCCTCCTCCTTCCCACTAGAAGGACTGTTCTCCTGTTTGGATGAAGGACCAGAGGGACTCACATAGAAGAGAAGGGTCTTAGAGCTGTGGGTGCCTAATGGATGGACATGAAGGGGAAATTACAGCTTACCCTTGCTTCCAGGAGGAGTCAATTTCAGGCAGCTGTAGACTTGAGTATTACTGGCATGGATTTGTAATGAGCACTGAGATGAGACTGATGATGTATGCTGGCTCAAACACCAGTCTGGTCCTGTATGCTGCTCTGGGGATCCAGATGTCTAAAACCAAGCTGTCAATACATCTAAATTTTGGTTGTTGACTGCCTGGTTTTGTACATAATCCTCAAAATAATCTTTGTTTTTGTCAAAATAATGATGTATGACACATTAAACTTTTTGTTTAAACAGTTAAAACTGTTGAGATTAAAACATTAAAATCAACATCAAAATGTTGTTAGTGAGGAACTTAGGTACAGAAGTTTTATCTGGAGCTACTGTGAACAGCTTACCTGTTTATTTAGGTAATTTGTCTCTATTACCAAAAGCTCTAAGAAATAAAGGTAAAGCACTATGAATATATCCTACCATGACTGTTTTAATGCAATTGAGCCAATGAAGTAATTCAGAATATTATCAACTTGCTGGCAAAGTGGGTTTGCCACTAAAACATGCCCATTGCCTTGGATGTTGCAAAACTTATTTAATTCTAATATTCTGTAGCCTCCTGAAATTTTGTCCCTTATTTTTTAAACAGAAACAGCAAAATGCTAATCATGAAAACAAAAAGAAATCTGTCTGGATAAGATTCTTCTGGCAATTTGCAAAACAACAATAGAAACTCATATCATAAAATTATGAAATGGTTTGGATTGGAAAGTACCATTAAAAACCATCTAGTCTACTCCCACTGCCATTTTTTAGCTACCAGTTTGAACTCTATAATTAATGAAGAGAAAAAACACATTTATGATTTGAGCCATCTCATTCTGACACAGATGTCCAAAGAGGTTAGGAGAGCGATTTTCATTGCAAATAGGTGAAATTGAAGTGAATGAAACCCACCCCACAATACTGAACTTGCTAAAACCATTATAAGCACTGATCAGTCAGGAAAGGGCATTAGTATAATATTCCAGGATGGTGCATTGATTATGCATTAATTCATTGACATTTTTGCTCTGTCATAATCCAGCCTGCAAGGAAATGAGCTCTGCCGATCTCTAGGCTGGTAGGACAAGATTCATCTGGTGTGCACAATGATGTAATAGAGATCCCAACATCATTCATTCAAGAAATCCTCTTGGTATTCTTTTCAAAGAACATTTATAGTTAGCTATTGACTCAAAATAGACATGGAACACTTTTCTCAGCCCACAAACAGTTTTTCATCATAATGTCTAGAATTGCTGAAGTGGAATTTGCCAATAAATCCTTGACAGAACAATAAAACCATAAGGGTTTTCTTTTGTGGGGTGTTGGGGAAGGTTGTTTTTGGTTTTTCACAACCATCTCATGCAACGTTATGCTCATCTCAGTGTTACCTAGTAAAATGAAGCATACAGAGGAAAGACCCATGTCCAAGACCTTCGTTCTTCAAAATATCAAAGAGAGAAAAGGCATTTATCATTATAGTCTTAAATGGTATAAAAAAAGGAGTGGTAGGAAGAAAGACAGTGTGTCCCTGCCTTTGTCAATGGAGCTAAATTCTACCTTAAAACCAAGTCTATTTAAAACACACTGGTGATTTATCATGTCAAAACCACACATCTATTCAATGGCAACAGATAAGACATCACACCTGGGTCAAAATTTCTTCAAAGTAGGATTTGCTAAGTAATTTCTGGGTTTTCGGGGGGAACATGTTTTTCTCAGAAAGGGCTGTATTTGTGGGGAAATGTAGCCCAAATAGAAAAAGAAAAAAGTTATAATTTATGGCAAAATATGAGTCAGTAAAGCAATGTCAGAAACAATGAAAGGGAGCCTGTTATTGGAAACAAAAATATAAGGAAGAAAAAGACAGAGGCAGATAGACAAAAAGAAATATGATTTTTAAAAAATGGAAGAAGAATGAAGCAAAACAGGACAGGTCAACTTTAAAGAAAGAAAATTTAAGTATTATCAAGATCCAAGAATTTGCTGAACTCAAGTCAGCATTAGGGGAATTTGGGCCCAATCCACCTTTGTGTCCTGGATGTCATGTTGAAAGCCAATTCAACCTGTTTTTAAATCAGAGCCATATCAGCCCCAAATCTGTGTCTGTATGGGCCTCTGAGAAGCTGGGGCTCATCAGAGCCTATCTGGTAGCCAAAGGGTACCCCAAGAGACAGCTGTGGTAGTTGTATGGCCTCTGGGGATGCCTGGAGAATGAAAGTAAGGAGGTTAAACTGCTGGCTTTCCCTCTGGAAAGGACACTAGGACACTGTGGATCTGGCCGAAGTATTTTTAGAGACATGATTAAGTGAGGCAGCAGGGCTTATTTTAAAAATAAGATGGACTGTCACCCTGATTTTTTCAGCCTTCTCTTCTGTTCACAGTTTTCATAATTTAGGTTTCTTCTCACGCTTTAGGTGACATAAACAAAACCAATGTTACTGTAGTTTCAAGGAAAATTTTCATTCTTGTTCTTGAAGATATGGACAGCTGATAGACAGTTGTCTTGACCAATGGGATGGGGAGAGGTGTCAACCTTCTCCCCCAGTCCCTAGCCTTTGTAGAAATACTATAAAATGGAGTCAGACTTTTCAAATAAATCAGTTTCAGTTCATGCCTTCTGATCAAAGTGTAAGTGTGTGTTTGTGTGTGTGTGACAAACTGCGTCAATGGATGATTATCAGTTTAAGTTTTGAAATAGGATTGAAACCACAGAATTAAAAGCCAGTTCTTTGGCTCTACTGTAAGACCTGCCTTAACTGCTTAGCCCAAGGTTTTATGGCATAGCAGAAACTCAGCTGATTTAGGCTGAATTCAGCTCCCCTCAGCTGAGGTGATGTTTGACTCTGGGGTTTTTGGGGAGGTCAGTTAGAGAGCAAACACCTAATGTCGCTCCAGGTCAGAATCAAAACCTACCCATGCAAAGATTCGGGCTGGGGAAGCTGCCTGGACCTTGCTCCTCCAGGAGGGAACTGGGATGTGCTGATACAGGGTAATGATACATTAGGACTTCATTCAGGGACCAAAGGGGGGCTTGGATCTCTTTTGGCTTCATCCATGGCAATTTGATTATTCTTAATATCAGTAAACTGGTATATTTTCTCCCCACCCCTGTCACTGGCAATATTCTCATCATTTCACTGAAAGACTCTTTCTTTGTGCAGTGGTTTGGATTAATTTCCTTTTTGTTCTTTTAAAGTATTTCTTTTTTTAACTGAAAGCTGACCCCTTGGTGTGTTTTGCAGAATGCTCAACCTGCTTGGGTTTCCTGGGGAGATAGAGGGGTGATGTCATTCACCACTTGATAAGGCTGAATCCTTTATCTCTATGAACTTGGACACTGGGGAGGAATGGGAAAATCATTCCTCTTCCTTTCTGTCTCAAATCCACTTTCAACTTTTTTTTTTTCCTCTTTGTAGAGAAATACAAGTCTCCACTTACTCCTAGACTTTATAAAATTTTCTTGAGCAGTCCAGAATTCTTTAAAAGACAGGAAACAGAGACATAGAAAAGGCATTGAGGAATAAGAGGCAACAAAGGTCTTTGTGCATTAAGAGGGATAAGAGACATATAATACTCTTCTTTCCTAATCTGTGAGGAGCTCAAATTCAGCTAATGTAAGTCATTAGAGAGACTCCAGTTTCTTCATCTGCATTAACCTGTGAAAGACTGGAAAAGACTCTTTTGCCCTATTTTTTCATGAAAATTAAAGTAAACTGTGCTAATGGATTTGCCCACACAAGGTTATGGAAGAAACTGGTAAAAACAACCAGAGAAAAACTACGGACAAGCAAAAGGGCAATTTCAGACAACTTCATAAAACAATTTCAAGGCATTTCAGCGCATCAGCCCTTTACACTGAAAGTCTGTGACCTTGCGGAGGTAAGAAGATTAATTAGTGGTTTACAGGGGTTGTAGTAAAAGGCCCAGAGTGTCAGTATACTGTTTCATGTCTCCTATTAAGTGAACATAATGTGTTTCTAAACTATTTCAAACTGTGTTTTTATGCTTTTTGTTATCAAAAAGATTTGTCAGATCAGCTAAATCCAGGCCGATCTATGAATACTATTTCACTGCTTTAGTGCATTTTCTTGCTAAAGTTTCAGCTGAACATATTATTTTGCTTTAATACAAATGTTTCCTAAACCCTATTTCATTATACTCATGAGTTAAAATAGCAGCAACTCTCTAAAATATTGAGTCTATCATTATTCAATATGACATTAAGTTCTTTACTATTACAGTTAATTCAGACCAGAGAGGATGTTTTGTAGATTTGATTTGTTGGGGAAGAGAAAGAATTTGAATGTACTTTCTACTGTCTTTGTTAATTAGATGTACTTAATTGTCCAAAAGTTTCTGTCAAAACCATTGATAACATAGCTTTGTCAAAGGTTATTATCTCTATCATTGACTAGGAGTGTATTAAGAGCAAAAAATATTAAGAAGTGGAGCCACGGAAATGAATATTTCCTGTTCATTGGGGCCTCCAATATTTACTTCTGTTTCCTGCTTGGATGAGTGTCTACTGCTGAAAAGATGGTCGAGATCCTTTGAAATAGGATTAAAATAGACTCTTTCAAGAAAAGCCAGTGACAGAGAAAGTTATTTACTAGAAAGTAAATGGTGTGAACAGGAATAGGAATGGATATACCAAAGCAATATACCACCACTGTATTGATGCGTAGGAAGAGAATTGCAATCACTTCTCCCATTGGTGTAGGAAAGGACTCGGGAGCATACTGCCTTGGTATCCTGGCTATTGCACTTCAGTAGATTTTTACAGGCCGTCAGACAGAGGGGGCGAAGAGTAGGGATCATGTGGAAATAAGGCTCAGAACATCAGAAATGAAAGTGAATGATAACAGCAGCTGACAGGGGCCAGAGAGACACAAAGATGAGATGGTTTGGGACAAGAGGGAATGGCCTCAAGTTGTGCCAGGGGCCATTTAGATTGGATATTAGGAAGTAATCACAGAAAGGGTTGTCAAGCAAGAAGAGTCTTTCCAGGGAAGTGGCTAAGTCATCATCCCTGAAGATATAGGCTCAAGGACAATGTTTAGTTGACAGTATGGGTTTATCATTGGGCTCAATGACCTTAAAGGTATTTTCCAACCTAAATGATTTTATGATTCTATTATTTTGTGATTCTATAACATACTCAATTGCAACCGTGAGAGGAATTCAGGGAGCCAGAATGTGTATTATGTGAACTGGGGTGCAATTGGAGTGACAAGACAGAAGTTTACAACCCAGCCTGATCGGAAGTATGATGGATCCCTGCAGCCTGTTGCCAACAGATCAAGGACTGGGATGTTTGTCAGCACAAATGAGAAATTAGAGACTACTGAAAAGGAAGGAAATAAGGACCTGTTTTATAGTCATTGGGTTTCAAAAAGGTGCTCTGCTCTAAGAGATATTCCAGATTGTAAAAGGGTTCATCACATTAAGTACAGGAAATTGTCTGTCAGATACGCGTTTGAGTACTGTGGTCAAGGTAAAAAATATCCAGATGTGCTATCTCTGATATGCTTAATACTCTGTAGCACAATCATGACGAATTACCTTCCACCTGTGTTTTAAGATTCTGCTCTCATTCTACACATGGACTGTTGCAGTGACATGGGGAACTTTCTGCTATTACCTTCCACATATTCTTCATATTCTCATCCCTCAGTCTTTAAGCCAGTGGAAAAAGGATTTGAATCAGTAGAATAAAGAGGCCATTCTAGAGTACATTGTGATGAACTTGTTTAAACATAATTTTTAAAATATATACAGAAAGAAATACACAAAACATCTAAGAAAAAGAATTGCCTGTGGCTTTAACATAAGAGATGTGCTACAGATGAAAAAAGCTGTGGACAAAAGGCTCAAGAGCAGTTTTTTCAAGCTGAAATTGGCTCTGCTTCAAATATTCTCGAATGACTAATTTTCTTTGGATGGTAATGATCATAAGTTGATGTTAATAATGCAAGTCAATTCTAATAATATGTGGCTTTAACTGCAGTAACCACAACAATATTATGTAAAAGGAACAACTGCCACGAACTTCTTACTGGTGTGGAGAATTTTGTTTGCAGGTGGAATGGATTTTATATCTTCCAAGAGGGACACTTGAGGTATTTCTGGTCATATGGCAGCCATTCCTGAAGCTTGAAATGATAGGTGAGAAAGTTAGTATAAACCTTCTGTTCTTGCGGATTTGTGATTTGAATTCATGCCTATTGTCTGATGGCTATCACTTTGAGTTATACTGGAATAGAAATGCATTAGAGACCTGGAACTACGTAGGCGGAAATTAAAAATGGGCACAAAGAGATGAAACAGAAATGAATATTGGCATTTTTCTAAAGAAATGCAAGCCACCAGAGTGAATATTTAGAGAGTATTCCACAGGGTAGCAAACTTCATGTACTACTGCATATTACAGGTCCTGACCATCAAATCCCAAACATGCTAAAGTCTCCACAAAGGGTAAATATAGAAGCTATCTTATCTGTTCTGAATTTCAGTGTCTGTTTATCAAATTAAGATTGGAAAATTAAGGGGGATTCTGTCACCTAACAATGCATTTTGTGTCTTCTAGATTTCTGCTTGGGCTCCCACTGCTGCTTGATGAGACCATGTATATTCTCTGTCATGTGTTACATTGGGCAGCCCTCCATGGGTTTCTTCGCCACCTTAGCAGAAGTAAAGTGAGACAATTTACTTTAACATTCTTGATTCAGTCTCTTTCTCCCAAAAAAACATTTTCTATCGCTTGATTACCAGTTTTGAGGGTTATTGCAACAGGCTGCCTACATGGAAAAGGCAAAAGTCTAAAAAAGTTTGGTTTATGCTGGAAAGAGAGTGATTGTGTCAAAATGCTGCTGTGGGTTAGATATTCTGGTAGCCTACTGTTATGAATGCTAATAGGGCCACAGTGACTTCACAGTATGCTGGAAAACAGACACGGGATAAAGCCTCAATTCTGAAGTAGCTAGTCTGAGCGAGAAGGAAAAGACATGAAAAAGCTCTTGCGGACCTTGTGGACTTAGTGTTTTGTTCACATGAAGAAATGACATGGAATCGGCAAAGCCACAGGCATTTTGACTAAATTAATATCACAGGCAGCAGAAAGGAAAAGATGGCTGCAACAAATGGAATAACTAAAATGTTTTAAGGCTGCAAAGTGCAGTTCAGTTACAATTCCTCTTCTGAGACTTCACCACGCAGCTGGGAGCAAAGTTATATCAGTATGGAAAATGTTGGGCAGTCTGAAACAGAGGTGATAGTAGAAAGCAAGGCAGCAAGCACTGCCTTGATTCATGGGTTGTCCTGAGGCTTGTCCACATGCTGAGGACAGTTTTCTCAGGCATTAGAACTGCAGAACTACAGAACACACAAAAATTGTTCCCCAGGATACTACTTTCCATTGCCTCTCCGGGGAGTATGTTTAGCTTATATTTTGTATGTCATATGTGTCTTATTACTCTGGCCAATGTGTGGCTACACATTTTGCAGAGCTCTGGGGTCACACACAGCCTAGCATATGACAAGTTCTAGCAAGGATTTATACAGTTATGAAGGCCCAGATGCCTGAAAAACTGTGCAAGGCATGACTAGGGATATGGGTTGCAGCAGCCTCCGTGTCAGCAGCCTGCTGTCAAGCACAAGACATAGCTCAGCACCTGAGCCACACTTTGAAGTTTAACATTTGGCTGCGGCCAAGAAACATCCACCCCAGTGGAGTATGGATTATCTCAGTGCACGGAAAATAAACCTTCACAGTCAGTTTATAATTTTTACTTTTCTGTTTGATTTTGCAAATGTTAGAGAGCAGAAGTAAGAGTTAGGGACTCTGATGGGGAAAGTGAGGTGGTAGCAGATGACGTAGATTTGCAGAACAGTGAACTAATAAGATAACAGCATGCTTTCACAGATTTTTAAACCATGCTGTTATTTTAAACCACCTTGTTATTCCATGCTGAAACTTCAGAATTTTGCAGAGGATCATATCTGTTAATTGTAAACTCTTAAATTGCTAAACCACCAAGCTTTTGAAAAATGTATCTATTTTTTCTAAAAAAATTGAAGACTATCAGGCTGGTGACCAGACAACATTCACAGACAGGAGTCAATGTTCAAGCAGGTACAGTGAATTTGTCCAAGAGTAGCAACATGGAGCAGCACATCAAAATCTTAGAAAACATAAAACTATTTTGTTCTATTTACCCTGATTTAGACTAAGGAATCTTTGGGAATCAACAGATTACAAAAACGAGTTAGTGTGTAGGGCAACAGTGCTGTGTCATCTGTGGAGTGATAATGTTCTCTTTAACACCAAAAACCTCATTTACCCAGGAGACAAAACAGGGCCAAATCCTGATCTGATGTCAATCAGCTTGATTCCTTTGCCATTAGCATGGCTTCAATGTGTTTGGTGGAGCAATAGCAATTTACTTGTGCTGAGGGCTTTGCTCTTGTGTCTCATAGCTCAAAGAAATTAAGCTGCCTTCCAAGTTTTCTGACTGAAGTTGTGCATAGTTTAAATCTTGTTGCAAAAAGCCTGCTCAGATATGTTTTTTTCCTTTCTGTTTCAAATGATTTTGCATATTCATCACATGAGTTTAATGCAATATGTCAAATTTTCATCAAACCATGGCAAACCAAGAAATGTTCACAGGTTATGCCAATGACCCACTTTGCTGAAAAAAATAAAAATGCACTCAGACTAAATTTATATTGTTGAAATAGTTTCCTTTTTTCCCTTGTTTTTAAATTTGCAGTGAAATGTGAAGAAAGTTAGCATATAAGACATTTTACATCTCATTAATAACATTTTGACACTTCTACTTTGAAAGCCTACTCAAAATAATGCAAAAATCCAAGAAAATTTTGTCAATATTATTTTAAGTTAGAAAAGCACCCTTTTTCATTTTTGTTTTTTCTTTGGTCATGTTTAAAGTGGCCTGTCTTAAATTTGAAAAACACTATTAATTCACAGTTAGAAATATCCTTTTGTCCTTACTGAAAGTAACAGGAAAATCATAGGAATTACAATTTTCCATGTTACACGGTGAGAACACCCTACACAGACTTTAATGGTAGCTGAGATCAAGAGTGCTGCATACTTCCTCCTGCTGTGATAAGTTTTGCAATTATTTTTCATATCTCTTCCATCACTAGAGTCAACTTTTTATTACGTGAAGTATTGGGTAGGTTTATGTATTCATTTCATTTTATATTTGTTTTGGTAGCCCTAAAAACCTCACAGTCTTTCATATGTGTGTGCCTGACCTGCAACAGGCTGCATCCTCGGTAATGAATACATTCAGCAGGTGAATGTTGCTGAGGATGAACAAGCGAGATTTGTGTGGAGCTTGTGAGAGAAGGAAAGGACCTGAGAGGGGTTGGTCAGCCCCCGTGGATGAGGAGGACCTGCCCATAAAGGGCTTAAGTTCCAGTGGGAGGAGGCTTTGAGGGCCTCAGTATCACCAACAGGCAGTCAGGTCCCTATTGGTGATACTGAGCTGGGGGTCTGAATGCCAAGGGTCTTTCCTGGGAGCAAGGAAGCAAGAAATGGTAGCAGTAGTCACGAGATATTCACATACTGGTGCATGAAGTGGATTATTTGAGGGAGGTGACAATTATTTGAGAGAGGGTCAAACCTCTTGGAGCAGATCTACCTAAAGAGGGAGCTTGTAGTTTCAAATTTCCCTGCACCTTTGTCATCTTTTCTTATCGGCCCTGTGGCCATGGCAGGAAACCTCCTTATAGCTTGGGTTCAGTGTGACCCTGCAATCAGAAGACATGACTCCATGCATCCAATCATATCACTTGGGATTGCCACCATGAATGTGAAGGAGAAAAAAGTCAGAGTGGGTCAGGACACAGTGAGCCCTGGTGCTACCTGGGCCTGGAAGGATCTGATGGCACCTCTAAAGAAGTAAGCCCTTGTAAGCAGAAAAGTAGAGAGCATTCCTCAAAAGACCTACACAAGATGACCAAAACAAGCTGTTTCCAAGCAGATCCTTGGTAACAGCTGGGGCTCTGCTGGCATGATTTTGCCAGCAAGTCTGGAAACTCCTAACTGAAGCACAGCTCCAGCAGCCAGGTTTTAGTACAGATCAGGACACAATAAGGGCCAGGATGCTCTGATGCATAATTTCCAATGCAGGTCCTGCTAGATTAGGATGTGTTTTTCATTTGAAGTTGAGCTACTCTAACCCAGTTCCCTTCAAGCAAACAAACAACTGAACAAGCAAGCAAACAACCCCGTGGGAGGGATGGCTTATTCGAGCACAGCAAGGAGCAAAGTGGGACGGGAACAAACTGGCTCCAAGTGCCAGCGCTGGCCTTGTTTTCCCCTATAACTTTCATCCTGTTTGTCCCTCTTACCAGGGTTTTAAAAAGTCAGAGCAAACATCTGGTCTGGTTTAATACCAACAAGAAAGAAAACTGGATATTAATTTTGATATGATAGTAAAGCAGTTTGATAGTGCTCACACTGACAGAGCCACCACACCATTTACAATCTCTAAAATGAAATTGACTTTCACAAAAACCTTGTGAGATCATATTAGGACTGACAATTAAAATTATAATGCAGCCAAGCCTGCTGAGGAGCAGTAAGTTTTCTGTGAGTTTAGTCAGTTGGTTACATTGATTTTATATTCAGTTAGAGAAAATTTTGTTCATGTAAAGGCAAAAGCAGTTTAAATCTGTTTCATACATTGCAGCAGGGTCTCACTGATTAAAAATACCTGGGCCTGTTCCAAACTTGTCGTCATATTGGCTACATGACTGTTATAAGCAAACCCCTGCAAACAGAAAGATCTGAAAGTTCAAAGCTTATTTAACTCAAGAGTGCTTGTAAAAGGGAAAAAATGCCATTTCTGTATGGAATAATGGCTCGTAACTTTTCCAACATTATTTTTTTCATTAATATCACCTGAATGTGATATGCATGTTTCACAGCAGACTCTAAATAAGAAATGTGGTACCTTTTGGCATGTTATTCTTGTACCATCTGGCTAACAGGTACTGTACTGTTCTTGCAGAGTGACGCACCAAATAAAAAAGTCAGATCTTTTTAAAGTCACAATAAATTTCCCAAATGAGTTTGTGTGAAATGTTAAAAAGCAGAAGATAGAGGTTTTGGGTTACATTGCCTCTAATTTGAAAGGGGGATAAGTGGAGCCAGGTGGGCTTCTTAGCCAATACCTGCCTGTTCCAGCTTTTTGAATCTGTGAACATTACACCCGGATACAGATGGAAATTGGAAACAATAAATGATTATTACAGAGACTTTATCATCCTGTAACTTGTGCACAAAAGATGAGCCATTCTTAAGGACACTTTGAAAGTGTGCTGCTTAGGCATGTATCCGGACAGATGTGGAAAAGTAGGAATATGCCATATATCAAGTGAGGGGAATAAGATTTCTTAATTCCACTGTGACGAGCACAAGCATCTTCTGAAAAATAAACCTCCCCTTCTCAATATTAATCCAGTTTCTTTCTGATGTCTCTTTTTTTGGTTAGGATGAGCATCTTCCACTTCCAGAAATCTGTTAGTCTACAGATGGGGGATGGTAGAAGCAGACAGATAGAAAAAAGGAAGTCACAATACCTTATCAGAGTTACAGCTACAAGTCATAAAGGCAAACTTTGACAGTTAAGTACTTCACTCCCACTGGCCACATCAGACTTATAAACCTGTATTCCCATTAATTTTCAAAAGGGCTGCATTTCAGGACAACTGCAAATAAAGCCAAATCAGAATATACTCAAGGACATATTTCTTCATTGACTACTCATAGAACAAACTTTCCACGTGAATGGCCTGATTTTTTGGGGTAATGGCTGGGAAGCAGAAAAATTTCCATCACAAAATCTCTCACTTTCTTCCAACTTGTTTGGCAGGGGCCAATTACCGTGTGGCCTGTAGTCCCTGCTGCCTGTTCCCTGACAGTTGTTAGGAGCAAAGGCTGAAGGAAAACCATGGCTCTAGGAGCTTTGGCACCAGCTCAGCTCAGATCCATCACAACCTCAGGTAAGCCAAATCTCTCCCCAGAAGTGTCTGTCTTTTCCCATCAATGAAGAAGGCTCAGGGCTTTCCTTTGAAAGTCTTGAGTTGTTGACAAAATGAATGCTGAGAGATGAAAAACCTCAGCAGGGGAGGATGAGCCTCTCTGCACATCTCTATAACCAGCTGGCAGGCTCTTCCTTTGGGATGGGAGACTGCCATAGACAGCACAAGTCCTGATAAAACACCTAAGTACTGGGCAGGTCTTCCTACACTTGCCTCTGAATCTCACCCCCTGTGAAAATGTTTTCTAATTCTTTTTGGGACAAATACACCAAGGGGCTGAGCATCAGGATGCCATGCCAGGTACGGAGGTGGAGAGCAATACATAAACCCAAGGGTCCCAGTCAGCTGTACCCTGAGTGGAGTGTGAAGGCTTTGAGGGCATGGATGGTCACAGTCCATGTGGCATCCTGGTGGGATAGCAGGAGATACTGGGGCCCTGCAGAGGGATCCTGCTTGCACAGATGGGATTCAGAGTCCAAGAGCTCTACACAGAAGCCTAAGGCTTGCCTCTGTTTTAAGGGACAGGTTTTGCTCTTTCACAGTACTGCAAGGCTTTCTTAAAGTTCACTGAGCAAAGTGCATGCACTTGGGGTCAGAAAGGAGAGGGCAGAGGACCCACTGTGCTGGACATTGGTGATCAAGTTTGCCCATGGGTTTTTTCAGCCTCTCACCCTCATGCAATACGATTTTTTTACATTGTCTACAGTTGTCAACCTTTTTCCTTCACAATAGTCAGCTCACTTCAGCTCCTTGTCAAGCATCACCAAGCTCTGCAACATAGTAATTAGTTAAAGGGTAGATAGGGAAAATAAAACATGAGCTGGAACAGCAGGACTGCATTTAAAACAAAAACAAAAACCTCTTCCAAAATACCTCCATGCATAAGAATGGGAAATTATTCATTGGAATTGGATCAAATCAGGGTATTCACAAGATATAAGACTTTGCTCAGGAGGAACCACGGAATGAAGTGCAATGGTGAACTTAACACTCACTAATCTTTATTTAAAAGACAAAAAATCTCTATTGTATGAGAAATAAAACAATATTTTCAACATTTATACTCATTCTGAATTAGTGGAAATGCCACAAGGATGGTAATTTTCTGGCCTAGCACGGAAAATGCCAGTTTCATAACAGTGGTATATGTTAACATACTTGTTCCCTTTGGGGTATTTGTATGGCTTACCAGCTTAAATAGCACCACTACTTTAAACTAGCACACAAATGCCTAACAGATGTATAAATTCACACGAGAAGAAATAAAAAATGTACAAAAGCCTTCACTCTTTCACAACTAATCTGCTTTAATGTAGCAAACATAGTCCACTTGCTCTTCTTTCACTGTGAATGCTTTCTTACTCTGTGAGATCCCTGAATTGCAGCCTACCCTTTGTTCCTTCATATTTGAAATAGCTGTTGGACTTTTAGAAGCACTCTGTAAGACTTTTTTAATTGTCTCATGAGACTCAATACTCTGAACAAGCATAAATAAATGTCTTTCAAAACTCTGAGAAGGATTTACTGGGAGGGTTGAGGTGGGTACTTTGCCCCTTACATAACAGCAGATGAGCTGTAACCCTCAGGGTTTCTTTTCTCCCCTTATCCATGACTGTGAGGCATTCATTTCTGAACAGTTTGATTATCATTTAATTGGCACGTTAGCCTTCATCTAAACAGTTTTGAGCTCCTAGTTATCCCTCTTTCTAGTTCCTCTCCTTTTGTGACTTTGGGCTAGAGCTGTCTGGGGCTGATGCTTCTTTCTTCATTCTTCTTTCATCTACCTCCTGTTTGCTGTGTCCTTTTTCCAGGAGAGCATGTACATTTAGGATAGTTCTATGATGTCCCACAGTCTGTTCCTGCAAAGAGATGATCTGAGAAAGCTGTGTGTTACCAAGCACAGGCAACACAGCACAGAGGTCTTTGCAAAATAAATCAGCCTGCAGTGTTTCCCTGAAGTACTCAGAAGTACAATAAAATAGTGTCCGTGAACTGCAATATTAATTGGGCTTAACTGCTTCTACTGTCCAAACTGGCTTGCTTATGTTCGAGGAGGATTGTTTGTATGGCAGTGATTTGTGTGACACCACCTACATGACTCAAATTCGGCTCAGCAGTGGAGGATGTTTGCGCTGATCAGTCACTCGAGTGAGTTGCTCCAAATGCTGTACAGAGCATATGGTCCTGTGTGCTGTATGACACCAAAATAATTCTTATACTATTAAGAAACCATGTAATTTCTGAAAGAAATGAGAGAAGAATGCTTCTAGACCAATTATTAGTCATGCTTGCAGGAGCATAAATGAGGAATACATTCCTTTCTCTTTGGAAGCACTCAGTGTTCTGCTGAGCATCCATTACCTTTATGGTCATTAAGCTAAACTAGATGACAGTTAAAAGATTGCAAATGCTGTATCCTTAACAGTGCTGTGAATCTTGCTGGCTTACTGTCACCAGTGAGACCTAGATCATCTGGCATTTCCCCCCATGTTCTTTGCTGTAGACCCTGCCTATGGCTTTTGGGTTAGTTCTTCTCCTTTGTCAAGAGAAGCAGTAAATAAGCTGGTAAATCTGTCCTCTGCATTGTCAAATTGTAAAGTTACACCGCATCTGTACTTTCTTCTTCATTTTGTTTTTTAATAATCTATTGGGTTTGTTTGTGCAAGTTAATGAAAATAGTATGTTATTGTTATGTAGTTATGCCAAAACACTTCACCAGAAATTTCATAAATGTTTTCTGGTGCATTGCCCGGTTTCATGTGGTTTCATTTTTTCCCTTCATATAGAAGAAAAGCACATGGAAGATAAAGATCTTAGGGTTACTACAGCTAGAAAAAGCCCTGGGAAGATTCCCTTAAACAGCAAAAAAGGAGTTAATGAAAAATCAAGTACAAATGAATTATTGTCTGGCTGGCTAACAGTAAAGCTTTAAGGCCTCAATCACAGCTTTTATTTGCAACGGTACTCATTTATTCTCAGCAGGAGTCCAGCCAACTTTTTGGGGGGACTAGTTGTGTGAGAAAGCACACATCACCACAGGGAGAGGTTTTGCCACCTAATATTTGCAGCTTCACAAAGTTACAAAATTGTCCTCATAGAAGCATTTCTTTTGGGCTAACAAGTTTCCATACGGTTAAAAGGAGAGGGTCTTTGCCTCCAGGGATTTCACAGCTGAAGGTCAAAAAATCCAAAGGGAATCAGCCAAGGTTTGGGGGCTTATTTTTTGTGCAAATCAGCAGGATGCTACAAAACAGCATTTCACAAGCATGTCTCTTAGGATGTCTGTGATTTGTTCTGTTAGTATAGAGAGGCAATTTTCCCAGAACTCATCCATTATCTGTGCAAAAATGCTCGTTTTGGAGATGGCACCTGAGAAGTTCTAGAACTATGAGACAGATAATTATAAGAAGCCAAAACCTAACAAACCATACTTTGTCCTGATACATAGTGCAAAATTTGAGCGCAATAGAATTTCAAGGATTGTCCTGTTGATGGTAATATATCTACTAATTTAATTTGAAAGCCTGAATTCTGATAAATCAGCTTTATATCCCATCTTTGCATCCTTTCTGTATACTTCTACTGAGTTCTGAGCTGTGGAACTTCCTGGATATTTTTAAGAAGCAAAATATTCCTCATTTCTGATTTCTCTGTTGTTCATGTTAAATTTAATGGAAAGCACTCTTTGATTTTATTAAGTGGGATCAAACTCTCAAACATGATTTAAGACCTCATCCAGTTCCAGTTGCAGAAACCAGGTCCAAAAACTAACAGCTAGACTTGCATATGCAGATTGCCAAATGGAAGGAAAACAGGCTGAAAGAAGCATAAATACAAAGGGCACTGAAAATAAATTTATTGGAAATGAATACTGAGTCTGAATTAAAACCTGAATTGCTTTCAAATCAGTTTCAAAGAACTGACACAGAATGGAAAGGCCTTCTTACCCAGTATTGCGTCCCTCACCTTAGATAAACTAACCTACTAATGATGTATAGTGGAGTCACATATTTTTCTCGGATGCATCTGCCAAACATCTATATGTGCAAGTGAATTCACAGATCCTGGATTGCTTTCAGAGGCAGGGATGTAGTTCTCAAGTCAAAGTAATGTGACCCGCTTTGCAGCCAGATACTTTTTTTCTCTCTACTTTTACGTACACTAGTGCAAGTTTCCCTAAGACCAGCCACATCTGCATGGAGTTATGTGAGGAGGCACATACACTTTGATGAACCACATGATAAGGGCACAGATTCTGAATATGGGGTCCAGGTTACATATTGAGCCACAACCCTGTTCTAGGACACCTCAGGCCTGGGTAGCAAATTTGGCAGATTTAAGGTCAAGCAGACCAGCTGGATTTGACAGATTACCAGAAAATTAAACAGAAAATGAATGGAGTAAAAAAACAGTCTTATGTGGTGAGATGGTGAGTGGTGGTAAACTGTCCCATGTTATTTCTCAGTTCTGCCCACCACAAGTTCCCATCTCTTCTCACCCAGTGCTCCTCTGCTCACCTTTTCAACCCCACCCCTCCAGCACTTTTCAATCTGCAGGTCTCCAACCTCTTTCACTCCTCCCCATCTGCAAATGATCCTGATCTGTATTTCTAGACCTCCTTGTGCCTGGTCTCCTACCGCCCATGCATGTCCCCTGAGTAAAGCCAGCTTGTTTCTGGGATGATATCCTATCCCTCCCCTTGTTCCCCCCCAACCTGGGTCCACATCCACTACTTCTCTTCCATCCGGACTATGTCAACTCCATACCCTGATAGTCTCTGGAGAAAGAGTGGAATTTTAAGAACCTGGTTGCAGTCTGCAGCCATAAAGAGCCTTCCAGAGCTGCACCATGAGGGTGCAAGGTGTGGCAGAGAGACATGACTTTGCCTCGGATCAAAAACTGGGAAGATGTCATGGCTCTCCCAACATGTCAGGTACCAGTTTCATGGGGGAGGAATGTGAAGTAGGAGCCAGTTACAAGGGTATGCATTATCTGAGACTTGAGTCCACCATCAAAGAACTAGTAGTTGTTCGTCAAACTTCCAATAAATTTTTAATAGTAAATTGTTACCAAACTTACAATAAATATAACAATGTCTAGGACAGCTGGGGTTGGGAGAACCAAACATGGAGCTATAAGTCTTTTGTGGAGCCACAGAATAAATTCAGCGAATTTCCTCTCACACATGGAGACAAATTATTTCCATGAACATGAGTCTGTCTTGTCCTCTTCCTCCACATTTCCCCCCCGACCCTGCTTCCTCCACCAGTAGAGGTACAACAATAGAACAGATTTTCTTTTTCTGTCTTTGGAAAGACCCTCTGCACATTAGTAACTTCCCTTTTGAAACCTAAACTGAAAAATTATGTGCACTAGCATGCCATATTGTGTTATTATTCTTGAAGCCAAGCTCCTCTTGGGTATCTGTACAGCTTAAAAAAGCAATGGCAGGATATATAGCTGGACAGAGGATTTCCAGTGGAGCCACTGTTCAATGGACAGTGACATTTTGGTGGAACGTGTTGATTCTATCAGAATTAGTGCTGGGAGCCAGCGTGGTAAGCAGGTGGGTGGCCAGAACCACAATATATATTCTATTATACATTTCTTTTGTGTTTCTGACTTTTCCTTCCAATTTGAAATAAAAACCAAATCAAATCTGGAAATGCTAATTCTTCTGTGGAGCAGGAATTCCTAAGCCATAACCAATGAAGAAACTATTTGTTTATTTTTCCATTTGGCTCTTCCTCTCTGTTTCTCTGGCTTCTCTCACTCAGTTACCCTTCCCATTCCCCTTTTTTCTTTCTTCTGCTTATTTTTCCCCTTTCACTGTTCCATTTCTCAACTGAATTGTTCCCTCTCTCCTGGCTTTGCAATCTATTTCACAGCTGATCCTTTGCTGAGCATGAACTCGGTAACACTGGAGGTGAACTTTCACAGTTGTGTCGATTCAGAGGGTTAGGGTAGACAGGTTTGCCCCTCCTTATGAAGTATGTAAGGTTAATGTATAAACTTCCTCTCTCTCTCTGCTTTATAGTCTCCTCAGTTTTATTATCTGAACTTGCCATTTTGTTTTAAACCCCTGATCCATATCTAAACACAACCTCATGTGAACTACCTGGCCACCACCACCACCACTTCACTGTAGCCTCACTTCCCTCTTTGAGTATTAGAGTTGCCGTTTGAAACAGGACTTTAAATTAGAAATGATTTCAGCCTTCAGTGCAGTCCCTTCAGTAATGGAGTTCACTAATGGAGTTCCTGCTATAGGCACCTTTTTCCTCTCAGCCTGAGAAAACTTTTACCTGCCTTATTAGTTTCACTAGCAGTAGCACAGGTTGTTTTAATATTCTATGCTGCCTGTAACATATTGCAGATGTACCTGTGTGAAATGGTCTCTCGTTATTGGAACACAATAAAAAGAAAACAAGCTTCTCAAGAGGAAAGAAGGTAAAAGAAAAAAATTAACACAGTTTGGGCCTGAAATTCCCCAGATTTTTATGCTAACATTAACGTTTATAATACAGCTATTAAATTACACGTAGAAGTGCATTTAAAAGGGCTCTGGGCTAAATTCCATATTCCTTCCTTTACTCAGTCTCTATGTTGTTGAAGCAGTAATAGAACTTGCTGGACTAAGGCAGAAAAATAATATTTGCAAAAGCATGGTAGTGACTCTAGGACCTCTTCCCTGAAATTCAGAAGCCTGAGGTTACACTTGTGTCATGCCACACAGAATGATGAGTAGATACTTGGCAGAGTGGAAAGCACACCATTTCAGCAGCAGCAGGAGCCTGGGCATCTCATCTGTGCTGTACCCCAGCTCAGGGCAGAGTATTTCAGCTCAGCTGCCCCTTGTTGACCTGGTTGCAGCACGCTGGAGACTGGGGCTGGTGTTCACACGCGTTTCTGCGCCGTAGCTTGAGAGTACTGGTTTTGTTATCTGGGCATTGTGTGTTCTTGCATGGTGCAGCTCTACTGTCAGTTTTTAAAAGGGACCTAGTCTCCTAAGTTAATGGGAAATTTGCAAAATGTCCATGGAAAACATGGGGGCCAAATGTTTTCCCTTGAAGGAAAGCCCGCATTAGTACGGTTCTGACACACTCTGCCTTTCCTCATTAAGCATGCAATGTGTTAGGATAATTCAAATGAGGCGAGCTATATCATATATATATGATAAAAGCTGTATAAAGCATATATTTGTTGTCCCTAAAGGCAGAGTGCCAAGTAATCCAACAGAATAGCATCCATGCTGATCTGAAGTGTGTTTAATGCAGCATGAAAGTGGTAACAGGATCAAATTATGTGCCTGTGCACTTGTTCTCTGCACTCATGGTGGTCTCTAAAGGGCTTTTGGATCATCTAAGCTGGCAGATGAACTCATTCCCTAATTCAAAATGCACCTTCAAATTGCTTGCATTAGTGTATAGATCTGTCAGGCAAGTAACTTGAAGCCAGTACAAGCATTTTCATTTGCTTTAATTCACTGCCTCTGTGAAATGAGACCAAGGCAGAATGTCCCTCTCTTCCTCAGAAGAGCAGGGGATTGTGTCAATGCATTTCTCAAGGCAAGCTGCATTTTTTCACACCAATTTACTCCAAGTTTGGAAAGAGTTTCTTGCAAACACTGGTTTTCACCCAGGGTTTGTTTTTTCAAATGTACTATTTATAATGGATCCCTAAAAGTTTGAGTGCTTTATTACCCATTGATGGTGGAGCTAGAAACAGGAAATTTTTTTTGGCATGAGAACATCATCTATGATTTCAATGGACTTTGTGTACTAAAATGTAAGGGTTGATTGCAAAGGTGTGGCTGTTGGCCCCATGCCAAAATAGATCTCACTGAAAAATGAGTCCAAGTCAATATAGCTGGGGATTCTGACTTAGGTTTGTGTAAATCTATGAGTTTGGTGATCTAAAACCAGGGGATAAAACTTGAGAGATGAACAGTGAGAATGAAACAGTATTACTGTTGTGGAAAGGAAAGAAACCACTGCACAGTAGTTGTTTGCAATGGGCTAGTTCATGGTTAATTTGGCAAAGCTCTGCTGCCTTCAGTGAAGTTGCCCCATTTTATACCACTGCAAGACCTGTCTTCGTGTGATTTATCACTACTGTCAGGAGTCTCTGTAATTTTAATCTTACAGCACCTATGAAGACCAATTTTTAATGCACACCATAGGGGAATCATAAGGGAATAATAAACCAGTTAGTAATCTTGGATAATCCCTGAAGCTATAAGTCACTAGAAGCTGAGGCCCTTCATGCATCATTTGAACCCCTAATTACCCAACACATGTGGGTGAAAAGTGAGAGGAAACAGCAGGGTCAGAAGCAGCCAGAAAACACTTGATGAGCAATTTTGAAAGGGACTTCCTTCCCATTAATATAAACAACCTTCTTTCCTTCTTAATAGTGCACCTGTTAGCAAATACATTCCTGTAGAGCTGCTCTCTTGCATCTGCTTACAACCTTGCAGAGGAAGAAGCTAATTGACATTAGGGGACTTCGAGGTGTTTCCTGACTATAAATGTGCAGTATTTAACACTGCTTTATAGAGCACAATGCTCAAAACATTGCCAAAACCTCCAGAGCCCTGCTGAAACCATGGAAGAAGCAAAAGGTTTCCATGTCCAGAACAGTGACCTAGGATTTAATCTGTTTCCAGGTAGAATTAATAGCAGTCTGGCATGCAGCCCAGTCTCTTTCTCTGCACAGAATGAGTCCTGATGAGAGTTTTTTCCTCTCTGGGTGACTAACCACATCTCTTTTCAAAGAAACATGATTCCCTTGATCCTTCTCTGTTCCTTCGGGTGGAAAAAATCATATCTATTGAAGAGAAATCTGAGAAACTGCAAGGACATTTTAGAAGCAGGGTGCAAGCAGTGCTGGCAGCAGGTCTCATGTTGTGCCAGGCTCAGCACATGTTGCTCAGCAGGAAGGGGGCTTTCAGCCCCTTGGGTGCCTACAGCTTGAAATCAGTTGTGATTGCCTGTGGGGTACGCTACCCAGCTGTGGTAGTACTCTAACCTGCAGCCTATGGATGTACAAATGAGTAAGTGTTGCAATGAGAATTAAGTCCTTCTTTGAATGTATTTTTCAATTCATTCAAAGAGAAACATTTTTCAGCCAGGTTTTTGGAAAGAACAAGGTTAATAATCTTGCTCACTGGGCATTGTTTGTTCCCTATCTTTTGAATATTTTGGTTGACTTCAGTGCTATTAAGGGTTTACATATCTTTGAGAATTCACAAAAAGAGAGAGAGATAGAGAGAGAGATTTATCACTGCCCTGAGAGTGTAAAAAGCCGCAGCAGAACCCACATCTTCATAAACATGGGAGCCAACCAATCCTGTGGCACAAGTAAAAGGAGGCTCCATTAGCTCAGATGCTCCTTTAATTTAAATACTCCTTCTTCTGCATTTCGAGTCAACCACATGACAGAACTGGAGGAATATCTCATGAGATGTGTGGGGCCTTAGACAGTAGTAATGGACAGGACCATCACTCAGTGGTGTTACTTCTGGTCATTGCTCAAGGCAAAAGTGGGCATTTGTACTTCAAGTGTGAAACTTCAGAGGTGAAAGGGCTGATGAAAGTTCAACCAGCAGGAAAGTAGAGAGGATTGAGACTCTGTATTTGCTACAAAGCTGTTGTTGCCTTTCAGACATCTGTAAATTAGGTCTGTCTATTTGGTGTCTCAGATTAGCTAGAATTATTTGGGCCATCACCAAAGAATTGCCTCTTTAAATCTTCATCAGCCCAGTACTGGTTAATGGGATGGAATATCAGACTGTGCTTCTGGGGGAAAAGTGAGATATGGGTACTCCTCCATCCCTCAACGGTGTGTTCAAATTTGCCCCAATGGCTGCAAAGAACAGCTGGACAGTGAAAATGCTATGGATTTGGCTATGGGCTTGTTACAGAAATTATTGCAAGAGAACACTCTGAAGTAACAATTTGTTACATTTCTGGGAATATTTTTTTAATCTCACTATAGGTGGAGGTTTTGCTCTTTCTTTTACTTTAAGTTTAGCTTGCCTAATCTGTTCCTCTATGTCTTTTTTTTTCTTCCTTTTAGGAAATTCATTTGTGAGTAAGTTCAAAAATGGAAAATATTTTTAAAACTATAAACAATTTCTTTTGTTTTCTTGTGGGGGTCTGTTAGCTGGCACTGGTCTAAAGAAGAAATCCCACAGCTCTCTCAGTTAATTTGCTTTGGTTTTCTCCTTTGGTTTATTTTATAGCTGCAGAGGCCGGATGGGTGGAGATCAAATCAGTATCATTGCAATCCCTGTTATATCTGTCATCCCACAAACCTTTCTGCTTTCCAGAAATGATTGGTGTTGATTTCAGCAGTTCTATCAGCTAGTATACAGTGCTATTCAGTACTTCTCTTGCCAAAACACACCTATGGCATCCAAAGGCAGGAAGAAGAAAGTTACTTTTCCTAGCCTGCATGTACATCAAGAAAGCTCTAGCACATCTCTGAAAGTTGTGAAACAGCCTCTCCTTTTCTGTGTATAATTTTTCCATTTACTAAACAGCTCTGACTTCCTTTTCACCTGCTGGTGTGACTGTCTCTGTGCAGAAGAGGCAGCCAAAATTCCATTTTTATTATTAAAAAAAATCTCCCAAGCCCCAAATCCTTTGTTCTGTTGAAGACACTGGAAGCAGCTCTGGGCTGACAGAAATCAGCAACAATGTTGACATGTACTTCAGAGGGTCTGAGCTTTCCTTCAGTAATATTATGCCAGAGTGTAGATCTTCAAAGAATTTTCTCACTAGAGAATTTCTCAACCTCCACTTCTTACACAAAGTCAAGCTGGGAATAGATGCTTCCTTGTTAATTTAAATGGTATTTGTCTAGATGCCTTAAATCAAGACAGTATTGTTTTTGTCACTGTACCACTGTGCATATGGGAATCCCCAAAATATAAACTGGCACCACACAAACTAGCTAACAGAGAATATTAAGATACTTTAAGTGTCTTGCAGACAAGAAACCAGACCAGCTGCCTTGATCTCTGTCAAATGAGAAAGGGCATTAATCGGAATGAAAAGAAACCCAAAACCCAGTTGTCTTCATTTGCTCATTGTAGTACTTGGCTCTTAAGTTGAGGTAAGTAAAATACTTCTGGGCATATTTAAACTATTCTGTTTTTCAACAGAATTTAATTGATTTAATTTATACCTACTTTTCATGAGAGAGAGACATCAGCAATATGTAATATCTCAGGACAGGGAGAAAGAGATACCTGCAGTTGGAATCCATATTAGGACAATGATAATGCTCAAGACTGAGAGCCACAGGCCAATCAGAGAGGAGTCAGAGCCAAATAATTTAAATAGCATATCACTTCCAGGTAGTTATGAATCCAAAACTCTGCAGGAATGGGTATTATGGAAAACTCATACAATTTTGATCTCCAGGAACTGTGAATAAAAATAAAAACCAAGAGAATGAAAAAAGGGGTCTGTAACAACAAATAGAAATTATAAAATGTAATATGAACAAAAAATATTGCCTAATACAGCACTAGCATTGCAGGTTGATTCTATCATGTACTGCAGCACATCTGAGAGTGACATTTGAAAGCAAGACATGATTTTTACAGGGGAATAAGACTGATGTTAAGACTATTTGCATATACTTATGTCATTCAAGACTGTTGGTTGAATCAAAGCCGTAGGTATAAAATAAAAGTTGCTTTTAACTTAAGTTGGTTGGTTGGTTGGTTTAGTATTTGACTGGAGGAAATATAGTTGTTGATCTGTTACTCTTCAGTTGCACTGTATTAAAGTGCGTTCAGAAGACTTGATAAAGTATTTTTCATTGCACCTTTATTGTGTGGCTGATTTATGTAGCTCCTTTGATGGTAAGGAAGTTTAATTAGTAATAGTTGCAGTTCATGAAGAGAATTTTAACAAGGTGCCTCACATAAGAAAAGTACAAAAGTCTCTTTGTTCTGAACAACCTCTAGCAGAGTGTGTAAGGAGACTTTTCCTCACTCCACTCATTCTAATAAATTATTAGGCTGCTTTGAGCAAGTAAGCGGAACAAGATCACAATACCATCAAGCATCAAGTCTTGGCCCACTGAGTGAACAGTTGTGCCATCACTAAACCACTGCAAAAGATTTATACCTACATCAGTGCTGGGATTTCCTTCCTTACTTCAACAAAAAGGACCTTCAAACTCCAGAGATCCTTTTCTAGCTGTGTATAGTTTGGTGTAAAAATCTAAGCTATTTTCCCTCTACATGCAGAGAAGTTGGTACATGTAGGGAGGGGTCACCTCATCTAAACTCAGGAACTTAGGATAATTTAATTGCTGTAATCAAATCTGCTAAAAACAATCTTCCACGCTTTCTGTTATTAAAAAAAAAAAAAGGTGAGCCTGGCATTGCAGTGTCCCACTTATTCAGGCTGTGTACCCATCTGAAGAACATAACGTATTCTTGTGTAACTTCTAATAAATATTTTGGTTGTCTGAAAGGCAGTGCCTATGCCACCAACCAAAGGCAGCCAGAGCTCACTCTCTGTACTAAAGGCATGGCATTGATGCCATCCACAGACCCGAACTACATGCTCTCTCAAAACAGAAACGTCAGGCAGCTTTGCAGGACAGGTCCCTCCCTGGCAGGCACCAGGCTGAAGCATGGCCTGGGGCAGCACTAGTAGGCACTGGCCAGAAACACATGGGAATGTGCTGCTTGTCTCATCACAGTTGTGAACCAGGGTGTGAGGTATCCCCTGTCTGCTTCTTGTTTATTAGAGAGGAAGCCTAGTCAAGAGGCTTTATCCTGAAAAATATAGTTAATACTGAAAGCACTTCTCATAGCAGCAAAAGACCAGAGGCTCATAAGTGACAGGTAGGGCACGGTGGTATTTTCATGTTGGGAGGACTTATAAACAATTTCCTATGTTTATGGATATAACTTCATCTGTTCTCTAAAAGAAGTCCCCCAAGGAAAAGCTGCATTGCCTGTATGGTCTCTAAGTGAAGCCTGATCAAATGACTTTTGATTATTTTAGCTATATCAGATAGACTATCTGACAGTGTCTTGAATCCTTCTCTGTGTGTAGAGATGGGGTCTCATACATTTCATAGACTCTCTTAAAATTTCTAGCAGTCTGGAAAGACAGCAGTGGAATAGAATAACCATTTTTTTCCTGATACTTTAAATGTATGACTCATGAAAGAAAAAAATAGGCTAAGCATTTATCACACATCAGGATTTATGATAAGACTGGGAGAGGTCAAGAATACAATCTTTAATTCCTTCTTTTTGGTGAAGCGCTTTAAAATTCTGAGGTCTAAGACAGGTCAGAAGCCTTCAGTTTCAAGGGGATAAGAAACTACAGTGAACAAAACCTCTCTCTGCAGCATTGTGAACAATCTCTCTCTAGCTCTGAGCAATCCAAGAGGAATTGTGCTAGGGAGTTAACTTAATCTCATAAGAATTGAAAAGAACATGAATGGACACAAGACAGAAACTACACAACACTTCCCCAGTGTCTAGGGTTAAACTGAATTTCTGAATGCCTGTGAGATATTTTATAATTTAGCTTTAGTGAACAAGTCTCCTACTTGCCATAGGGATCTGCTGTGAAATTTATGTGCACAGAATTGGGAGGTTATTTTGTGATGCTTTGTCTTCACCAAGTGAAGTCCTGTGATTCCTTACAATTCACACATTTGACTCAAAGTAGAAAGTTATTAGTAATGATAATGATTGCCTACAATGGGGACAAAAGGGTGAGTTCCTGGGTTTACTTAGATTATATTGTCATATACAATCAAATCTCTGACAACTGCCAACAGGTTATGAAATACATAAATATTGGTTGCAGAATAGACCACTCATTCCTAAGTATGCAGTCCCAATGGTTATACAAGCACAGGCTTTAAAGGAAAGAGGCAGTTCTCACTGTGGAAGTCTGTGCACTTAGAAAAAAAATTTGTTGCATAGACCCAAGCAGGACTTTTTTTTTATCTTGGATATATATGTAACTGCAAAGACAATGGGATTCAAGTGTGCTATTAAAAAAGCAAAAGCAAAACAAGACACGTATATTTCTTCAGTGGCTTGAGATAAAGAGCTGAATATCACCTCTCATATTTGAAACATCTCAAAACCAGGCAGAGGGCTTTTTAGTACTGCAGTGCAGCTAATATCTAACAGCTCTCCAAAGTAAGGAAGCAGACAATGTCTCTTGCTCTTCAGCCATGTTGCTGCAATATTGTGCAGACGCTGGCTGAGAATTCCTCATAATGCAAACAGTTATTATCTCTTCCACTGAGAAGCCCTCAGTCATAACCTCTGGCACACTGCAGGGCTGATGAAGAAGAAAGGATTAGAAAAATAAGCAGAGCTTGTAGGACAATTCATTGTGGTGGACAGCCCTACAGCCTGGGTCTGTAATGAGCGATACGGACCTCTTGTGGTAGTCAGATCTCAGTATGTTTCTGCTAGTTAACTAGAGTGTATTTCACAAAAAATAGCTGGCATTTTATACATATATTATAATAGTTATAATCGGTTTCAGAAATTTAAAAAAAAATCTTTGTGCTTTCTAGTCTTTTCCAAATATCTCTGTGTTTTTAAAAACAGTCCCTTGCATAAATTTTTATTTATGTGTTTTACTACCTCTGAAATTTGTGGCATTTTTTCTTTCAAAATGTAACAAGTTAATCAGAGACCTGAAATTCTATTAACACAGTTCTTTTTAGTGCATTTCCTGTGGTGTGAACTTAGAAGTGTCCCAGGGGAATCCACTAACTGGGAGTAGTCAGTGGCAGTCAGAACAGTTACAAGACAAACTGGGAAAACCAACAGCAATTATGCAACAAATATTGAATATATTAGAGTCAACTGAATTCTTCTCTCTTGTGGAAAATGTAGACATAATTAAGAGTAGGGACCAATTAGTGCTATTCTTTGTAACAACAAGAAATGTTAAGGTAAAGGGTAGATGGAAAAATTAAATTATGCAGACAATTCATTTGCAAAAGCTTGGAAAAAAGCAAATGATTAACTGAAAGCTGTGATCTAACCCACCAGATGACTGCATGAGAACTAAACTACAGCATGTACTTTATAACGAGTGAAAACATAGGGTGGTGTTACTTGAATTTCACTAAAAGAGTGACATTTCACAATCACCTATAAATATAGATACATATTACACCCTCTGTTGGCCTTATTTCAAAGAACAGTGGGTCTGGGTCATATCAATATGCTATGAAAAAGTTATCTCTTAGTTCACTTTCAAAGACTCCCCCAGTGAGGATCTTCCATGGGAATCTTCAAGTCTTGGTATACATTCAGAGTCTCTCTGGTATGTATTACATACATCCCACAAGATTCACAGAATTCTGAAATGCCCTTTTTACTACTTTCCTCACTTATTTGAAAAATGCTGCCTATATTGCCAGCTAGCAGTGCCCAGCAGCTTGACATTAGCTGTGAGCAGCCTTTCTCATGCACCTCCATGGTCTACCTGGACCTGTACCTATCAGCTCACACAGCATCCCTGCAGCAGAGTAGAAGTAGCTCTCTACCCTACTTTGCAGGTAGTTTTTCTTTGATGAGGTCCTGCTATGAGACCCTCTTGCAAGGCAGATGCTCCTGATAGCAGTGCTGCTGGTCTCATAAGCATAGTGGCTCCATGCTTCACATGTATTATCAAGCCTTTGAAAAAAACCTCACCAACTTTGGTGGTCTTGAGCTTTGGGGTGAACACAGCCTTATTCAAGTCATCCTTGGGGAGAGCTGCTAATGGTGGAGTCACATGGACTGTGTAAGGGAGCACACCCTTAACCTTGAGGGCACCTGAGCATCTGAGCCAGAGGTTTCTTTCCCAGCAATCCCATTTTATTATGCATTCCACAAGATATTGCTAAGACTAAGACCCTCATAGGCCTTGGAGTCACAGGAGCCTGTGGAAATCACCAACACCTTTTGAGAGCACAGCTTCTTCAAATAGTTGGTTTTTCTGCATTTTTTCTCTGAAACACACACTGGGAGAGAGCACACAACTTCCCAAAATCTGCTACTGCTGGACATTTCTGCACTTTTGAGCAGTTACACCAGGACCAGATGTTCAACAATTCACTGGAGCCTGAACTAGCACATACAAGTGGAAGAAAACTTTACTCAGAAGAAAATCTCCTCACAGAGAAATAGGAGACTTTGCGTAATATTGTTCTGGTTTTTTAACAAAGAGAACACTTTATAAGAAGATAGTTTTGATAGATTAAGGCAAGTTGACTGCTCTGTTCAAGCTGAACTCAGGATGTAAACCAGACAATAGCACTTGGTTATCTGCAGACTTGTAATTATTCTAACTCTCCACTGGATGTCAATACTGTGTAATACAAATGTTGGCTCTAAATTCACTGCTTAGAGCAGAGCAAGCCCTCTTTTCAGGTGTGATTACTGTTTAAGAACACGATTAGGCAAGGAACGTAATTCTAGCAATTGAACCTCACCGATTTGGTGGCAGGGAGAGGATAATCTTTAATAGTAAAAGCACTGCTTTCTCCCTTCCCTGAAAAGTTAAGTTTGCAACTGTGCTTGTATTACATAGATGATGCTTTCTGCCCTGAAGTGTTTGTCAGAATTGGGAACTTGGTGTCTAAAATTTCTAATAAATATCATAAATATGATAAAAATTTCTAATAAATATGATAAAATTTCTAATAAATATGATATGATAAACAAAATCAGTTTAACACTACTTTCCAATCTTTAGAGAAAGAAGAGACTTACAGAATTCAGGCACTTGAAACCTGGTGCCCAGTAATTTTCCCGGGAAAAAATCCTGAAACCACATGGCTAAAATTACTGATTAGCTTGAACAAGCCTTAGTTAAGCTCTGAAATTCCAAGGCTTCATATACCTTTTGCTTCTGCCTAAAACCAATCCCTTGGTGCAGAGAAGAGGCATGGTGGAAACACTAAAGGAAGAGCCAACAGCAGCAGAACTGCAAAAGCAGGAGAGACCATGGCATGAAGGTAAGCAAAGAGGAGGAATAAAAATTCCTTCTCCTGCAGATATAGAGATTTAGAGGATAACCTATATTTCTTTTGAAATCCTGGTGAACACTCCCTAGTAGAAAATTCCATTAAATGAGTGGTGCAAGCGCAGGGGCGTTTAGTGATCTCTATGATTCCTCCCACTGTTGCTAGCACAGATGAGAACATGGTGCTCCTTTGTTATGATCTGGTTCTTAAAATTATGAGAAATGCCTCTGCCTGAAATAAGGTGCAAATGAGACCATATGCCAAATTCAGTAGTAAGGCTTATATTTAACAGTAAANGGAGCGGCGGGCTTTGGTGGTCATAGCTTCTTTATACAGTTTTTGCGATAATGGGCAAAACTCCTTCATAAAAATCTTTAAAGCACAAACCATTTCAGTCTCTTATACCCTTGAAGAGGAGAGGGAAACCTGCTGATCACAAAATCTGAATCTGAGTTAGCAGAGTATAATTTTTTAATTAAAAACTTTTTTAGGTGACTAAAAGACAAGCAGTTTAATATGGTACTTTCAGCAAAGCAGGGGTGTTCAGGTGGTTTTCTTTCCTTTTATTTTTTCCACTCTTCAGTATATAGCAAATTATCACAAACTAAATGTAGAGCACAAATTGAACAGAAATGGGGTTTCTATGATTGAGCTCCCAAAGCTGAACTGATGCCAGTGGCACCCCATGCTTCTGTGACTACGCCTAACGATGCCTGTGGTATTTAACTTTCATAAGGATTTAATATTTTACACCGTGACAAGATTTTGTCCAAGCATGCATGGAGTGTTTTTTATACTCTTTATTTGGCATATTTATTCAAAATGTACTATATTTAAGACTGCTGTAATCACATACATACATTGGCTACTGGCCACAATGTTCAAGCTATTAATCATACCACAGAATCTATGGCAGATGTAAAAATTAAGTTTTATTTATCAAAGTTACTCATTGGAAATGTCAGACCAAGAAATTTACTCCTTAGGATTTTGACTTTTCTTACACACATCTGGCAATGGGTTCAAGGTTTTAGAAAGGTGTAAATCATATTTTTGCTTCATCCAGACTGTGTTGGCACAAAACTAAAATTATATTTCCAGAAATGCAATCCCTTTTGTTTGGTTGGCCTTTATTTTTCTGCCAAATTATACCACCAGTGCTATTTCTTTGGTCTAAGACTATTTTCCACTATAATCCCATCTTCTAAGAAACAAACCAAAGCTTCTATCCTTGCAGAAGTTTCAATTTCACAGATATAACTACCTTTCAACTGAGTTGGGAAAGTGGTCTCCAGTGACAGGCTTGGAGGGTTCTGGCTACTTCTTCCATAAATAGCGAGATGAAAAGCCAATAACCTGATAGAGAACAACAGGTTCAGGGGAAAGATTGTTTTTGTGTTACAAACCACAAAAGCTCAGACTCTGAAAACCTTAGCAGTATATGAGTTTACTTACAAAAGACAGTGTCTTTGAAAATAACTAGCATAAATTTAAGCTGACAGGCCCCAAATGATTGTGATGCTGTTTCTGTTGTTTGCTACAATGGGAAAACCTCCTACTACCCAAACTTGTTTGAGTTTTCTATTAAAAGGAACAAATCAAGTAAAATAATACAGAAAATAAGAAAACAAACAAACAAACAAACAAACAAAACCCAAAACAACAAAACCAAACTCTCACTACCAAGGTTAGTGATATGGGACAAAAATACACCCACTATATGAGTGTACAGAGTGCTGCTGGTTTGTTCCTATTTTGTTTTTTTTCCCTTGTAAATTGTTTTTTGTTTTAAAAGCATTCATTTTATATACATATATTATACATTAAAGTGTAAAGTAAAGAACTAAATTAATTCCAATTCTCTTCTGCTTGAACTAATATATGTTAATATCTGGAGCCTTTTTTATTTGCCTTTCACTTTCCAAATATTGTTGTAATACATCTTTTTGTATTGGTATCATGGACCTATTATAGCACATTGTCATTTAAAAATCAGTCCTTGAGCACCTTATAAACTAGCCCAAATAAAGAAAGTACCTGAAGGACAGTATGTAAGTGAGTGTATAGATGCCAGCATAGAAAGGAATCCTCTACTAAAATGCAGAGAAGGACGTGTTTGGGCTTTCTTCACCCAGGCCTACCTGCTACAAAACCCAAGAAGAAACTGTCATGCTGATTTGAGGCATACCAGTATAAATCCAACAATTTCAATAGGCTAGTCCAGGCATCAGTGTTAATATCTCTGCAACTGTTATGAGGGAAAAGATAAGCAGACACTACCAGGTTCTTTTCATGACCTGAAGTATAGTGATACAAATTCATCACATTTACTCTTTACTTGTTCTTAAACACTCGTCTCAGGGTTGTGGGTTTTTTTGGTAAGTTTTCCTACATTCCTCCTACTTCAATGTCTTCTTGTTTGCCAGCATCCTACTTGTATTGAAAATGAGTAAGATTTGTTTTCCAGAATGTGAGCATTTCCAGGTGTCAATTTTTGTCCTATTTCAGACGCAGAAGTGCCAGTAGGGGGTTGGCTCTCTTTTTCTGGCTCCACTGTACATTAAGTTCAACATTTCCTGAAAAGGATTTGTGTTTCAGAACAACTAATTAAAAAAAAAAACAAAAAAAACCCTCCAAAAACCAAAAAACCCCCCAAAAACCCCCCAAGAAAAACCCCAACAAAAGAAACAACAAACTCACCCCAAAGGCCTGAAACAGGACAGTTAAAGGAAGAAAAAACTCTCAACTGCAGTTTGAAAGTTCTTCAAGAGGAGGAAGGCAAAGGGCCGAAAGAACATACAGTTCTCATCCATGCCCCTTCTTCATGCCAACATATTTCTTCCTTCCAACTTCTGATCACAAATTAGTAGTTTAGAAATTCACCCTGTAGTGTTTTTGACTATTATTCCGGGTCTGCTTTCACCTAAATCACAACCATCTGGCAGTGTCTCAAATCAGATTCATGTGATGAACTGTATATAATAACCAGTTCAAGGATTGTCATGGGAAGGGTTAACACTCCTGCCCTGAGCAGAAGGACTGCAGCTGCATGCTGTAAACTCTGCACAAAGACTGTCAGAGAGGAAGGGCTGGGTCAGCTGTAAAGAATTAAGCAAATCCCCCTACTACAAGAAAGGGGAAGAAGAGTGGAATTAAGAAGTTCTTTTCTGCTCTTGTCTTTTGTACATAGTAAAATAGATAACTGGGAACATTTGAAGCATACCTTGACCCTTAGCCTCAAAATAATTTTTCCTTATGGATGGCCTTGCTCCTTGCTCTCACAGAACCTGGGTAATTAATCTTCCATTCCAGTAATGTCCAAGGTTTGCACAAGGTGTGTGAAAAACAGATCATATGAACCTGCAAACCCACTTGTTATTTGTCTGGAAATCTGCATGCCTGCTCTCAATCTGATGTTACGTCCCTAAAAGGAAAAGTGGAGTGTTTATGTTGAAATGCTCCTGCATAAATCCTTCTTCCAGGGTGTGATTGAATTAAAGTAGCATGAATGAAGGTGTCTTGTTTTCCCCAAAGTGTTAAAAGCCTACTTCAGTACAAACAGGATGTCCAAAATGCAGTTCCCTGAAAGGTTTATCACAGGGATATTAAGAAGTGGCACATCTTCCTGCTACGATAAGTCATAGGGCAGCTGGGAACAAAATACATGTCACAGGATGTTAGAGATGGAAAGAAAAATAACAAGGGCTGGTTGATTTTGTGTATCCAAAAGCTCTTTTGCAGAGAGGAGGAATGTAGAATGCTGGAGCCTGTTGCAGAAAGGAGGCTTTCACAGAAGGCTGTGTTTGAGGATGCTCATATAGCCTGGGACCATGGCAATGATAGTCCAGACTTCTCATGATGAGTGGGGAAGGCCACTTTCTGCTCTGTTGTTTCTGCTTTCTTACGTTGAGTTTGTTGGAGGGCCAAGGGTTATCAGGCTTTGGGCTTTTTGTTTGTTCCTTTTCAGTTGTGGCTTGAGAAATAATTTTTCTCTTATGTATCCATGTGGATGTAGCTTATGTCTGTATATACAGAACCAGAGTATATGCATGGATCTAAATATATGGACTTGCATACATCTGAAAACTTCTTTAGGAATAAAGCCTTTTATATATTGAGTTGTGCAAAAGCACAGCCACACACTTATGTCTGAAATCAATGAGCCTTTTCCTAGCAATAGCAGATGAGTGGGGTACATTTTGACAGCTGAGAGTACAGATTAACTTTTTTTTGCGAGCTCAAATCCAGGCACTTGCTGTTTGTCAGAAGGCTTCCTCTGGTGTCTTTGGAGGAACTGCCTATGGGAACAGCAACCTACCTGCACCATTGTTCCTGCCTTCTCTGACTTGTGTGAGCCGATGCTTTGTGAATTTGTTTTTTCTGTAACCATTGCTACACTGCATGTGACCGAAGCTGCTGCCTACCTGCAAGATTTACAGCAAGACTTGACTGTAGGTGCTTTTGACAATGGAAGAAGCAGATATTTTTCTGGCTTTTTTTTTTTTGGGGGGGGCGATGTGGATGGAAGAGTGAGACTATATTTAGTTTATGAAAACATTTTCAAAATGATTAGATCTCTTCCTCTGTAATTTGATTTGTTCAGTAGAAGGAGGGGATGTGGAAGGAAGAAACTTACTGTAGAATGTTTTTCAATATAACACTGAAAACCAAGACTCCAGACCAACAAATGGTTACACATGTGCTTAGCTTTAAATCTGCGTTCGACCCACAGGGCCTATATTTGTATTTGATTAATGACAATTATTTGAAGAAAGATGGACTGGGTGGGATCAACTGGAAAAATATGTAGTTATAAAAATGTATGCCTACTATAGCTATTTTTATACTGTGTCAGTTCTATTATATTCTTTTATCTTGCATATTTGGCACACGTTTTTAGGTTTCTAGCATAAGGAAAAGTTTGCACTGTCAAATTCTGTTTTGTTTTAACAGAAGTGCATAGGCCCCATTTGCTAACAGAAGTGCAAGCAGAAACCCTACAAGAACTAGGGAACTTGGTTGCAGAACTGGGACCTTAGCTTGAATGAGCTCCAGGGATTAATCCCCATACTTCCTTCCTCTGGTGAGTTCTGTAGTCTAGTCCTACTTGTGTAGTTACAAAATTTAGTTTATAGTAGGATAGCAGGAATACTTTGTTATCAATTCCCTTAATCCTCAGATGTATTTTATCTTGTCTGTACACAAACCTGGCAGTCTGCAACCAGGTGTTTGAGAGTAAAGTTAGAAAGCCATTCTATCATGTTAAATGTACTCTGAGGAAACTACCTCTCCCAAGTGATCTGTAAGAAGTACTTTACTGCATTTCAAAGACAGGACACAGAAAAGTCAAGTCAGATGATAAAGGTGCTGCCACTCAAGTTCCTTTGTGAAGCTGGCACTTGACTATACCTCTGCAACCAAACTTTCTGGAGGGTTAATATATCTTGAGTCTAAACTACTGCTCCAGCCTCAGCCTGAAAACCTCTTCCTCTCTGATCTGCTTGATATTGCCGTGCATTTTTTAAACAACTGCAGATCTCCACTCCTGAGGGACCTGCAGCCTTGCACTAGGTTAAGTCTTGTAAGCACAAACACAGTTTTGTGTACATCATTGGAATCTCCCAGGATAAAAGGTGGCCTATAGACAGAAGATCATTATTGCTGTGCAGTGACAGTTTTACATCAACCTCATCAGCTCTATGGTTGAGACAGATTTTACCTTCTTTTTGGTAGTAGTGCCTAAAGAAACCACCAAGACTGAGGAAAAATATCTAGACAAGACTTAGCCATTCAGATTGCTCCATTCTCATCAAAAGTTCATATTCTTCAAATATGTCTGTTTTCGTCCCAGCTGGCTAAGAGAGATGGTCCAACCTACATCACGTTGAGTGAGGCTCACGGGCAAACACATGGTAACGGAAATGATGTTTCGATCTCTACTGCATGAATTTGTTAGACAGAGAAGGAAGTTTATCCACAACTCAATAGAGTGAATTTAGTGTATATAACAGTAGATGCAACAAACCCCAGATTTGCCACAAAAGGCTTTTGCAGGCTGCCCCTTGGGACTTCAGGTCAAGAGTTCCCAGTCTCTCTTCCTTTTGCTCCCACTGTGGTACAGTATCTGTGAGAGAACAGGGCTGGGACTACTGCTGGAGTGACATACCAAGAGAGAGGTTTGCCTTCCTACAGCCTGTAATTCTGGGTTAATAATCACACACAAATATTCTCCAGAGACTTTTTGAAAACTGGGAAGTCACAGGAGCCATGGAGTCATTTAGCAGAAATTGCTGTCTTTGACATGTCTGCAGGGTGATTGAAGTACAATGGGATTTCATATTTTATTTTCTATCAAAGTGAATTTTACATCCTTTTAAAGACTCTAAAGCAAATAAATGGAGCAGTGCTTAAGTAGTCTAATGTAGTTGCTATTTTGCCAGTTATTTACAAACATTCTCATATTTAACAATGCGTTTCAGTGGCAAACAAGGAAGCATGTTCTAGCACTGTAGCCTTGATACATAGTTTCAATACATAAACTATTAATTCAAATGAACCAAGTGCATGTGTAGCTATGGCAAATTAAATTTTACATAAGTTATCAAGTGAAAGTAATTATTGGGCCTTATTGGGTGAAAATTTTCTACAGTAGGCTATGATGACAAGCTATATAAAAGTAGATGTTTGACTTTCAGACATCATATCAATTCTTGCTTTTGGACCTGCAAATCTTCATGCTTGGTGAGTAGAACCTGGGCTGGAACAAGGGTTTTAGCCCCAGACCTCCCAAATTTTAGGAGACCACTCTGAGAGCTAGGTTTTGGCAATTCAAGGGAGGACCCCTGTCTGTAATTTTGAGAAGAAATTTCATTCTTGGGCAGAAAACAATTTCTCAATCCCTGTTTCATTGAATCTGGCACACACTGTAAAAAGCTGTATTTTGAGTGAGTCAGCATTTTCCAAGTAAAATCCACGTTGCCAGAAAACTGGCTACTGTACTAGCTTTCACCCTGTGCTAGATGCATAAATGCCCTGCAAGGAGAAAAACACAGCTGAATAGGATGCTCCAGCTGTGGGAGCTGACGTCTGGCTGGTGACATAACTGGTGTTTTCCATTCCTTCCCACAGATCCATCTGATCAAGTGCTGTGTCTTTCCTGTATTTTCCCAGCCAGCAGCCTGATCTCTGCTTCGTATGGGGTGATTGAGAAAAAAGACCTCTGACAACACCAATGCTTACTTAAAGGCAGGACACACGAGAGTGTGCTGAGAGTGGTGAAATAGGGGATAATCCTGCCCAACAAATTAGGCAAGAACTGAATATGAGACTGTGCTGTTGTTAAAGTAATGATTTCTGTGGAGTACTAGGTCTCACAAGAGAGATCAGGGTTTTACCAATCTGTAGCATATAGCCTTTGTTGTTCTCTAGCATAGATGTTCCATTTTTATTGTTCATTTTCTTGGAGTTCTTTAATAACTAAAATAAAAAAAGATAAAATAATATAATATAAAATAAAATAAAAGCAAAAGGTGCGTATTTGTATGTATAACTCCATGCAAACGTAACAAAAGTAAATGCAAAAAAATCATTAAAAGGACAATTTCATGGGACCAACTGAAACTTATAAATAGATTTTAAAGTTAGGAAATGCCTATAGGAAAGGCATTTATGGAAGGAAGAGGGGGGAAATAATTTAAACTTATGAATTGTTAAGCAGTGCTATCAGAGGGAGTAACTGCTTATGCACACCAAGACACATGACAGAGCTGAACAACCTGCTTCATTACGTGTGAAAATCAGGCAAACTGAGAATATACAAAATCTGGGAAGGACTGGTCTTGTTATTTTTGGTTGGTTGGTTGGAGGGGGAGGAGGGTTGTTTGTTTGTTTTTCTCTGAAGATGATGACAAAGGAAGATGATGACAGTATTTTCAGTAGGAGCTGGTTTGTGCTGTCCCAAAGGGTTAACTACAGTTCAGCTCTGGGGGTGGAAAGTATCTCACAGCACTGGGGCTGAAGAAGACAGGGAAAAGGCTTGAGATGCAGGAAAGTGGTGTTGTGCAGTCTTCCCTCTTTCTTCCCTCCCCTCCCTCCAAAAGGAGGATTAAACACCCACGACAAAAAAAATCCTGTATTCTTAACCATCTTTTTCTTAATTTAGAGGCTTTTCGTATATAACCAAAGGTTGGGTTGAATTAGGCTACAGTCCACAAACCACTCTACCTCATTCTGAGTGGTATAAAAGATGAGGATCAGGAGTCGACATTACCTTATAATAAATTATTCTGATCAAGTACAGCCTGATAGCAATGTATATATACATTAAATTTTTTTTATAATAGGTATTGAAGACCACTTACCTAATCAGCTAAGATGAGAAATGGTATGCAGTTATATTGTTCTATTGCCTTCATTCATAAAAATATTTCCTTAATCAGGGCGGAAAGTTCAATTGACAACACATTTCCAATGGCAATCACATATTCTCCTCATGTCACAAGGCCTCTTTACTTTCGTCAGAGAAGAGCGCTAAATACTGATTTTTTAGCTAAGAGTGAGAGGAATACTTATGTTGTAGACAGATAACTGTGAATTTTCATGGAATTTCATGGCAAGAATATTTCAGCAGAAAGACCCTGCTTTGCACATTCAGGGAACAAATACTGGGATACCACATAAATGAGTGGAAAAAAATCATCACAACACGTGGAAAAGGAAATAATGGCATTTTATTACCCATTTGGGCAGCATGAAGCAACACAATTTCCAGTCTGACTCTTTAGTGTTGTTAACAAATTTCACTTAGTTTAATAAAAATATAATTATCTTTTACTTAAACTCAACTCTAAGTCATTATTAGAAATGGGCAGAAGAAGGAAATTTCATTTTGTGTAGTACTTTGCCATTTCAAATTTGACTGCTTTGATATGGCAGTGAAAACAAAATAAATGTGAACTTTCTGCAAGAGAGGAATGGTTGGCCAAAAATTCTGAAGCTATTGTTGGATCCACCTGGTTGAATGCTGAGGAGCCAAAGCAGAAGGCAGTAGAAAAGATTAGGTTCTTCTCCTGTAACCATCTTTATTTTGTCAACACATGCTAAGTTTTCTGTATATGTTTATGCACCACTGACTTTACTGGGATTAAGCTCATGTTTAAACTGGATCCAAGAGAGTTCATCAACCCTCTCCTGTGAATTAGGCAGCTAATGGTTGGCAGCCAATACAGCTGTACTGGTGGTGCTCCCCAGGTACACACAAGGATATGCTAGGCCTGCCAACTGAGGGAAACATGGGTTCCTCCTGCTTGGAAAGGTTCAGCTGCAGTTTGGAAACTCCACCTTGCCATTGTACGCTCCTACAAAACAGGACTGATGCACTGATACTGTGCACTAAACAAGGGAGGCACTTCTAAATGTGGAAGCTTGCACATAACCTGATTATAGTTGATGAAGGTTGTTTAAGGGGGACCTAAGAGCTTGTGATGTCCTGTCATTGTATTTCTCAGCATTTGAAGATGTATCAATTGCATATGAGATGTTTACATTAGAAAGAGAAAAGAAGACATTGTACGACCTTTTCCCATCTTTCATCAATACTGAACAATGTACCTCTTTAATCTGCTTAGTCTGACTTGACTGGAGGCCTGAGAATTGAAGCCTTCACTGGCAGCTCAACACCCACCACTTCACTCCGTTCTTGGATGACTCAAACTCATTTTTATTAGCAACTAATCTATTGCATAACATGGACAGCGGGAGAACATTTCAAAATCAAACAAAAAAATTCAAAAAGGTACCAAATTATGCTTTTAAGATAAACAATGAACACAAAGAGATTCAAATCGTCTTTAAGCTGAGGCATAATACACCTAGTCTTGCATAATGGCTACTTCTTTATCTAAGTTTACTAAGGTGACCTAGAAGCAAATGTGGTTTTACTTCCATATTAAAATCAAAGCCACAATATGCATCAGATCATGAAAATTCATGTTTATAACTATAATGGTCAGGAATTTACTTTGATTTAATGTTAGAATGCTATATAATTTAAAAACTGTTAAAAATATGTGATGACATTAGAGAATGGGGAAAAAAGGCTAAATACAAAATAAAAATTAAATATGCATAAATTCTTATCAGTGTCCATGAATTACAAAGCCTTATGAGATACTTAAAGATGGAAAAATATTTCCTACCCTTAACTTCCTTAATTATAAAAGCACAAGGTATTTAGCAGACCAATTAAAAATACAGTTTGGATTAACTACATCTATTCACAGATTTCTGCTGACAAATATTTTTGTTCAAAACAATAGAAAAACAAAACAGAATTTTAACAGGACACTATACTGTATTTTCTGTTTCTTGTACCCCATTTCTGTATTATTATTATTTGCATTTGAAAAAATGTTTCTCAAAATCCTGAAAATTTATTTTTTTATTCATTTCAGAGTGCAAATTAAGTAATCTGATTTACCTGACAGATTTTAAGTTTGCTGCTGGAATTGTTTTAGATGAAAATCTGGAGTTAGTGTTGAATTATATTACTGATGAAAAGTGCAAGAGAAAAATGTGAATTTTTGCTTGATAAAACATGTCCAAATTGAATGGTATGGGGACTGTTGATCAAAACCAGAGGACATCAGTAAAAATAAGATAAGACAATGGATTAGGAGAAAAGTAGTGTTATATTTAATCAAAGATTCCTGTGCAGACATTCTGTAAACTCTCAGTGTAGCAGCACCTTACATGCATGGCATCTTGATCTAATCAGTTTCTCAAAAAATCTACGCTGCTTTTTAATAGCCAGAGTTTTGAAATACCAGTTTCCAATCATTGTACACTTACAGCTGACTAAATGTTTCAATAAGTTACATGGAAAAAAGCTTATGCTTTAATATGCACTGGGGAATTCATATTAAGTATCATCAGTCAGAATACAATGATCTTTTCTTCCTACATCTGGCAAGATATTCTGGTATCTTTTGAAATCTTTATCTTAATATCAGATTAGGTTAAAACTGGTTTGAACACTCTAGGAAAGGAAATGAAGAAGACTGAATAAACCTGGGAACCATGCCTCCCTTAAGACATCAGCTAAGGATAGGTAAATTTTATATTCCTATTAGCATGATAGAGTTTTGTGGTGAATAATTTGAATCCCATATTCTCATTCTCTTCTTCACCTTGTAAAATATTCAACTGCCATTCCATTTTATGAAAGCTTTTTGAAAGGGAAAAACAGAGATACACAACATGAAAATACCAATCCTGCCTGTGTCAAACGGGCCAATGATTTGTAGCGCTGGGAACTCCAGTGCAGCTGAGGTCAAAAGTGAATTAAAGCCTGGAAGTATGGCTGTATTTTAGTACTGAGACATCAGGTGTGAATACTTGCCTGGCTGCAAGAGGTCTCGTTTGTGGCTAGGTTTGCTGACCATAAATCTGAAGCAAGCAAAGGCAGAGGGCTGAGTTGGCATTCCAAAGTACTTATGCTTGTAAAAGCCCCAAATATTCTGTGTGCCCTGAAAGGTTGACACCTGTCTGACTGAAACCTTCCATGACTGCTTTTGACTTGGACAACTGCGTGCAGAATGGGAGGCCAAACCTTTGAGGGGCAGTTTATTCTGCTGTCTGCAACTGCATTTGCCTCAAAGCTTCGGTTAGCACTTTTCTTCCATGACGGTGATCTCATTAAAAACAAAATAATTTGTAAAACATATTGGTATTCTCTGAAAATTTGATGATTGAGCTTCTCAGGTTCAGGGGAGAGAGAGAAAAGCATCTAACTGGAAGAAGGGAAGTTTAAAGTCAACTTCTTCGCTGCCTGGTTCCTTGTTGAGAGTCAAATTCGGCTCTTTTTTGGCCTAAGGCAAGTAATCAATCTTTAGGTTATAAATAATATTCCAGCTTGTCTCCTAGGTTAGATTTCTTTCCTTCCTCCTAATTTAAAAGAAGTTAGTGGTTTTGTTCCTATTAGAACAGGCTTTGAAACCTCAGGTGTTTCATGAGATGGAATTACTGTTTTCCATCCAGCCCTTTGGTTTTTACTAGGCTCACGGGTAGTTGTTGTGGTATTGTTTGATAGGTTTCTGGTAAACCCCCAGGAAAGTCTAGCAGGGAGGAGATAAAAGTAGCTGCAGAGACAGTAATGCTCTCCTTGTTTTAATGTCTTGGTCAGAGCTAAAAGATTGAGATTGCAGTTATGATGTTTAATCTGACCATAGAAAACAGAGAAAAAATTATATACTTAAGAAAATCAGGAAAACAGAAGATACCTATTTATTTAATAATGTAAAAAAAGGATGTAATAATACAATATTTGAGGTTTTTCTGTCAGTGCATGGTCAGCAGGGTTGGCTGATAAATCTCTAGTACAAATTTACAGGCCAAATAAATTGAAGAGGCCTAGAATAAAGTGAAGGGTTCACTGAAGGCCTGTCTGAACCAAGAGTTCAACTTGCCAAACCCCAGTGACTTGGATACTACCACTGTGCTTAAGGAGAGGCCCAAGGGAATTGACATCTATCTACAAAGTAGTTTTGCATATACCACAGATCTGTCCTGTGGTCAGTAACTGAGCTTGTCACACCATATAGAGGCAACTGCTCACCACAAATAAGCATCCAAACCGCTACATCCATTTAAAATGACTGCACAGAATAATGTTTGACTGTGTTGCTCATTCCACTGAGTAGCGGATCTTTATGGCTTGTGATAGGGATGCTACTGCATGTCCTGTTTCCATCAACAGTCATTAATCCAAGGTATGTACTGCCAGCCAAGACCGGGGTTACACACAGTCTATTTGTCCATACTAGCTGAAAAAAAATTATTACTCTATTGGCAGAAGAATTATTTCGGAAGAATTTAAAATCTTTTAGATGATGTTTGACCTAGTCATCTTTATTTTATGTGAACATTGGGCATAAAGGGAAAGAAACACTAAGCAGGACTACAGTTATAGAATATATGCTGTTGGGAGCTTCCTTAAAACAGCACTATCAGTTAGACACTATACCGTATTTCCAGCCTACAACAGATGTGTCACAGCCATGCTGCTGTAGCTTGTTTTACCAGCATCTTTTTTGAAACTATTGAAATTCTCTCTCTCCCCCACTCCCATCCCTGAAGTCATGAACTGGTCCTGTTTTACTTAAACTAAACTAAACTAAACTAAACTGTTTTTCATTATCTTCACTAAATGAGACAGAGGCCACAAATAGCAGTAGCACCATTCAGTCATGGGGCAGTTAAGACAAATAGGATGGTAACATTTTCATTTAGAAAATAGTAATAAATTCTGATTTTGCTTGGTGACTCTTTTAAAAAAATCTTCACTAGCTATATTAAATATACTTTCTTTAACTAGATTATTCCCTGTTGAGTGACATAGGCTGCCAGAAAAGCATTTGCTTTCTCTGATTGAATTTTTAAATGTTAAAAAGTTAAATTATATGTTTTTATATAGACAAAACTATGAATCTCAGCATGCGTTGTTTATGTTTCATTGCACACTGGATTCTTTTAGCTACATAGTCTACACACACTGAAATATAACTCCTTCAAAAATTTATGCATCATCCTAAATAATTACAGAGAAAAGCCATTTATGTCTTTGGTATTTTTCCCACAAATGGGAAAAGTAGAAAATATAAATTAAACCTCAAATAATTTAATTTATACTATTGTCTTTTTAGAGAAATATTTTTGGAAAATTAAGGTCTGAGCAGTATTTTAGCACAAGATTTCTTTCTGTGGATGAAAAGCATTGTTAAAGTGCAATAATTTTAATGATATGATAACCAGGATTTGTAATGTTTGTTGGAGATTTATATGTGTGTGTATATATATCTGTAGGTGGAAGAGGAGGTTTTGTTCCTAAATTTTGGACTATTTGATTTGAAAATACCTAAACATCTGCAATCTGGAATGTATACCTATTGTCTAAATCATTCACCTACTCTCCCACCATAGCTGATAAAAAGAGCAAACTCCCTGAAGGCAGGTTATCCCTCCTCAGAGACATCTGTTTTAGGATGGGATGAATTACTGTTTGGAAATATTTCTCCACTGATCAAAGAAGGAGTCTGTGTGATGGTCCTAAACTTAACACTCAAACTTTTCAATACCTAAAATCAGGAAAGCTGAGTCTTATTCACCAATAATGTGCTACAATATGCACAACTAGGATAGGCTTTGTCCTGCTAAATACCAAATGTCGGCCACCCACATCCGACAAAATCCCTGAAGGGCTCCCAGTCTGAGGTGTCATTCCTTCATTCTGCAATGAGCACTTGAAACAGGTTGGAGAAGCTACCTAATTCCATAAACCTACACAGGTGATATTTTCTGGAAACTACTACACAAGCTTCCCAGAAAGATTGTGAAATCTCTATAGAATCATAGAATCATGGAAGAGTTTGTATTAGAAGAGGCCTTAAAGATCAAGTTCCAATCCCCTGAGAAGGGCACCTTCCACTAGCACAGGTTTCTCAAAGTCCCATCCAACCTAGCCTTCCATTACTGGGATTTTTCAAGACAAGGGCAGCACTAGTGCTGCTGCCAGTCCTGAACTGGATAGCTATTTCCTGAAGAGAGTTTCCAGCCTATATTTCTGCCTTGGGTTGGGTAATTATTTTTCCCGCTGGTGACAAAACAAGTCCAGATATTGAGGTTTGACACCGGCATTGATGATTAGTGAGATAAATGTAAACTCTGGTTTGGGGCTGCTTCTCTAAAAAAAAGGGGGGATTGGAATTTCCTTTTTTTACTTTTCATTATAATTTAAGCATCTCACTACATACTGTTTAATTTAATTTGTTTCCCAATAAATTTAAGTTCTCATTAGAAACAGGAACATTTCAGACAAATCTTTTTTCCCCTCCAACACTTTTCTTAGTAAGTAAAACACTGAATGTGATCTTACTGGATAGGAATAAGGGTTTAAGATGTGTTCTTGGATAATGAAAGCATCCAGAAGAAGAGATGGGGACCAATAAATTTTTAAGGAATATTATGATGGTAGAACCCTAGTTTGCAGTAGAGGAGAGCATTAATGACAGCGAAGACACTGGTGCAGATCACAGCAATAGTGTTGCTACTGTTTTTGGAGCATTACACACTCACTACATAAGAGACCCATCAGTGTCCATTCTTTGAGATGTGATCAATCTAAAATTTCAAGAGCATGCAATTATTTGTGGAAGATGATTGCTGTTGTGCTGGGTTTTTTTGATTTGTGAGTTTAGCACTTCTGTTATCTGTAACTCTAACTCCTTTCCTCCACTGAAGTATAGCATAAATCTTACTTTAGACACATTCCTGTCAGCCACAGTATTACCTGAACCCTTTCCATGTAACTTAGAGGGCAACCGTGAAATTTTTGACAGATCTCATGGATGTTCTGTCTCTTCTCCTTTTTCTGCTCTATCAAACTCTCTTTGCCATGAAATGTTCTTTAGAAGAAGAACGAGAGATATTCTGGTTATGATAAAATGTACTCTATCAAATAAATAGAAAAAAATTCTGTCAAAATTCCTAAAGTGTGGTTAGACTCTAAATTCATTTAATCTCCTCCGAAACTTTATTCCATATTTTCTTTGTGCAATCACACATGAAGAACTAGATTTTCATCTCTTTTAAGTCAATATAACACCACTGACATCAGCTCTCTGTTTCCCAGGATAATCTGGGAGTTACAGCACCCTGGCACAAAGAAACTTAGGCAGTCTGATAGTTTCCAGCCCGGAACTGGTTCACACAGGACCACCTTGAGCCTCCCCGCACTGGACTTGCCTACAAACCAGCCTACAGACTTCGTGTGCCGAACCATGTGAACAAGAGAGACTTGTGAGAGTTGAATCAGCCCAATTTGTTGCTGCGTCCTATTTACCAAAGCTTTCCAGGCATGGATGTGCTAAAAACAGTGGAGGCATTGAAGAAGCAACCCAGCAGAATCCAGCAAGACCAGTTCTAGACATAAATTGGAAATGTGACCAGAGCAAGCTTGTTTTCTAGAAGCGGAAACTCTTTTCAGGGGTCGGATCAGTGATAGAGGTTCAACATTTAGCTGTTGTCCTTGGCTGCCAAACTCCTGCCAAGTAGTAGTGAAACAAGTTCAAAAGTGTCTTTTCATAAGAGCACTGTGTATTTCAAAGCCTATCTACCTGTCTAGACTATCTATGCAATCTAGTCATATATAGTGGAGAGTCATCAGTTGGTCTGCATAAGCTAGAGATCCAGTCCAAAGGCTTTGGCTAAAGTTATGTTCTCTTTCTTCTCTGATATTTGAGTTGATGCCATCTTTTCTTCATAAGTAGAAGCTAGATATTCAACATCCTTGAGAAAATACTTTTCAATTTCTTACTGCAAGATTTGCAGAAGAGACAATGCATATTTAAAGAATCAGTTGCGAATCAGTTGCCTAAACATAGACATCTTGTGCTCATTTGGACCCTTAAGGATGTCCTGTTTAGCCTGTAGGTGAATAAGGATCTTCTACAGGTGCTGACAGCCCCAAGTGACTGTGTTACAGCAACCTAGACAGCACTATCCTTTCTTCAGTCAAGTGAGGCTGCTCTCTGAATCTGTGTTTGACTTGCTGGGTTATAGCTTCTGCAAACAGTGGTCAAAGAAGGCAACCCACCTGAGAGTCCAATTTCTCCTGCACAGGACTGGCAGCCACGTCTCATTAGATATGTTTGGACAGGCCAAAGTGTTTAGGAAGAACCACAAATAGACCATGAATAGTGAACAACACGGGCAAACTCAAGAATGTGACCCTGAATAGTGAATGCTGCTGCTTAAATTTGAGTGTAGGGGAAAAAACCCCACATTTTTTTATGAAAACAACAAGTTTTCATAAGTTTTCAAGTTTTCAAGAAACTAAAGGTCTCTGACCTTTGCTTTCCTTTCTTCTCCTTGATTTTTTCTGGAAAACACACTAATCAATCCTACTGTACAATCCTTCAACTTGCTGGAGGTATCCCTCTCATAGTGCTTCATAAACATAACCACTGTCTATCAAAATCCTGCAGCTCACTCTGAAGTGGAACACAAGTCACTGGAAAGAAAATACTAAGAGGCTAAAATGGATCCTGTGGGTACAAAAGAAGGATCTATAACTAACACTTAGCAAACACAAAAATTGCATGTCTTTAATTTGAGAAAAAAATCATATTTGTTTTCAATTTTTTACTACTTTTAACATGCTAGCAAGTGTTGGAAAGGATAAAAGTTTGACAGGAAAGTTTCACGAATATGTAGGTTTAATAGAAGGCTCTTTGAATGTGGAACCTGAAAGCAAAGTAGAGATGGAAGCAGGTTTTGATTTAGAGAAATAAAAAATGTTAGTGCTTGATGAGTTAGTGGCTACTGGACAAAGGTTAAGATGAGTTGGAAGGTAGTTTTATGGCTAGAGCAAAGGATATATTTACCACAAACAAAAAGGTGTTTCTACCAAGTAAAGATGAATCTCAGGAAAACCCTAAGCAAACAAAAAGATGTAGAAAAAAGGTCTAAAAATTTTCCACTGCAAGAAAACAGAAAAACAACTTTAAGTTAAAACTGTAACATACTAATTTGATGTGATTGGATTGTACTAACCATGATGTAGTAAAGCTAGTAGTTGTGGTAGGCTATAGGTAAATGTAAAGGCATTGATTGATTATTATGTACTAAGGTGCTCAGTAAAGAAAGTATATAATGCATTGTAACCAGAACTAAAGTGACTTCAGGTTTCAGGCCTCAGGCCTCAGGCTTCAGGCTTGCCTATAAGCTGATGCAGACAGCTACAGGCATTGGCTCTGTTACCCACGACCCATGACTGCTGTAACTTCAATCCATGAAATAAATGATACCCTTATGAGCTGCCTGGAGTCCCGTATCTCTCATTCAGGCTCTTACAGCAAGTACTTGCATAAATGTAGCATTTTACTTATAAAAATTGCAACCCAGAGGGAGGCAGCAATATATAAGCACACAAAAACCACAGGGCTATTTCTCATTGAGTTGCCAGAGAAGCCTTCCCATATCCTCAGAAGAAATGAAAACTGATTAAGTCCTACGTAGTCCATTCTCTAGCAGGAAACAGCTCATATTTCTCACATCTGTTACCAGCATGGCTGATCTGCTCTGTTCCTATCAGAGAGATGGTCAGGATCAATGTTTTGAGGTTTTGTCTTCTTAGGAGTTATACTTCTCATCTTGTTATATTCTTTGTGAATTTCACAGCGGTTTGATGCCATGAAGGAGCTCCTACTATTCTGTCAATAGTACAAGGTCCCTCCACCAGTGTAACATAATACATCCCCAGCTTGTGTGCTTCAGGTACTTGAGTAGATTAATTTTATTCTAGTAAAATGCAGTGATGCATCTTTCCTTCCTGCTTTTCTGTGGACAGTCAGTCCAGAGCAAATGTCAAAAGTAACTTCATCTTGTGGTAATATATTACATTTAAAAATCTCAGATAATGTAAATATCTGAATGTAAAATGTCATAATACTTTACTTCTGGGAAAGTATTTTTTGCTCTTTTTATAAACTATACAAATGTTGAATGATGGAAACCACTTAAAATTTTTATCTATTTGCCAGCTTGCCAATACGCAGCAAGGAGAGAGTGTACAAAAAGGTTGATAGGCATTCATGCTTGAAGGCTGTGGAGAAAAAACTCAGGGATAAAACTGAAGGACCACAGACCACCTGTACTTTCCCAAATTATTTTAAACTCTATAAAATGCAGAGTGAAACGTTTCTGAAACGTAAAAGTCTTTCTCAAATCCAAAGAGCTAGCTATTTGTAGTAAAAGCTTTGGATGCATTAAGTATATTTAGTCTCCCATATTTTAGAGGTGGAAATTGCCAGAATAAGTCTTACGTTCTTGTGAATCTCATACTCTAGTAAAATCTCATTTTTTGCTCCTACTTTTTTGAAAGCTTTATAATGCAGAATAGTATTTAATCATAGTATGTAAGGTAGCAATTACAGAAAACCTTGACAGGCTTATATAATGAAGTAGCCAATAATGAAATCCAGTAATTTCTAGAAATTACTTCAGAAAAGAATGAGGTTACATAAAATACATGCAGGAAAACTGGGAGGTCACTAAAGACTGGGAACAACCATACTTTTTGTTTGCATTTTACATCAGCGAAGACTAAGGCAATTACCAGCAGGGCAAACACAGAATGTTGAACATCAGCCATTGTTTAAATAAATGCTGAAATATTTATGATGCACATTTAAGAGAAGAATATACAGGGGTAAAATTCTCAGGTGGCATTGCCCTGATTATTTTAGTCACCTGAGAAATTGCAAACGATAAGACAGATCAAACACACAAGAGTTTGAAGGGTAAAAGTCTGCCACTTTCTGCTCTGTATGAACACTTGCTAAATATTTCAGGGTGAATTGTCAGAAACTGAGTAAATTTGCCATGGAGTATCTCAGGGACCAAAGATTGGAAAGCATGTTTCTGGTGGATCCCTTGAAAAAAATTGATCTCTGAGAATGGCAGAAGTATCTATTCCTACTCAGATACGTGCCATAAAAATATATGCGATTAAATGATACACATAGAGGCAGCAATTTGGACAGTTGGTAAGAAAATTACACCTTTGTAAAAGGTGAAGTAACAAGCATGTGAAAGCTACACAGGCCAAAAAGAAAGTAGGAGAAACTGCCTCTGCACAATGATTTTCATTTAAATTATTAGGTCAATACACACAACTCATTTCTGCTTTTATTGGGAAAAAAGTGTGTGTCCATGTCAAGGTAAAGAATTATATGGGCTTTTGGTCCTGAATCAGGACATCATGTAAGGGACAAAATGCTTTTTTTCTTCCAAGTGATTAAAAAAATCTTAGAATCTGACCTCGTGTTTTAACTTTTGGATGTCAAATGCATTTTTAATTAGGATGTTCTTTCTACTATGATTAGTATTAATAGCAGATGTTTTTGCTCAAGAATCAAGACCATTGGAAACCAATATGTTTCCTAAACTGCTATGTTTTTTCTCAGTGAGAATTTTGGTCTAATTGGCATGTATAATAAAGGGATTTCCTGTTCTAAATATACTGATTTCCTCAACTGTTGTGACTATGTGTAACATATGTCTCCAAACCAGAGTATCCTCAATTACCAGTGTTACAGAGTTTGTGAAAGCTCAAAGATCTTACACAGTTTCCAAATTTAATTCTAAAGTTCTGAGTTCAGTGGGATTTCAGGGCATTTATGACTTTTCATGACATGCTCAATATGTTGCAGGATCAGGCCCTTAAGTAATGCCTCAAGGAAGTATTCAGAATATGAATTTCTGGATTTTGTCATTTGGGATGTCATAGAACTGGCTCAAAATTGCAAAAAAAATTCAAAACATCTGGAAGACATCACACTTCATACTGATAGTACCTACTAGATTTAAGTAGAAAAGCCCCAGCATAACTTTTTTTTTTTAATGCTAGCCCTTTTTGCAAGAAGTTGATACACACATAGCTAAGTTATTAAAAATGTAGAAAATCTCACCAGATCTGAATAAGGGTTTAACAGGAGGATTTAGAACAGACTATTATGACAGCCTCGAGCATGTCATTAATGGGCCAGATTTGATATAAGCAGAACAGATAGAAGGTGAAAGAAGCAAGACTTGCAGAAGAACTGGAGTTTTTACAAGAAGTATGAAGTGGAATATGAAATATTACATCCATATGCTAGAAAAACCACATGTTGAACAGAAGGAATGGTAGGCTATCAAAGCAGTGACTTAAAATTTGTTGGGTTTGGCAAAGCAACTCATAATCAGTACAATAAACAGAACACTCAAATACTTAAATAACCTTGAAGAAATGTTGTAAGTGCAAACAATATTTCTCTCTTGATTAAAAAAAAAAAAGGAGCACCAATTCTGTTAGGCAGTGTTATGTTTTAGGTTTTTTAAAATTCGAGGGTATGCAGCACTACTACATTTTGTTTTTGTAGTAAGTACAACTCCCTTGGAAAAACACTACCACTCGTTAAATATTGTGTGAAAAATATGTACACTTTTGTGGACAGTAAGGAAAAACAAGTACAGTATATGCAGCAGCAAACTGCAGATGACTGGATGTATCACGGGTTCTACCTTACAGTATTATTTAATGAAAAAATCTCACACACTATTTACAGATTTGCCTCACTCAGTGCAACACTGGAAGATTTATGCATTTTTATAACTCCTGAGCACACCATATCATCTTCAAAACTCTGTTTTCTTTCAGCCATTACAGTATGTCACACTAACCAAGATGCTACCTGCAATGAGCAGTTTAAATTGATCCTCTTCTTTTTGCTTTAATGTAAACTAAAGCTAACATAGTTCATAGATTTCAGGCAGATGTTACAAAGCAACAGAGCTCACTTTAAAAGTCTCCTCAATGTGTCATCACTTATACACTAACTGCATATGACTCTAAGAATTATTACTAGTATTTACAAGCAGGTACTACCTGAGCCATAGGATGGCAGTTCTGCAAGTTCCAGCATAAAGCATGTATCTTTCATCTCTGAAGCTAACAACTCATTGAGAATTTTTTTCCTTTTGAGGAATCTAATGCTCAGGTTTACAACAATTTAGTTTGCTGAATTTTTTGTGTTTCACCTTCCTTTCTGTGCAGTAAGATAAAAAATTGCACAAATCAGTCACACACCTGTAAACACATTATTTCCAAAGCCAGGTTTTCATTAATCATTCCAAGTAAATTACAGTGATAGTCTGAGAAAAGGAAACATTGATGGAATTGTAATATTTCTTCCACTTTAACAGAGAAAAAAGCACTGGGTCTCAACTCCAAATGTTCAGAATACCTCTGTTCTACCTTATCAGACAAGAGTGTGTACCAAACAAGAAAGCGCTGATTCTGATCCAGCCATTGTTTTCAGTAGAATACACACAAATACAACTGTGAATTATTTTATTTGGAATGGCCAGAAAACATGGATTTCCACATTCACATCGAAGAGGTATGTCCCTCAGGGACAGGGCATGTGACCTCTGCTGTAGGATCCTCCTAAGAAGCCTGATGTGTCTGAACATTAGGGTTTGTGGTAGACTGAAGGTGAAGTGCCTGAAACACATTTGATATGATTTATAAGAAACGTGGACATCAAAAAATATAATTTCTGTTTGTCAGATACTTTTTTAAGGCATTTTATTATGAAGTAGTCCCATCACACACAGCAACCTTCTGCAGCATGGGAGAACACCTATGCATTTATGCTCTTGTTCTTACATGCAGGTTATCAGTGAGTAAAGCAGCAGAGTCATCCTTGGAAGGAGAAGGGGCAGGATTCTCAAGACAAAAGAATTTAATTGCAAGAACAGGGCGCCATATAAGTGTTAGTCACTCAGTTGTGATCTGCAGGACCAGCTGTACTTACAGGGAGAGTGAGTATGTATGAGGCAGAGTCACAGATTGCTTGCACCTCTCTCTGCTTGAACTGAACAGTCCATAACTCTAATGCCTTTCGTGATGGCTACCCCAGTCACATAAAATTAAAGTGTGAAATTAAAGGGTGACATTATTCAGCAGTTTTCTACTACAGTAGATATGCAATCCTTTCAGCAAACCTAAAAATTTTACTCTTTTTTCCCCATGGAATTGCAGAAGGAACCTACAGTAGCATCCTGTGTTAAGGTTTCATCTCTATTTCCAGCTTACATGGGTGCATCAGCAAAAGCTCTGCCCTGCTCATTAGTCAGAGGGCATCCCTCCTGAGGAAAAGGCAGAGGAAGAGGGAGATGGTTCCATTTAAATAAAGGAAATTAGGAAGGAAGTCAAGAGGTAGAAGAAAGAGTTTAATCTCTAAGGCTAGAGCATTTCAAATGAGATTAAAGTTTCAGTTCAGTAACTGGATTTTTCTTTTTAAATTAAAATTAACAAGTGTGTAATTAATGCATTGAACATATTAAAAATATTAAGTTTTGCTTACATCCTACAGTCAAGATTTTTTTAATACCAGTCTGGGGATATTTACAAGTGATCCTTATTTACTAGGGGTGATTTTGAATGGATGCCAAGCACCCATCAGTGTCTGCAATTTCCTCAGCCTCATTTTTGGGTCATCTTTTTTCCTTTTTGCAACAGTATAATAATCTTGGCTTTCTTCAGCTACCATTAACGACAGTACCATTGCTATCAGAGGACAATTAAGAATTCCTTAAGAGAAAAAACCAATTTCTTCAATCCCATTGCTTACTATAATTAACATTACCAGAAAGTTTAAGCCTGTAAATCTAGTTTAAAGTATATCAAATTGGTTTACGTCCCAAAAGCTAGATAATTTTTTTATCCATCCTGCCCTGAAAATCTCTTGTGCTTCTTGATCCCTTGACCACAGGCCAAATCACGGCACAACTTGGAACAGGTAGTGAAGGCAGAAGATCATTTTTGCCTCCTGCTTCATTGTGGAATGGCCCATTTTTAGGGACCCAAAGGAGCTAATGGTATAGATGGCATAACAAATAAATTTTATGGTACCCAGTATCATTTCTACTGATGTGCTGGGAAATTTTCAGCTCTCCATCACCTTATCACTTTTTATCAGTTCAAGGAACACTGACTCCAAAGCCAAAAATCATTCAATCAAAATCGAAATGTCTGGTTCATTTTTGCTGGGTTGTAAGGACCCACAAAATATGTCCGGTAATTGATCTGCAAGTTTGAGCCAGGCAAAGAAGCCAAAGACTAAGGGAAAATTCAGCATGGTGAACTGCTAAGGAAAGCTCTTCCTCAGTTTATCCATTCTGGGGTCACTTATGCTTTCTGTAGGGTTTTAAATGCTAAGTCTGCTGCTGGCTTTCAGCCAGGCCTGTTGCTGGCGCCAGAGAGACTCATCATTTTATCAGTCTTGCCTCTGTTTCACGAACATTTAATTGTTTGTGGGATATTCTTAGAACACAGAAATGATAGATCTTTCTGGCATTCAAATCAATTCATTAATTTGATTTATTTGTTTTCCCTAATAGTGCAAGAGGTTTCAGCTGAATATTTATTTGGAAGGACTTGGTACATAGAGAAATGTGAGGAAAAACAAATGTTTTTGTTCCATTCAGATTAGCTGGCTGTAGTGCACATGGAGAATACACAGCCCATGTAGATGCAAAAGAAAAGCCAGTATAAATGTTTGCTTTACAGTATTCAAAAAGAACTGCTAGAGGCATAACTTGTTCTTGGGGAAAACTGCTTGAGCTCTGTCTTCAGTGTTAGCCACACATCTTTCTGTGTTTCAGGCTGGGTGTCTTCCTTTGACAATAATCTCTAAGAACAGGGTAACATTCCAACACATGCAGAATACAGACAGAGCAAGTGTACTCATGCAGGTTCCCTCTTAGGAAAGGCTAGGAGTATTATTTCCACTTTTTTTGAGAGAATGAAAGCCTAGCAGGATGTATACAGATGGCCCCCATGCCTGACGTATTACATACCGGAGGTTACAGTAACACGGTATTTGCATTAAGGAGAAGAAAGAGTAACTCAAACTTTCTGCTCTCCAGGGTATCACATTTGGATCCCTGTGCAAGTGGGGAGTGGGAAATGAGAGAGGTAACACAGCAAGGCAAGACAATCTAGGCCCTTATAACTCCTTTAATTCAATCCTTCTAATTAGATGTAGATTTTTCTCTCCATTGGCTCCATAGGCAGCACTGATTCAGAGCTGATGAGAAGACAGTTTCACACACCTGCTGCTGTTCTGAAAGAAATCATCCCAGTAGCTTTGAAAATCTAAAGGACGATTTATTGAGGCGGCTGACTGTTGTAGAGGTAGTGCAGAAAATTTCCCAGTCAAGCAGTGACCTGACAAAAAACTGCTGTGATCTCCTAAATCTGGCTGCATAGTTCTCCCGACAAGAACCAGCACAGACCTAAATGACAGGTGCTGCACATCCTGTAGACATATCTTGTGGTGTGGGAGACAGTGCCACATCACTAGTGTAAATGATGGCAACAGAAAAGGAAAGAGGACAATGTATTGCTCTTCTCCATTACACATCTACACCTGACCCCATGACAATTGTTCTTTCAGAGCAATACTGAAGTGCAGTAATGGAGTATATGAAGGTTCAGCAATGCTATCGATCTCATTGGTGTGGAAAATTCTTCTGATTTACACAGACTGTTGTTATGAAAGTGAAAATGTCAGTTTTACTTTTAAAAATCAACCTCAAAATCTCATGCACATAGATAGGAAAATATTTACAGGTATGGTTTGCTCCTGGAAAATACCTCACTATCATCATCATCATCATCATCATCATCATCATCATCAAGGATTAATGATTATTTCTTAGGGAAAATAATTTCCACTTTCCTTTTTAATAAAGTTGAAAAAGTTCATCTGGACTTCAAATTATTTAAGTAATTCAACATTATCAGAATGAAATATGTGAAATATGTCTGTGTTTTCATACCTACTTTTATTTTTTCTTTTGATATTATATTCCAAAACACTTTTAAAAAAATTTAATGGGGTTTTTGTACTGGGGATAGAAATTCCATTTATGAATAGCTGTAGTTGTTGAGGAAAGATGGAAAAAAAAGATCATGTCAGGCTCAAAAACCAGAAGACCAATAAAAAGAAACAAAAAATGTAGTATTTCTTAATATTCTGATTTTATACCAATGCTATGAATGTTGGTGGTCTGACACTGTGGTTTGGCAGTCCTACATTCATTCAAATGCTTAATATTTTTCAGCTCAGTTGTGCCCTCAGACATTTGTGCATATGAACAATTTGCTTACGAACAAGGCATCTGTGCAGAGATGAGCCCATTTGATCTTAGCCATAGTTATTCACATTTGATTATTTATTCTTCAGTCACATATGAATAGCAACACATTCTGGAAATGGTATTGTTCCAGAAATGCTATTTAAACAGGAATTCAACGGTCCCCAAACTAAACCTCAAATATTTGTTGTGATAAAAACTGTAAGTCAGGTCTTGAAGACTATCACAGTGAAAAGGCATGGTGGTTACAGAAATGGGGAACTGAGGCACAGAGCAATGAAGTGACTTCTGAAGCACTGAAATAGCTTAGTGACAGAGTCCTTTATGCCTTCAGTCCCAACCTTGTCTCCTCAGGGTACTCTGTTTTTGTGGTAGTGTTAAAGCAATGAAATGATTTAATGGACATTTTTTTGGACAAATTGTTCTGTGTGTACTTGTCCAAATGGGTTACTGTTGACCTATATTGCTGGACTCATATGGGATAGATTAATTTTTAAGCTGCAATTTTTCACAACCAAAATGTTCTCTGAGTAGTAGAGAAGTAGATATGGCCGTTAATACAGTGCATATCATTAGGGGAAAATTTTAATTTACCTAAGATTTTCTTGCAAAATATCCAGAACTCTTTTTATTCTGACCCATATACTGTAATTTATTATAATTTTCCCATTTTGACGCCTGGATTTTCCTATTTCTTGTATGCTTTCCTGGTTGACACCAGAAAATTTCATTTAATTCACAATTTGATATTATCTCTCAGTGGATCTATGATAAACAAAATAGTTATGATTTATAATCTAGAATTATGCATATGTGGGATTCAGGGTAAAAAGGGTATGTCCCATGTCTGATTTTTTATATATACTGTTAGCTTCTAAGAGCACAGTCAAGACATCTCATTAAATAATGTGGAAGGAACTATTATTGTAACAGGTTCTCTTATATATTTGTTTCAGAAGTTCTTATGTAAATTTCTAGGCAAGTGTTGGAATAAAGCAAAGTAAAATTAAGACTTATTTTTGCTGATCTTAAACCAAATAGAAAGTGAAACTGTCCCTTTGCATCAGGCCAGCTACACCAATGCACTTTCGGTGAGACAACAGCTGAAAGAGGTTTCAGAAGGGTTCTGCATGCTATCACTTACACATTAGGGATAATCTTTTCAGACTATTGGCAAAATGAGTTGGCCACAATCAGGTTGAAGTTTAAAATTTACATAATTCATTATGCAGTTGTCTCATGGTTTGGATTTGGTTTTGAAGAGCAAGTAGGCACCATTTAAAAAATATTCATCTCTTTTGGGCTGCCAGGGGGCCCTTAGGATCAAAATTTGGCTTTCCAAGTGATGGGGTTCATATGAAATCTGGTGAGGGTTTACAATTTTCACATTAGTAACAGTCAGTTTGTTTCAATCAGAGAGGTTAAAAGCTGCCATTTTAGGGGTTTTTTTTCTGCCTGCTGGTAAGTTACAGCATTCACACCTGCCAGAAAATGTCAGAATGTTTATTCCAAGAAAAAACATGTGGGCACACATTCGCCTCCCAAAATAAATAGCACAGCAGATATATTCTGTAGCGCCTCCAATACTCACAGGTTGGAGTTAGTCATTCTTCCTGTGAGAGGGTGGCCATCAATCATTGACAAAGGAAGCCTTCAGTCTGGAGTCAAGAGCAGGGGTACTTAGATCAATGGATGAGGAGCACAAGGAGCCTGTGGGGAGAGAATATGCCTTTTCATATCTGTGAGACAGCACTGTAAAGTCTTAATAGCATCTGGGCTTGAAGAAGGAAAAATTGCAGTATGGAGAGACTGCTGGTTTGCCAAGCAAATCATCTTTCAGTCACAACCTTCTCCTCCCACAAGACCAAAGGGTGAATATTTTAATAATAAAACGGAAATGCCAATGGAACATACTCAGCAATCATCTGCATTGATTTACTGGAAAAAAAGGAAATCTTTGTTCTATTGTGAAGTAGAACCACAACTTTAAGATGGTAAATGCATAAGAAACACCAAAACTGATGTTCAGAAACTAAATTAGTCTGTCAAACTTACTCTTTTCAGATGAGGTCTAATAAGTGAGTCTACCTTCAAAATCTTCCATTTAAGTGATATAAAAATACAGTGGAACAGATTAAGAAAGCTTTACAGGGAAAGATAAGATTGCTTCGTATTTTAAGTGCTAAAATAGGCTTTGCATTGCCTAAATTTCTGTCTCAGTCACAAACTGCTTAGGTGACCCTGGATGAGTTATTAAATCTCACTTTGGTTCAATACTTACAGAGAAGAAAATAATCCCTTTGCTTTACAAGTACTTAGGGGCAGCCAATGTGGTGTAGATTCTCATCTGACAGAGAATTCAAGGAAAATAGTTGTAAATCTCTCTCTATAGTCAGAGCAGGAGAATAAGAACCTCCTTTGACATTCAATGTAGTCCAGCTAGGGCCAGAATGGTCATTTAGCAGTAACTGTCTTCATGCATTCATGGCAGAGGAAACTATGGTGACCAAACTCCTTATATTTGGTCATTTGGCTTACGTGGTTGGCCAAAAAATTACCTCTCTTCCCCCTTGCCCCCATGCTGATATGACCTCCTCCAGAAGAGCTGGTAACAACTTCTTTGTGTTTCATGGGTCAAGCTCCATAGCCAGACTGTTTCGCAAGAACTAGTGTAGGAAAAACCACCTCTTATGCATGACATCACAAGAAGACCATGAAGCCTTAAAGGTCCTGTACCTACAGTTCTCACAAATTCAGTGATCTCCATTTTTTTTTCTAAAAAAAAATTTTTATGAGCTGTCCGAAGCAATATTTTTGTCAAGGTTCTGCCAGTAACAACCTCTTGACTTTCTGAACCACACCTTAGATGACAAGTTGAAAACACGAAGGAATGCTTTGGCTGCCAAACAGCTATTTATTCACACAGCAACTAAGTCCTCAGCTTTTCTTAAAAAAAATAAAAAAGTTTTGAAACTGCAAGGTGTACAAAGGTCTGACTAAAGGCAGTCTGAGAACAGACAGGAAACTGTGGTAAGGAACATAATTGCAATACTTACACCATTTATGTATTTTGTTATGTTGAACTGAAAAGAATAATAAAAAAAACCCCATCAATTATTCTGTTTGCAAATGAGGGCCTGGAGAGATGCACTCATGAAAAGTGCAGTATTTTTACAGAAAGAACCTATTTCAGCAAAAGAGAGGAAAGATATCCTTGGTCAAGGCACCGTCTGAAGAAATGGAACAATTTGGATCAAATCCCTGATGGGGCCGAAAACCAAAGGGATTTAGATCATGACCTTCACATCCCAGTTGGCATTCCAAGACCACCCTGTTTTCTGTCTTACTTCCTTTTCTCCTGATTCTCTGTTCCAGTCCTATGAACTCTGACAAATCTTGACTGTCGCCCTGATTTTTTTCAGCCTTCTCTTCTGTTTCAGTTTCATGTTTTGGGTTCTTTCTCACGCTCTGGTCTGTAAACACAGCCAATGTTATTGTATAGTTTCAAGGTAGTTTACATTCCTGTTTTTAGAGCTATGGACAGCTGATGGACAGCTGTCTTGACCAATGGGATGGGGAGAGGTGTCAGCCTTCTCCCCCAATCCCTGGCCTTTGTAGATATACTATAAATGGAGTCAGACTTTCAAATAAAGTAGGAGGTTTTGTTTATGCCTTCTGATCAAAGTGTGTGTGTGTGTTTGCGTGTGTGTGACGAACTGCGTCACTTGACCCAAATTTACATTTCTATAAATTTCCTGCACTCTCCAGCCCCCTGAATATGAGAAAGTTTCCAGCTCTTTAAGAACAAATAAGAGTAGGATAATAAAGACTGTCCATTTCCTTTGAATGTGAACAACAGTCAGAAACTATATTGCCTGCCACTCCTCCTTATGCCTATTTATTGAGTGCCTTCCATTTCATTGGATGTAGTTTTATATAAATACAGTGCTATCAGAACAGGGGAACCAGAAATGGCTTACTTGGGAAAAAACCCACAGCATTTATTTGATTTTTAACCTTCTTAAATGCAGGCAAGGTTAAATATCTCCATCACAGACCACAGACTTTTATAAGTCTCTGGCAAATGCTTGCAGGCCTTCAAAACCTCTGAATTTAGCATTTATTTCTCAGCAATGAAGGGTAACCAAGGAGAAACACAGTCCTAGACTGAATATCTTTAAGTAGCATAGGCTTCCAGACATGGATAAGAAGATGAGAGAACTGTTTGCTTGTAGCTTATCAATTAATGCTACCGTGAATACGTGATCTCAGAAACAAGCATCCTGCAAACAAAACCTAGAGGTGGGTGGTGAAGGCACCCAACAATGCAAATCTGATAACTACTGGTTTATTTAAAGATGGCTGTATTAGCTTCATCCTAAGGAATTTCAATGAAATCTCTGAATTTCTTTGAGAAATTCCACATGACAGGAATTTCAATTTAGCTAAGACTCTTGATGCTCTGGCTAGTTGAAAGGCTTTGATTTCTGTCCTTTTCCTAGTTGCTTCTAGGGAAATAAAGAATCAATCTCCCATAATACTTGGTATTTAGTTGTGCGAAAGACCATCCATCTCCCATAATACTTGGTATTTAGTTGTGCGAAAGACCATCCACAAAATGTTCTGATATGATGTCAAGAGTGATATGAATTTTGTGGATAAAATGAGAGCAGATGACAAGCTGAGGTAAGTAGTAACAACTTCAGAGTTTAGTTGATATATGCACTTGGCAGTCACATACAAGTTGGAAGGTTTTTTTTGTTTGGTTGGTCTTTTTGGTTTGGTTTTTTTTTGGTTTTTTTTTTTTTCACTTCAGTCATCTAACAGGGAAGCAGTTTGATCTTTTGAAATTAAATTAGACAAGCTGTTAATGAAGACTAATTGCTTTGCATAATTTAAAATATGTAGAGAGAGGTCCCTTGATCTGTGCAAGCGGTACTTGGGTTAGAACTGGGGCTAGAAAAAAAGATAACTCCAAGCAATTTGTGATCTTCCCAGTTTGTAATCAAAGTGGGAGCCAAGATGCCCCTGAGAAAGCGGTAGCAACTCAGAAATATGCATCTCTGCTCTTTTAGTCTTCCCTGCCATATAGCTTAGCTGTGCTTTAATGTTTTGCTCACAAGGGAACATGAGTGCCCCCTCCACCCCCTCCCACCCTCTCTTCATTGATAGAAACCCTTTCCATGCTATGCTGAAGAAAGACTTGTTACCTCATTAGAGCCAGGAGCCAGAATCTGCCCCGGAAGCTTTACTTTTCAGGAGGTGTGTTTTGGACAAGGACTGCAAGGAGAGGAGTCTGCAAGGACTGGAGCTTTAAGCAACTTGGTCAGTGCAAGTTGTCCCTGCCCATGGCGGGGGGCTGGAACTAGATGAGCTTTAAGGGCCCTTTCAACGTGAACCATTCTATGATTCTCTGAGTGAGAGTGGAGTTCCCATTGCTTGGCACAGGCTGATTCAGGCATCTCATTAAGGGGGAGGAACCCCTGCAGCGCGAGCAAACCCAAGTCACGATGACTTGGGTCTTCTTCTGTCATCCTGGTGGCACATTGTCAGGTTACCCCTTCACTAGCAATGTGGTCAAACACCACATCCCTTCAGGGAGCTTATCCAAGGTAGAAAACAACTCTGATTTTTTCTTCTGGATTGATTTTTTTACAGAGCCAATTCACCACCTACCAGACTCAAGGGAGAAAGAGCAGGAATGTACAGCTGGAGGTGGAGGTGGGATTTGCCACACCACTGATTTAGATCAGCTTAAAATGCTGTTGAACTACACTCTTGAGGACGATTCACAGCCTAGTTTCTCTATATAAAAAATAAAGGAGTCACTAGAGAGCAGTAGGCTTTACATGAGGCGAGTTGGAGCACCTAAGCTAACAGCTTCAAGTCAGCAGCCTGACCTCCCAAGTTGAAACATGCTGTTATGCAGTAATGATGATCTGGACACACTTGGGTGACTGGTGGGTTGGGCTTTTTTTCTGCAATGTTTATTGATTTAGCAAATGTGAAGAAAGGAGTGCCAAATCTGGCAATTATTAGTGACTCCAGCCTGTAGCCTGCATTCAAACACACAATGTTCTGAAATATTTTACAAAGAGCCTACTTCAACACAGACTGGTTCACCACATTATCCTCTTAACAGATGATTATATCTCTAGTAACTCATCTGTCGCTTCTTCCTACCTGTTTTCTTGCTCACAGCACAATTTTTAATTTAAAATACATGGATACAACACACTCCAGTATGTCTGGGGGCACTCACACCGGCAAATTTTAGTCATGTGACTTGATGTGCTCAGGTAAAAAAAAAAAATCTTCCTTTGAGCTGCTGATGTACTCACAGGAAAAAGAGAAGCTCTTTCCAGAAGGATGTGAATTGTGCTTCCTTTCTGAACCACAGCAGGAGACAGTGAGTCCCTTATCATCACATAAGAAGCCTAAGAAAACTGACTTATAATTTAGACATAGGAAATTGAGTGCCCAGAATTAAGCACTTGGAGAAAAGTGTTATCAAAAATGTTTTCTTTATCTGCAGAGTGAAAAAATGTTAAGGACACACTGTAGTCATGCAGTGTAAAAGGCTGCATTTTTCATTTTGAGATCACGCCATTCTAAAGTCATATATTATAAAGTATGGTTAGGTAAAAGACTGAAAAATGTCAGGATTCCTTTATTGCCAGAAACCAGGACCACTATTCAAATTTAAGAGTTGTTGTTCTTGGTTTAATCTGAGATTAGTGAGTGGAAAATCAGACAGTGCAAGTGAAGTAAGGAGTTTTGAGAACCTTTTGCTGAACTATGGAAGTTTTTTAGATGAGCTCAGTTTCTGAAAATACGAGTTGCTGCACTTGGCTAAAGACCCAGTATGTTTGCAGCCAGAAAAAAGTGCCCACACGTTTATTTCTGGAGAACAGTGACACCTAGTGAGCATTTTGACGGAATCTGAGCATTCCCTGGGGTCTTTCAGACTAAGCCTTCTACTTGGACCTAGCTTCTTTTTCTACTATTTGAACTTCACAGTTCCTGGAATCTGAACAGCATGTGCTGCTCATCTCTGGCAAGGTCTAATGAACATAAACAGCAAAGTAGCTGTGACACAGTATGGTGAGGGAGTGGGGTGACTTCAAAGAGGAGACGTCAGCATGGCAAGGAATGTGTAGGTATGTGGCCTGGGACAAATTTGTTGCAGCAAGGGAATTATGGTGGTGGTAGCAGAGTTGTCTAGGCAACAAGCATCAAACTGTCAATCAATGGTCAGACCTGTATCAGCCAGAAACCACAAAGCGTAAGTGGTTCATTAGTTCAGCACTTTCCTGGTAGATTTTCTGTTTCTGGACTCCTGGGAAGCTCCCAGCAGAGTTCATAGCTTCCTTCTCATCCTGGAGATCCCAGGGCAAGTAGCCATACTCACTTCCACTGGCAGACAGATGGACTTTCCCAGACACTGGTCTGTATTCATCCATGAGATAAAGCCTGCACTTCTATCCTGGGGTTCAGCCCAGGACTATGATTATGTGTGGACACATGCACAAAGGAGCAAAGATGTTAGAGCTTTGAAATAAAATGCTTTTGGAACTGAAAATTCCATTAATTTTACAGTGTAGCACTGTGATTAAGTGATGAGAGGGATGATACTCCAAGGACCTCTGGACAGAGGAAAAGGAGTCAAAAGAAACTAGAAACGCCACTATGAAAGAAAAAAATCTCAAAGATTGCAGTGAATCACCCATCTTGGGGTTTACAAATTGTTTTGAGGTACACACACACCAAACAGGAAGTTTTCAGAACTTCATTAGCATTAAGAGAGGTGATCTTTCACCTGTGCGATAAATTACCATTATATCCAATCCTACCTGTCCAGGCTGCAAGCATCCATTTTATTACATAAATTACATATATTTTATTAGTATTATGAAGGATACTGGGTCGGATTCAGCAGGTTTTTTTAGAGCAATCTAAGAACTAGGTTTTTTGTAACTGTGCTACTTTGAAGAGGCACAATACTTTTACATCTAGATTATTATATCCCATATATTCACCTGCCAACATCTGAAGAAATTCAAAAATTATAATAAGGACTAGACTGGTGGAAAACTAAAAGTAATTAAATGTTTACATTATGTGTGATGTAGATTCTAAAGCTGGAGGATGAAAAGTTCATTTTACAGAAATGTCTTATTATATGCTAATTGAATAGATGAAATTCCCACTGCAATGTGATTTTTTGATCATTTTCTGTGTCATGGCATTTACAATGCTGGTTCTTTTTCTTTTCTTTTCTTTTCTTTTCTTTTCTTTTCTTTTCTTTTCTTTTCTTTTCTTTTCTTTTCTTTCTTTTTTCTTTTTTCTCACTGCAAATGCTGGAAGCATGCACACATTTGAGGTAAACTTGTGCAAATATCTCAAATGTCAAGAATGGAATCTGAAGACTACTCCACTGTGTTACAGATCCTCTTGTTTTATCTCAGGGAAAAGCACAGTATGTGGAAATCTCAAGGAATCTGCATCTTATTAGATAGGCACAACAGGACTTCTGAGAAGAGAACAGCTGACTGTCATAACCACACTGTTACCAGCACAGACACTGGCTCTCGAGTCTTGCCTGATTCCTCTTGGAACAAGAGTTTTTCTGCAGAGATCTGATGAAGAGTTTGCTGTAAGGAGGAAATGAGCTGTTACACATCACTGGAAACATGACACAGGACTCAGACTGTGAGGCAGCCAGGATATGGAGGCCAGCCATAGTCATGTGATAGCGTTTGGAAGACAAAGGGAGCAACATTGATTTTTTAACAAAATATCTGTTTGCTATAACCCCCCTGCCATGGGCAGGGACACCTTCCACTAGATCAGGTTGCTCAGAGCCTCATCCAAACTAGCCTGGAACATCTCCAGGGATAGGGCCACCACAACTTCTCTGGGCAACCTGTTCCAGTGCCTCACTATACAGACAGTAAACGATTTCTTCATATCCAACCTAAATCTATTTTTTTTCAGTCTGAAGCCATTCTCCCTTGTCCTATCACTGCCTGCCATAGTAAAAAGTCCCTTTCTGGCTCTCTTGTAGGCCCTGTTAGGTACTAAAAGGCTGCTCGAAAGTCTCCCTGGACCCTTCTGTTTGTAAGGCTGAACAACCTCAGGTCTCTCAGCGTGTCCTCATAGAAGAGGTGCCTCCAGCCCTGTGATCATCTTTGTAACCTTCCTCTGGAGTTGCTCCAACCGATCCATATTCTCCTGAGCAGGATACAGTGCTACAGGTGGGGGTGTCACAACTTGGAGTCTCACCAGAGCAGAGGGGAAGAATCACCTCCCCTGACCTGACGGCCATGCTTTTGACGCAGCCCAGGATATGGCTGCCTTTCTGGGGTGCACTGAGCTTCTTGTCAACAGCATCTTCAAGTCATTCTTCTCAGGGTCACTGTCAAGCCATTTTCTAGCGAGCCTGTATTTATGTGTGGAATTGCCCTGATCCAGGTGCAGTGCCTTGCACTCGGCCTTGCTGAACTTCACAAGGTTTGCACAGTCCCATAGGCTCTGAAACCTGTTAAGGTCCCTCTGGATGACATCCCATCCCTCCAGCATGGTGACCACGCCATGCAGCTCAGTGCTCTCAGCAACCTTGCTGAAGGTGCATTCAAATCCCACTGTCCATGTCACCAATGATGTTAAACAGCACCAATTCCAATACCAAGCCACTGGGAATGCCACTTGTCACTGATCTCCATTTGGACATTGAACCACTGACACAGCTCCTTGAGTTGACCATCCAGCCAATTTCTTATCCACTGATATACCTATTTTGAGCAACATACTAGGACATTGATTTACTATTTAAATTTAAGTATCAAGGGGAACTGAGAAGATTAGAGAGACTTATTTTTTTTATATTCATAGGACTAGTGAGATAAATCTATGTGATTATTATTTTTGACAAGGTCGTGTTTTAGGAATGGCACTCTACTATTTCATACTCCCACTAAAAAGAAAACCACAAGCCACTCCCCTCCCTCCAGTGGGAGACAAAAGGCAGAGGTTATGTGTTGAGATAAGACCAATTTAATGGAAACAGCCATGAGATACGAACATGAAGAGTAACAGCAACAATACTAATAACAAAAGTGTGCAAAGAGGGGGTGATTTCCATGCACACATGCTCACTAGGCCCAGAACAATGAAACACAATGGCGCACAGAGCCTCTGAACACCACAATTTCCCCAACTGCAAGACATACTAAATTCTTGGAAGTGAGAGTCCCTAATTTCTGCTCCACAGCAATGACATAAGATGGTACAGAATAACGACCTAGACATGCCCACAGAGCTCCAGGCTCTGCCTCCTCAGAGCAGCTGTGGTCAAATGAACTCTGGTTGAAACCAAGACAGACAACTGCCCAAATAACTTGTTTTCATAGAATCATTTTTCAGTTTTTGTAAGACTTAAACTTTCTATCCATTGATCATCCATAACCCTGCAGGTTAGGTTCTCTGTGATATATTGCACAGGTCTGATCAATTCTTAGCTGGAATTGCTGATCCACCTATAAGCTATCTTTGTTACTTATGTTAAGAAAAGACTTGTTCCTACTCAGAAGAAGTAGATATTCTCCATATGGTTAGACCACACACAGTGGTCTAATGCAGTCTTCATTAAAACCTTTCCACAGAATGATAAATAAAAATAATTAAAATGAAATAGCCATTCCTTTTGTTTGTGCTCTGTTTTCAATTTGTCTTTTCCTCTTTTTATCAATTAAAAAGTCATGGTTAATAAGCACAGTTAATTTCATTGCCTTTAACCATTGTGTCCCCTAGGTGCTGGTGAGAGAGCCCATGTGACTGGGAGAGTAGGACTGGAGTCCCTGAAGTAGCATTAAGAGAAACAATTACTAAATGTTGGCCTCTCATTTTTATTTCTCCAGATTATAAATTGAAGAGGGGAATTTTGTTTACCTTATTTGAATAAAATTATTTGCTGCTCAGCAAATTGGAACATGTTTTTTTCAAACCACAAAGTATTTGGCATTCTTTTCCAAACCAGAATGTTTACTGTCTACAGACCCTCCTTCTTCTATTGCCACCTCCTTCTGTTTCCCTGACCACTTTTTGTCTAGTGTCATGTTTTCCCCCATTGACTGCTGTACTTCAGTTTTTCCTTTTGCAGCCAGACTGAATCAGGGTATTAATGCCTGTTCTATCTCGTGCTACTTATATTTTCCTTTTCACTCATATCTGTTTCAATATCTTCTTTTGAGTTTCCCTTTTAAACAGGAATAGGTAGAAGAAGAAGTTCCCTGCATTCCATCCTGATACATTATGACTCCCTGCTACTAAGAATAGAAGTTACAAGGAAGTTCTCCTACTTTTGCAATAAATCATACATTTTTGGTCTGATGGAATAGCCCACAAGCATTCCAGCCAGCAACTAGAATGGAATAATATTCAGGGCAGATGAAATTTTGAGGGAATTTGGCTTCCAGCTCAAAACAAACAGCAGACACTGCCTCCAGAAATCCTCAAGAACACATAGCCAAAATTTTAGTTACAACTTCGTAAAATTTGGATCAACAATTTACAGTAACAACAACAGACACATGGTGACATCAGAACGGTTCTTACATTCCATTGAAAACTTGGATATATTAGAGATAGTATCATTTCAATGGGTACCACTTGCCATTACTAGGTAGAGTCAAGTTTGTTGCAATAATATTAGACAAACTCTTCAAAAGAAACTTGGAAATTTTCATATAAAATTTTTAAAAATTATAGGCTTTAGGAGAAGCCAGAGAAGAAAAGCACTCTCTAGTGGAGGATTTCAGGAAATCTCAGACACTTAGAAATTGCAGATGTTCTGAAATTTTTATTTGTGCCCTCTTACCTAAAGAACAAATTGTGTTTTATTTCTGAATCACAACACTTTCAACTCTCAACAAAACTATGTGCACTTGAGTATCTAGACTTGCTAGGAAATTGTCATACAGTCCCCATAATTCATAAAAATACTTCCAAACCTGTAGACTGAAACTTGAATAATGTTTTGCTATAAATAATTAATTTTTTAAAATGTGGTCACTACATTTTTATCTCTTTGTGATTCCTTTATTGCTCTCTTTAAAAGTACATTTAACTGTAAACATTATTTAAATATTATACACATTTTATATGTATTATTGAAGTGAGATATTAATTCATTACAGGCTGCTGCTTTCTGGTTTATACTTATAAAAAAAGCAGGAAACACCACCCCCCCAACCCCCAACCCAACAAAACACCACTCAAGAAACAGTATTTTAATAAGAAAATATGTGACTTCATTAAAGATTTAGGAGTATGCTGCAAGTTCATAAATCCATACTGTTCAGCTTATACCAATTCACTGATGTGAGACCGGTCTTTCTTCCAGAATCATATTAAGCAACATAGCTAGCATCTTCCTGATAGTATTCATTTACCCAACTTCTGCCCCAGAGGGAAATTGTTTGAAAGAGATTTTAGAACAAATATTATGTGCATTGTTCTGTGGGCTTATCCTAGATAACAGAAGGTTGAAGAAATATGCCTCAGACTTGGAATAAAAGTAAATTAGCTTTTGCTCTATAATGGCTTTTAATCCCTGAGGAATTTTATTCCATGATTTTGACCGGCCATTGAAAAAGACTGGTTTTAGGCCACCCATGAACTTCAGGGGGTTGTCTGTGTGTAAGGAGCCGTGGGAGTAGAAAAGTGAAGATCTGATACTTTAAAACAACTATCATCCTTTAAAAAAAAATACCTAGAGATACACAGAATTTATCCAGAGATTTAATCAGGCCCAACCTGAGATGTCTTGAGTTTATCATGTACCTCCTCCCTTAGTAAAGACATGCACAACTTCACTGGACATGAACAGAGTCCTACCAATTATCTAAATTTCTAGAACAATTGCTTCGATCTTACAATTGTGGTAGGTCATGTACCTAATAAAAAATTAATCAAATGATACCCTAAAGAAAAATAAGTAATGAAAAAATTCTTCTACCCACTGAATCTCCGAACAGTGTTAGGCTAAATATTAATTATACAAGATGTTTACTTGTTATTTGCTGAGGACAGCTGCTATTACTCCTATCCCTTAACGTTCTGTGAATGTCAATTAGATACTGAGAGATGACAATCTCCCGTTCATGTTCTTGTCATGCAGTTGAAGGTGCTGCAGTTTCTGACACACTGAAACCACTTCTCCTATTGCAAATATATTCTAGAAACATTGTGTGAAAAGCTAACGGGCGACAAAATTGGGCAAATAAAAAATCAGTAAAAACTTCTTGATTTAACTGAATGTTAAATCAGTCTGAGAGTGATGACTAGCAGTTTAGTGTTGAGCTAGGATGAGGAAGACAACTTTGCACAAAATTGCATATTCAATTAATAAGATTTTGACTGATTTCTCTTTTATTTCCTATTTCAAGGAATGCTACTCTTCTTGAAATAGAACAACAAAGTAAACCATCTGAGGTTAATACTGCAAATAGTCAAATGCACAGATTCCCTCATCTTATCTGAACACGACTTTAACCTAAAGCTCACATCCATGGATTTGATCAGAGTTGCCCAAGTTTGGTATCTTTACACAAATTTAGTTACTTCTGTGTTGAGAAGTTTACATTCAGCTTATAAATAGTACTGTGCAATTTACTTTAGTTACTGCATCATTTAGAGACATACTGTGCAGTTATTAGTAACCAAGGGTAACTTGCCTTCCATATTTAAATGCATATTAGTGTACACATAGGCATATATGTGGGTATTTTACCAGTATTTCCTGAGAAAGGCATAACATATCAAATTACTTTGACGTAAAATAACTGACTACACAAATAAGTATATTTCAGGAGGGATATTCCTAGACTAAAGGCCTTTTAAGGATAATATGAAACTTCTTTTTATATCCTTTTCTGGCTGTGTTGTAATTTAAAGCACCAGACTTTATAAATCTTGATACCCCTTGCAGGATATTAGGGGATGATAACTTTACTACCCTATGGTATGAATAGCATATAAGAGGAAAGAACTTGAAATCTGAGAAAATGATGACATGGTACCTGGCCTGTTCCACATATTTGCTTTGAATGGACCCGGACAGAGAGCCATGGCCAAATCCATTTGCAAGTACTCATGTATTTGTTAGCTACTCAGTACTGGTTAGTACACCAGCCCCTTACAGGTCTCATTTAGTACTTAGTTGCTCATGCTGCGGATTAAGAATTGTCTGCCTTGTGTCTTTAACAGGCAGCTTTTAGTCAGGTGTGCCTGAATCCATTTGGTTCTTTCCCAACAGTCCCATCAAACAGGAGTTATTTCCATCTGAGCTATAGTCAACATCCGCAGTAAAATTTTAAAAAGTTCTAAAAAAATTGTAATATGGCCTTGCAAAATTCTGAATAATGGTCTTGAAGTTTCAGATCTACACCCATAGTCACAAATTAGTAGCTCAGAGACTAAAATATCCTTGCATCCTCTCTCTTCCCCCCTCCTCCTTGCTATCAAAGTTTTTGTACTCACAGCTGAGTCAGGGTCAGTTTTGCACGTCTGTATTAGAGATTATGCCAAAAATACACTGGAGGGTCTCAGACCACTTTAGAAGGCTGTAATCCTATACTGACAATACTCATTAGGGAATATGATACATTTGCATTGGTGCAATAATGACTTTGCCCACTGGCAATCTCCCCCAACACATTTCCTGTAGCAGCTACCTTTCTGCACCGCATAAAAAGAAGCCTTCTTCCCATCCTGGCAACGCCATTTAGCGTGAGACTTAATTGTACATGCCATGAGCTTTCCTCTGCTGCGACTGCTGCATATTCACACATGCACTCACCAAAAAGTAGTTAGTTTTCTGACTTGCATTTCTGTCTCCAAAGAATCCTTTGATCTATGCACATAACCTCCTCTTCGCCCCTCCTCCTCCTTCTTCAACCTGTTGTTTCTGTGTAACAACTTCCCACTCCATAGTAATGCTTCCATTTTGTATTAACAAGGCTGTCTTTTAAAAAGGATGCATTGGAACAAAATCCAGCAAATTATTTAGTGTAGTCTTAGCTTCCCATCGAATTCAGCTTATGCATCAATTTGAAGCTTAAATGGATGTGAGCTCAAAAGAGTATCTTAAGATATTTCCCCAGTGGAAAATAATTTCCTTAACAGGGTAGTGGTGAGTCATCTGGTCTTTGTGCCTTAGGGCTCTGCAAGTGAGGTGAGCAGACATTGCTATAGCACTCAATGATACGAAACCACAGCTGTTTCGTCTGTAACCACATAGGGACAAATCAATACCATTAGCTTCAATGAAATTATCCTGTTGACATATTTGACCCTAAATCCTTATCTAGAACACACAAGGGTGAGGACTTGTAGACAAAAAATTACACAACATCAGAGGACTGAAAGTAAATTTTTCTTTAATCTCTCCCTAGGAGTTGGCTAAACTGTAATGGGTATTGTACAACTCACTGAAGAAAGTAAATATAGTCCTCTACTTGTTTTTGCTATATGTGTACCTTTTAGGCCTGGGCATGTAGGAACTGAAGTTGTAGAGGCACAAGTGGGGTGCTCAAGACTTATTTCTTTCACTTCTTTTAGCTTTCACTTCTACTAGTCAGGACTAATAGGATTAAATTGGAACAGGATGGGCTGTAATTTGTATATACCCACAGCAAATTATCATCACAGTAGAGGAAGCAGCAGCAATCTCTTCACTTAGCAGGACATTTGAGGTACAATACTTACAAAAGATAGGACTGAAATGACAGGGCTAGAATACCACTTCTTGTTCAAAAATCCCCTTGATCATATTAATTCCCCATTTCCGGCAGAGCTCAAGCCTGAGTGCTGTCTTCCAACCCAAGCCTTTTCTCACACTGCTGTCGAGTGAACGACCTGACTGCCCATACGTGTGTGAACAGGCGTGGGGGGGCTGGCAAAGGAAGCTCGTTTGCATACGTACAGTCACACATGCATCTAGATATCAGGGCCTGCGTGGTCCTGCCCATCTCTGTATGAAGAAAATTTCTGCACAAAAACTCATTTAAAGCCAGTTAGAGCCAAGCAAGCTCTGTCGATTTCCTTTGCTATTTTTTCACTTAGGGCACGTCACTTCAGCTGCAGACTTGACCATGCACTTACACTGCTTGCCATATCCAGTAACAGGCTCCTGTAGATGGATCTCTTGCTGGGTGGTACATCTGCCACTGGCTCTCATGGTTGCTCTCCAGCAAATCTTTCGATCAATTAAACGCAACTTTAGAAAATTACCTTGTTACAGGGTTGCTTCATGTTTGGCCTCTTGGCATTGCTCTCTGATACTCACATAATCAAATTCCTGAAGTGTCTCCTGAGTAGGTGTTGCATCAGCCTGGTCTAAACCACTGCCTTGAGTTCAGTGGTTATTTCTTTATTTTTGTATCAGCCGTGATTTTCATTATGCAGTTTTTGCAAACTGCTTATTTTACAACACGTGTTTCACAACACACTGAAGAGGAGGATTACCTGAACTTCAGGCATAACCCCACACATCGTCGAAATCCTCCGAGACATGACCAAACTCCTGAGATCGCCTCCTCGGCGCTGCAAGAGCGGGGAGATACAATCTCGACCGTTCTGCAGCAGGAGCTCCGAATGCAGCTCCAGCGGCAAGCCGAGAAGGAAATCACCCCACACCACCCATTCTCGCCTCCTCCCCGAACATGCCGCTGGAACTGGAGGTCTCTCTTTTTGCCTCTCCTATTGGACCTTGCGGCTCCCCGCGGCTATTGCGCGCCCCATCTCCCGACGCCAGACGCCGCCCGTCCCGCCCGCCCGTGCTGGCCCCTCGCCTCACACCGCGCCAGGAGGGGAGGCAGGTGAGGGCTGCCGCCCGTCC
>WBMY01007212.1:1094558-1122366 GCA_013397315.1 Donacobius atricapilla | reverse complement strand
GAGGGAAAATCGGGACTCCCTCTATTCCTCCTTCTTATTTTATTTATTTATTTATTTTTAGAGACTGGTAAGGAGGCGTCGCTACTTGTATGTGCTCGTGGCAGCAGTGTTTTTAGATAGGGAAATTTCAGCTGCGACAGCAGCAGCTATCTCGGCTGTTAGCGGTGCTTATAAATCCTCTCCCTGCTTTGCTGGCAAAACGTGTGCCTCATTCAGAAATGCGGTGAGAGATGAGCGCCCTAGTACGTACATGAAGTTCCGCTGCCAGTTTCGTTCCAGTAGTCAGAGCTTATATTTCTGGAATAAATCACTTCCTTTAAGCCGTGAAAAACTGCTCATCGTTCAGAGCCTCCGTTTATCCTGTGCAGACTTCAGCATATATTATCTGAGGAAGGAAATAAAATCTGGGGTAACTGCATAACTGAATTAAGTTCTTAATTCGTAAAGTTGAAGAGTTTCTTTGTTTTGTCATTTATGACAAGCTTAGCCACTTCTGAAGTATAAACGGCTTGCAAGTTCCATGAAGTTTAATTAGGAACTACAATTAAATGCACAGGTACTGATTCTTTTGGTCCTGGGAATTTGTTTTTAGGAGACATCTTTAAGATACGACCAATTTGCATTGTCTTACTGCAGAATCATTAAAAGGAACAATTGAACTTCATGTCTCTTAATACAGAAGAACTGTATGAACATCCCAAATAAGATCTATTATGAAAATAATTACCTTTTTTTTTTTTTTACAGTTGTCAGGAGAAATAACTTTGTCTCAGTTATTGCTATTTTATTGCCCTGTAATATTAAGTTACACTTCATAAAATATGGAGCCTCTTTCCTGTAAATCTTTAGTTAGGATGCTCATGCTGTTTTGCCTTATATTCATATGTTCAAGAGATTATTGAAAGATGGGAGCATTTTGTGATCTGTTTTAATAAAAGCCTTAAGCTGCTTTTAAATTGCTCTTTTACAACATGTATTAAATTGACCATCTGTACAAAATTAGGTACAGCCTCTATTTGACATAACATGTCATCTAATCTCAGTATATCCTCTATTAACAGTGGAATTTACATTAGTTTTTTTGTGCTCCATTTTTCTATCCTGCTAATGGAAACTGGGTATATATTCTGCCAGTAAGCTATTAACTTTCCTTACTAAGTTCTGCTTGTTTCATTAAGTTATTGGGAATGCTTGCAAAGAGATCTTGGCTTTCATTATGCAAATGTCTCTAATCATCAGAAAAAGAGAGGAAAATAGATGTTAATATGGTGCTATTTTTTTGTGTGAGTAATCATGGAAAATAATTATTTCAGAGAAGATAAGGGGGAGGATGTACAGGAGCTGAATTCAACCTTTGCAAGATTGGGCATGGTTTGCACTGAGCACAAGAGCTGTGCTTCCTCTGAGGCAGGGCTGAATACAACTTGCTCTTGTTGGAAGTCATTGAAGATGTCACAACAATGAAATAACAAAGAAAGCTTAACATGCTAAGATATCTCTGTTTCATCTGATTCAAGTAGAAAATTTGGTCTTACACAGGCTACCACTATGGACATCTTTTATGTATAGCCTAAACCTTTGAATTATTCACAGTGATTTTGATGCTTTGGTTCATGTGAAATCACAAGATGCATTCTACTTGCTAGGTCACAAATTATATCCCAAATGTCAATTTTTGTGTAATGTGTTGGAAACTGCTTGGCTTTTTGTTCTGAGGTTGAATTTCTATGTTTCTAGAGAATGCTGAAGACACTGTCGGTAGATATTAAGAAAATCTCCCTTGATGTCAGTTGGTGGTAATATATTTTAGAGAAAATTAAAGTCTACATTCACTTCGGCTAATGCTGCAGGAAAAACATGCTTAATGTGTTTACGTAGTGCTCATCTAGCAAATCTGGTTTCCTATGGAACTACAAATCTACTACTGTTGTAAAATTTGCTACAAAAAAGGGAAATGTTCTTGTCAAAACTGCGATCAGGGATTTTCATGTGCTCAGTAAGCTACCATTTTACTGAGTTGACTTAGATACTGATTCCAATATAGCATGACAGTCATGTTATCAGAAAATTAAATATGATTGTGCTGTTGGTATGTCCATATATTGCTACCTAAAATAAGACACTTGTGTGTGCATCTCTGAAAACAGAATTAGACCCTTCTGCTGAGTGCAGCAGGTAAAATAATCAACCTATATAGAGCTTGCTGTTGCAGAAAGACCTAAATTTGTAGCAAGTCATTACAGGTCAGCATGAACCTTCCACTTACATTATGCATTGCATGAGAGAGTGCACGACAGCATAGGTTATACTCTCTTTTAGTATGTATGATCTAATACACATGTTCTTGCAATAAAAACCTAGTGTCTCCCAAGGTGACTAGGAAGCATTGTCTCCTTGTAAAAGAATGACAGGTAGTAGGAAAAACACAAAGTGATGCATTAGACTAACTTGTAATTAGAGAGCCATTTGAGTCATGCACGTTACTGAATTAAATTACCTCTTTCACCTTATTTTCTTTTTTAGCAAATTTTATTAATAAAATTAAAATATATGATGAATTAGGTACCGAGTTACTGAAAATTTGTGGCGGGAAAAAAAGTAAATCTGTGATTCTGTGAAACAGACTTGGAAACCAACCAGACCACAAAAAACGTACACAGTTAACAACCATGGTATCAATGCATCACCTGCCTTGTATTAAAAACTTCTCTTTAAGAAGGCATTTTTGCAGAATATGGTTTTTGGATAAACAAATCCTGGTCCTGCAAAAGCAAAAAGTTAACAACTGATTATTTGGTCAGGTCATCTAAGTCATGGTTTCTTGAGAAAGGCCTTACACTAGCTTGCTAAGAGCTTCTGTTACCTCATTTTATTGCTCGCTCCATCAGTGAACACATTCATTGCCAGCCTTAAGTCAATATGAACCAATACTTTCCTGCTAGGCTTTTCAGAGAGGAAGTGTGTAGTTCCTTGTCTCAGCCTCTTGATGGATCTGTTCTTCCTGCCCCTCAGTGGAATCATGTAAACTTCAGAGTAGGAAATAGTGGCATTTTATCTTTGTTAGGCAATGCTGCAGTAACAGGAGGATTGCTTATATCAAAATGGAAGTTTCTTTGACCACAAACTAAAACTCCTTTGGGTAGAATTTGCTAGTAGAAATGTATGTTATAAATATGCTAGACTGGGTTATAAATAAGCTCACAGGGTGTCCTTACTAAGTTCTGCTGAGTTCAGCTTTCCTGGTCAAACATGCATTGTGTGATATTTTCATGGCTGGAAATTATTTGAGTGCATTGCAGTTAGATGTTGGGCAGGCCTATTTTCTATAAAATGCAGAAGCTCTGTCACAAAAGTAAGAGAATCTGGAGACTTTACTTTTAGGGTTGGGGTGAGATCTGCACAAAATGCATGTGCCATCAGATCCATTTCAGTAACCTCATACTAATGAATGAATAATTCTAGGTTCTAGATACATTTAGAGTGAAAGTGAAGGAGCTATTGATTTAAAAAATGAATAAGGATTTTCCTTCATGACACTAACATAATCTAAATGAAGCTGGTTTTTATAATTGCCTTCTTTGAAAACACATTGCTGGCCATGAGTGGGTGTTTTTACTAGAAGAGACTTATCTGTTTTTTTTTAGTAGGGCTCATGGATAATCAGAGGGTAGTCATCTCTCTCTTCAAAGGTTCTGTTGAGGGAAAAAAACAGCTTTATAATTCAGTATCTGACTTCATATTTTTGAGAAAGTATTTAGTTGGAAAAGAGACTAATCATATTTTTACACGTGGAAATACTTACTAATCATAACTTTTAAAGACATCATCTTCCGTGAGAGATTTATGTTCAGTACCTCCATTAGGAAATTATCAAAGTTTGTGGTCTTGGAATCTCTGACTAATTCCATTTGTTGTATTATAAAGAAGAGTGAAACATCTTAGTGAAGACTGCTTCCATCTTCTCTGGAAGGCAAAGTAGGAGGGTTGCTGCAAGTCCATGAACTGGGCTCTTGGGGGACTATGTCTCTCTGGAAGGGGACTAATGACATAACTGTGTGGCTCTGTTTGGTGGTGGCTACCCCTCCACAGGGGTGTTACAAGGATTGCTGTGGGGAATTAGGTGGAAGTGTAGGACTCTTACTCCATAAAGCACAGTCACTGTCCTGTAGAATTTTCAGCATGGCTTTGGAATAAATACTTGGAGAAGTTAATAGGATCTTCTCAGAAATCCTCAGTGTGATTTTTGAGAACAATACTGCTATAAAAGAAAGCCAAAACTTTAAGACTGGAGTTGACTTTCCTGCATACCAGCTATAGATTTCCATGGAGATACAATATATTTCCTTGAAATACTATGTATTTACATCCGTCTTATACACAGTAGAGTTTATCTGCAACCTTAATTGGAAAAATGAAAGTAATCGCAAAATTAGAAAAGTAATGCATCAGTTTCTTGTACCGTCTGTAAAAAAAAAAAAAACACCTGACATGAGTCTATATGATACATTAGTGCCAAGGCATAAGTATGGCAGAATACTTAAGTGCCTTTGGGACCACTAGCTCATCTCTTAATTCACATGAGTGGACCCAGTGAAATCAATGGTCTGTGGTATCTAGTTTCAGTATTGACGTATCAGGCAACAGGCCCATGAAATGAGATGCAAAGTGTCTTTTTGAAAAAGATACCACTTACATGCTGAATACAGATTCACTGTAGCTGTGGATATTTTTGGCCAGGGTATTTTTTTTTCCTACAGAAACGAACAAATTTAGTAAAAATGAATTTGAAGTTGTTTCTATTTTCAGCAGATTGCTTATTAGAAAGGGAAAAAAAAATCCTTGCAATCATCTCTCTCCCTCCCTTATGTGCACTTACACCCTCCCATGGTGGTGCTGCTCCACCCTCACCACACACTGTGTGTATGTGTGCACTTCCTTGCTTCCACAGATACAAACACATGCATAAAGAATTATTTATATACCTGCTCACATATATACATACATTTTGTACACTTGATTTTGTCTGAAATTTTTGGTCAAAAGTTCTGAACACTGTGTTTAAGGGCAACTCAAAATGTTTTTCTGAATTTTCACAATTGTCCTGTCCTGCTCTTGCTTAGCTCTGGTGTAGTTAATTTGCTCTGAATTTTGATGTACCATGGGTACTGTTCCTCTGCTGGAAAAGGCCTGGCCTTTAGTTACTGGACCTAGGTAGTAAAGTGCAGAACCCTTCCTATGAAGGAAGGTGACCTAGTAGTCCTGTAAGGGGATGTTGCCATAGCTTGTAGCAAAGATGTATGTTTTGTCCTGATTTTGCAAGGCCTCATGATAGAGATTTGACTAATTTAATATGAAATCTGACTTTTGCTCATACCCTTGCTGGTGATTTTTTTTAGTGATCCCAAGCACGCTCATTCAGGACACCTGCTCTGTCCAAACTTTCCTTGACCTGCCTGTTTTGCTTGGGTTAGCTCTGACAGCAGTTCTTCTATGTAAGCAAGCATTTATATATGTTTTAATCTATTCTTTTTGTGTGTGTAGTACAAGTATAGTCTACACAGGAGCTGTAACAAAGGCTTGGTAGAACAGCAGAGGCTTGTAGAGTGAAGGCACAGGATGTTTCATTAGAGGAGTGCAGGTGTGGGGCACAATCTTGGCACTGAAGACTCCTTGCTATAAAAAGCTCAGTAGAAGGTAAAAATGCGACCTGGAGCTTGAGAAAACTGGTTTTAGGCATTAATGAAGAGAACAAAGACATAGTATCTAACATACATATGTGGCACCGTTTCTAGTAAATTCAAATATAACCTGGAGCTGCAACCAACTGAAGAAAGAGTAAGTATAAATGCACGTTAGAAAACACAGGCATGTGTAGCTTTCTAAGAGGAAGGAAGAAGAGAGGAGGAAGAAAAACCCATCAGCATGAATACTATATCCCTCTGATGAAGGACTCCAGGTGCGGACAACTCCTCATAACAACACCCATCACTAACACCAGTGGGAAATAATTGATCTGAGGACCCAGAGAAGCATGTAGTTAGAGAAACACCAGGGAAAGGGATAGACAATTCCATTGTACTATTCTTGTAATTGTGACTTTTTCTGTTTTTCTATAAAAGGTAGATCTAGACTAACAATGCTTCTTGAATTAGTTGATGCTAACAATAAACCCTTGGCTTCACTACGTGTATAAGGTGTGCTTCATCTTTTTTATAAACAAGACTTTGAATGTAAGAGAGGAGTTCATCTACCTGAAGGAGGCTGTGAGAAGTCATACAGCAGCATGCCTGATCACTAGGTCTAGCAGCCTACTTTGAGTAAAGAACAGCTTCGTTTGAATTGCTCTAACAGGTTTTGGCTAAAGGCAAAATGGTGTGAAGGCTTGTGTTTTGGCATTAGTCGCTGAATGATGGAAACAGTCACAGCCTGCAAGTCCCTCTGTTATTTATGTGAAGTAGTTTCCTAGGTGAATTCTTTTGACAATTCCAAACTTTATGTATTACCAAAGCAGCAAGTGGATGTGTATTTTTTCCCTTTCAGGTTTCCCTGGCGTACCTCACAACAGCACTTTTGAAAGTATATTCTGTTGTCCAGCTAATGGTTAAGTCATATTTTAGCCACTGTTTTAACTGCATTTTATTGGCAATAATTTTTGGCGCACCATGCTAAATTTCAACAGCAGTTTCTGTTTGGCTAAAAGTGCATAACTTTACCCAAATGAGATTTAGATTTGATTGATGTACTACTTTGCTGACAGTAAGATATGTTGTTAGCTAGATGGTACAGATGCAAAGCATATTGCCTCCAGACAGCTTTTGTTTTCATTTTTGCTTTCAACATCATTTAAGACCTCTTTATTTTCCACCAGATATGTTGAATCCTTTTAATATGTGTGGGTTTTTGGGGGGTTTTTTCTTAGGTTTTTTTTCTTTTCCCTTGGTAGTGTAGATGAATTAGGGATAAAAAAATAGATTTTGTGTCTTTTGAAGGCCAAACCAAAGGAAGGTCTTGTTGCATGCACCAGAAGAGACAACTTTCACAGCCCAGAACAGACAGAAGATTCTAAACCTACAGCAGTGTTTATGCTATGTCTAGAATTAGACATAGCATCAACAGTTAGCATTTCCCTTAGTATCATTGCCGTTTTGACTCCTGAGAGTTAGCACCATGTTCATAAATGGCCAGCATGATAATAAGCATTTGGGCATTTAAGTTGGGGTTTTTTTTCTCTTTTCTGTGGGCCGACCCCTCGTGGGCTCTTGTACAGACAAAAGAGAACTGCAAAGTCTGCTCTGAATGGGAGTCCATTTCCATCTCCATGTTCTAAAAAGAGGCAGGGAATGAATCTCCCAGCTGTGGGAACTTTGGTGTTATTGGAGAGGATTGATCAATGGTCTGCAGAAGTATATTGACTTGCATCTCACAGTGACTGGGGTAGCTGCTCAAGAGGTAATAAACCATGGTGCAAGAGATAATAAAGCCAAGCCTGTCCAGTCTGGGGCTGATTGATAGGTTTGAAGGAAGTTTGTATGGGACAAAGAGCTTCTTTCAGAGTGGTGAGCCAAACAGAAAGAAAAAAGCATGTGGAGCTCAGGGTACAAAATTTAATTACCAAAATTTGATAAGTATTCTTTGTTACTGAAAAAGAGAAATTACTCAGCAACAGCATTAAGTACTGTAACTCAAACTGCATTTAAATTGAATTTATCTTTGAAAGCAATCCGTCAAGTTTCAGCATGTTGTTCCCTTATGAAGTGAATCTACATTTTATGCTTTTTTCCCCTTCAATTTCCAGCTTTTAGTATAGAAACTTCAAGCTGTGTAATATACCAAGTTATTTTTAACTATAAAAGGACTTCAGTGTTATTATGTTGCTAGAGTATTAAGTATAAGTAGTATTGTGTTTTTAAAATATATACACTAGGTGTCTGTATTCATTGGTGCATTTTACTTACTGGTCAGATACAGCACAGCCCATTTGTCAGTGAATGTGGGGTGGCTGCACTGCTTACAAGTAGCAAATATCCAGTATATATCTCATTACAGAAAAAAGTGACTGTTCAAGAGCATAACTTATTACCGAATTTGTTCAGATTAAGATAAATAACAAGATTTAAGAAATTACCTCAAGTTGTTTTTCCAGACACACATCATTGCTTTAGACCCCATTATCATAGCCTTATCAGGTTTATGTTATGTCCCACTGGGAGTTTTCCAGTCAAATAAATTTCTGGTTTGTGGCTGTAGTGGATGTTAAGGGGGAGGCACTCTGCTTGAATGGCTTTTGTGTTGTTGTCTCATGGTAAAATTACTTAAAGGAACCAGAGGTCTGGGACTCTGCTATGGGAAACCTGGGGCTGAGATGGTGAGGAAAACTTGTCTGACTGAGAGTGGGGTGAGTAGGGAGTCAAGTCATCGTTTCCTTAACAAGGATGTGAGATAAAATATCTGTAAAGCTCTGATATTTTTATGTTTTAAGAAGATAAAAACCATGCTGCCGTCTTACTGGCTGATTAATGGATCTTGACTATCTTGAAATTTTTTATCTGTCTTCTTTAGCAAAAGTCGAGGTATTTGGGAATTGGGAGTCTAACAATTTTCTGGCAGGTTGCTTTGAGATAAAATGTCAATTGTCTGAAATTATTCAGAGAGTCAAGACAGTCTAAAGAAATCTTAGGTTTTCTTCTGTCAAGCAGAGGCCAGCTGGAGCAGTCAAAAGTGCCCACAACATCCAGCACATCAGATTTACTATTTATTATAAGCTTTCCTTTCTGCATATATAATGCAACTTTGTAGTGTGAGACAGACTCAGAAGCGTGTGCTATCTAGCATTCTTGTGATTTATCCATCTGTTTTCATGAGGAAAATTTGTGCTTCCCATATACTGGGATGATGTGTATATTTGATACAGAATTCTACTGTTCCATTCTCCATCAATCTTCTGTAGATTAGATTTTTTTTTCTATTTTTAGTTTATGACAGAAATGGTTTTATCTAGTATGCTTATGCAGACATCTAAGAAGATCAAGTGAACACGTATTTTGGACCATTAAGCAGAACATTTGGATTCCGCAGAACAGGGAATTTCATAGGGATTTGTCCAATTCTCCTTTCAGGAGGATGGCAAATGGTGGCAATGATAGAAATATTGAAACTAAGTACAAGTAGCAAAGATGTTCAGATTTAGAAAGTATGCATTCTACATCACCTTGGAACTTCTTGTTACACTTTAATAGATGTAGTGTTATACTTGGTAGAGGTTCTAGAAGCACAGCTCAAGGGATTGGAAATGCAACTAAATCTGAGAATATCTGCAAGGAGAATACTGTTGTACAGGAGCAGCTAAATAAAGAAAGGGCTTACAGTGGATGAACATGGAAGCAAGATCAGGACAGGCTTTCTTGTTAAAAAAAAATCTAAGGAAAAGTAGCAGCATTGAGGAGCTGCAAGGAAGGAGAAGTTAACGTATAGGTAAAGAACAGAGGATGAAATAGCAACATTCATCAGGAGCTGAAATCTAGTGAAGAGTGGTGACCACACACTCCATCGTACAGGCAGAAGAACTGGAGAGTGGAATGAACATTTCAGAGCAGTACAGAGTCACTGTCGCCCTGATTTTTTCAGCCTTCTCTTCTGTTTCACAGTTTCATGGTTTGGGTTCTTTCTCACACTCTGGTCTGTAAACACAGCCAATGTTATTGTATAGTTTCAAGGTAGTTTACATTCTTTGTCTTAGAGATATGGACAGCTGATGGACAGTTGTCTTGACCAATGGTATGGGGAGAGGTGTCAACCTTCTCCCCCAATCCCTGGCCTTTGTAGATATACTATAAATGGAGTCAGACTTTCAAATAAAGTAAAGTTTTAGTTTCATGCCTTCTGATCAAAGTGTGAGTGTGTGTTTGTGTGTGTGTGACGAACTGCGTCAGCGTCACAGTGCAGCTTCTGTTACTAAAGGGAGTTGGAACAGTTATTACAGGAGATGATCTGTATGAAGAAAGGACTGGTTGTTTTCTAGGAGCAAAAGTATATACAAATCTGCTGCTCAGAGAAGTTCTGATGTGGGTTTGAAATTAACCATTGACTATTGTTCACTTTGGAACAAATAAAATTTCCCTTGACATGAAGATAGCTATTGACATTTAGCTGAGAAATAGATGAAGGCAGCATTTTTTTTGATAGAAGAAATAGCATGGAATCACAATCTAATATCTAGTCTGTTCTCAGTGCTGAGGTAGAATAAAATATAATTCTTTGTAAATACACTTGAGGGGAGAGAATTTTAGGAGAAGGAATAAAATTATTATAGTTAATGGATAATAGCAGAACTGGCTGAATATTTCAAGTGAGTCATAAACAATTCTACATCCTGAAGTAGATTTCAAACAGGGTCATGTGAAGAGAACATAACTTTGGATAAAGTTTGCTAAGCTTATGGAAGAGAGACCTCAAGGAATTATATATTTTGAGTCTTGTCCTAAACCGTATTTACTGATTTTTTATGTATTTTGGGATATCGGAAGCTTAAAAGGCACCAAAATCAGTTTGTCATAGCTTCTGACAGTTTCCCTGGTGGCCACAGAGAAGCATATTCTTTTTTTGTAGAAGTACAGAGTTTGATATAGGAATCCCAGTCTTGTCTCCCTTTAGGGCTGGAGTGTGGAAATATTTAAAGGTGTTATGTAGCAGAAGTGCTGATATTTCTAACTACATAATTCTCCGTGTCTGGTTGGTGCCCAATTGCTTGTGTTTGGAGCTGAAGTCTGGAGGGTCAAGAAGGAATATATTATCACTTCACCAGATTGAGAGGAAGTTTAGGTTCCCCTGTAGTATCAAGGGTGGCCCATTTGTGAGGGTCACCTGAGGCATCCATGGCAGTCTGGGAGCCAAAGTCTGGTAATGGTTAGGGCCTTATGCACGGTCTTCTAAGTTTGGTGAAGTTTTTCACATGAGGCGCTGTGGATGCTTGTAACCTACTTAAGATACTGGGGCTATGTGGACTTCTCAGATAACCAAATTCAGTGTAGTAATTATCTTGGAACATATTTGAACATCGGAGTGCTTAGCTGATGAAAAGGTTTTGTGTGAGTATAAAGTATAATGTTATGTAATTAGACTTTTAATTTCTCATTACTGCATGTTAAACAGTATATTTTATTGTCCATCTTGAAAATCTGCTACAATGGACCTTGTATGGCTGCAGGGGCTGGTGCTACTGATGTGATACTTAGGATTCTAATGGAAGCAAGTCTGGGATTTAGAAGCAAATGGTGATTCTACTGTTCAAAAGCGCTGAGATTCAAGGACAAGTGAGCTCTTTGGGTAGTTCCTTTAACTATTTTTTTATCAAAAATATATAAGGAAGAATTTGTTCTGATAGTTAATTGTATTTTTTTCTTTTTCATTTGGTCAAAATAATGAAATAAGAGGGAAAGTTGGAATATTGAAGTGGGTAGAAAATGCAATACAAAGAATTCATGGAGAATCACAGTTGGTTTGATGCCCTCAGAGACAAAGGAGTAGAAGCAAAGGTAGCAAAGAAGGCACACCAAATATGTTGGTGGTTAGATTCCTTTGTCTTATCTATGATCAGTTTTGAAATACTGATTTTCTATAAAGGAGACATGAAAATAAATCCAGCAAAGAGATGACTGTGAGAAGTAGGTGACAATGAGAAGTGCTGATTCTTCCTTTTTTTTATTTTGCCACTGACACAACTCTCTACACTAGTAGTTAAGACCAGCCCTGAGGATTTTATCAATGAAGCCAACACAAAGCCTAATGAGACCCCTGCAAGTTTAACAAGTTTTGAAATTCAACTGTCTTTAAGACTAAACTCTGCAGTTTCTCATTTTTTTTTCTCCTGTTTTCAGATGTCTTCCCAATCAAAACCTGACAAGAGCTGAAAACATGTGACCTCAGTGGTCATCTAGGAGATTGTGTTTGTTTCAGCCATTTGAAAGAGTAGTCTTAGATTTAGCATTTTACTTTATAATAGAGGATCTGTGTTCTGTCTTTTTACAACTGCTTTTCTGTTCATGTATGTTATAAATTGCTTCACTGCCTACTGACACTTATCCCAGAGAATATATTTCTCAATGATGCAAAGCAATACTATAGCACAGATAAGGTATTGTCCTTGATTTCCCTTACTGAAATTTTATGAGGAAATTAGGTCAACAGAATGTAATTACCTATACTGAAACCTCCTAAGGGCACTGGGTAGAACTGTGCAAATGACTGATTATTTTGATTTGCTTACAGAAGCAAAAAAAATCAGAGGCAAAAATCAGTTTGAAAAGAACAAAATGATTTCTTGTTCACCCTGAATTGAAATGTTGTTGGTGCTAAGCTGCTCTTCATAGCTCATTATGAAAGTTAAAATAACATTGATTTTATATTTTTTTAACTAAAAATCAGCTCTCAAATTTAACATTGCCATTAACTCCAGCAGCATCTGAAGGGGAAATTCCAGGCTGATCAGAGTGAGCTCTCTGACTTGACTTCTCTCAGAACACAAGGTCCCTTTTCTACCACCCTGGGTTTCTTAGAGTGTTTTTCTGGCGGTGACTAATGCACCTTCAGTTACTTTTTATCTGTGAGGCAGCTGATCCTTGCCTGTTTTTCTGGTCAGATAGACTGCTTTCCAGACTGGGAGCTGAACTGTAGCTATTCTGTTCCGCATAAAGGTACTGAAGGTTCACTAGTTTTCATCCATGGAAAAAAAAAAAAAAGGAAAACAAAACTAAAAACCAAATAAAAATTTAGTCTTAGTTCCTCTTATAAAGGTGTCATCAGGAAGTATTTTATCTTTCAAAAGAGAACTTAATTTTTACTAATACATGATTCGTTAAACACGTGTAATTACAGAATCACAGAATGGGTTCGGTTGGAAGGGGCAGGTGGGATCATATGGTCCAACCTCCCTGCTCAGGCAGAGTCATCTGAGAGCACTTTGCACAGGATTTCATCCAGACCATTCTTGAGTATCTCCAGTGAGGGAGACTCCACAACATCTCTGGGCGATCTATTCCAGTGCTCAGTCACTTACACAGTAGAGAAGTTCTTCCACTATTCAGGTGGAACTTCTGTGCATCAGTTTCTGCCCCTTGCATCTTGTCTTATGGCAGGGCACCGCTGGGAAGAGCCTGGCTCCATCCTCTTGACACCCTGCCTTAAGATTCTGGTAGATGTTGATGAAGTTCCCTCTCAGTCATCTCTTCTCAAGGCTGAACAAGCCCAACTCTCTAACTCCTTGTTAGCGATGCTTGAGTCCCCTGTCTCCAGTTCCCTAATCGAAGAGAGTTCTTTGTGCCCAGCACCAAGGCATGCAAGGTATGGCCTTTTTTCATCAGGTTGTTGACATTTTCTCCTCAAGTGCCCATTTATAATATGATCGCCGCTATTCTCATCATTGATATTACTGGGTGATGAAATACATTAGAAAGTTGACTACCTATGTTTTCCAATTGAAATTGATATCAATACAGAAGTTGAACTTGGGTCAGCATGTGTTCTGCTTTTGTACATCATTTTTTAAATGCAGCCATGGCTAGAAATATAAATAACATTTTTAAAAGCCCTGTGAAAATGAGCTCAAGAATGTAGTGCACTTCACATACTTAGTAGGCTCTGTAGTGCTGTTAATCTATTGCTAGAGAAAATGCATTGTAAGATTTTAAGTGATTTCTTGTATTCCAAAAATACTTTTCGAATTTCTCAGAACCCAAAGATCTTGACTTTGCAGTGCCATCTACAGAATAGCCAAGAGAGACAGTCTAAACTTACTCTTCTCTTTCTACAGGCTGCTTTTCTGGAGACAGTGATCACTTTTTGGCAATTCATCAGCGAAAGAGTGGAAAACCTGTGTTTATTTATCACCATGTGGAGAATGTGGAGAAAAGTCTAGATACAGACAACTATAAGGATTCCAAACAAAATTTCCATTCTTCTTCTCACACCAAAATAAGCAAGTTGCACCCTGCAATAATTGTTAAATCAGCCTTCCCCCGGTCTGTTTATGACCCGTCCCTGAATCTCTTAGCAATGACTGGTCAAGATTTGGAAGTGGAGAATCTTCCCATTCCTACAAGAAATGTGATTATTGTGGTAAGTGACTCTTTCTGGATTCTGGAGGGTTTTTTTTCAGGAATAAATATGCCTGTAGATAAATATGGGTGGATTGTAATTTTGAGTAGCCTGACTGATCATCTAATTCTAAATAATGACTACATGTCTTGAATTTCTTCAGTTTGGTGGAATTTGCATTCATATAATCACACTGCTTAACAAACGAACTGGTGAACCAGTGCAGATTATAGTCTCTGTAGGTAAAGTCCTTTGCCTCAAATGCTGTTGATTCTCTTGCCTTGACTGATGTTTGCACAGTTTTTACTGGATGAGCTTTAAGTCACATGAAAATGTACCTCAAGGAACTATTCTACAGAGGTAGTGAGATTTTTAAAGGGTGACATAAAGGTTTCATTCACTTCTGTTCCTTTGGTAAATCCACCATTATGCTTACTTAGATGTTTGAAAAAAAAAAAAAAAAGCCTGTTTCTTGCAAAGAATAAGAACTTTGTTTTTGTTGATGTAAGCCATATGCTCTTCTTCTGGGACATATGGATTGGGGACCCTCCAAGTTAACTCTGTGTGTGACCTTTCCCGTTCTGAAGATGGTGATGGCAGTGCTCGCTCCTGCAGTGAAGGGCATGTCAGTTTAACCATGTACTGATGCTGCCCTGCTGCGTGTTCACCCTTTGTGCCCATAGAGCAACCTGCTGTCAGGAGAGCTGTCCTTGGTGGGGATGCATGGTACAGTCTTACGTGTTCTGCACAGACACTGCTGTCCTCACCCCCATGTGTAGGCAGCTCTCCTTGATTCCTGGAGGGAAGAAGAGCCACTTAAAATGGCTTATGCACTCATTAGAGTGAACTAATAAAGATTAAAGTGAAATCTGTAAATTGCTTGTTTCAAAGGAAGATGAGAGATTAAGAGAGAATGGCCTTTACAAACAAAGAAAAAAGAACATAGAACACTAGAGCATGTTAGCACACCAAGTGTTTCAGAATCCCATACGAGTTCCCTGTACGGTACTCTAGAGATCTGCCCTCATGAATGCACCAAATGTAATAGAGTAGTGACAATGAAAAGAGTAATCAGGGTGAAAAAAAAAAGAAGGTAGTAGTTGTATTTCTCCATTATGAAATTTTTAACAGTTAAAAAGTGCTGTCAGGGAACTAGGCTCAAAAACCTGTGCTCTGGACTTGTTGCATCTTGTGTGAACAAGACCTCCTCATCAGAGTTTAGGTGGCTAGCATTGTTAGTGGACTAGATTCAGCTGTGTGGAAGTGTCCATATCAGAGCAAAATGAGGTACTGTCAGTTGCTTTACTGAGGACAGGTCAACTGCAGAGTCCCAATTATGAATACTATGGATCAAGGGAAGGAGATGCCAAGCAAGTTGGATGTATCTATGCCTCAAAGCTAGTCTAAGCAAGCAGGTAGCCATAGCGAAGGTACCATAGTGAAGGTACCTGCTCTATTCTTTCCAGTGCAGGCATTATTTCATTTCTGTTCAAGGTGAAACCTTTCTGTTTATGCAAGGGACTCAGAATAGGCATGGCCCTCGTTTTTATTTGTTAAATGACACTGTTACCTATGAACCGTTATTTTAGTAGAGTTTGGCACAGTTTTGGGGACCCGTGGTCTTCAACTAGTAATAGAAGAATCCTGCAAAATATTCTGGGGCTACCCTGATTTTAGCTGGCTGGCTCTGTGCCTGAATTAAATGCTAAATGAGGCAGATTTTCAATTGGCAGATAAATGCACATAAAAAAGGTCCATTAAATCTATATTAAGTTCTCATTAAGTGACTTCGGTCTGAGGCTTTGCTACTGCATTTCTAGGATGGAGCTGCTGCTATGAAGCCTTCTGTTCTGGCTGAGAACCATATGTGCTTTAAGGGGAGGTATAACAGCATGAGCTAGTCATGACAGGAAAGCTGTTTATTGCTTAGGTTGTTCAGCTGTCTCTGGATGTGCTGAAGGACAGTGGTTTTGGTTTGTTTCTAATGTCATCCTTTGAGAAGAAGCCTTTGGGGAAGCATTATGTTTGAAGCCAAAGCACTGTGAGTCAGACAGTGCATTGGACTAATCCCACCATCAGAAATTTTGAAGATACCTTCTTTAGAAGGGCAGCTGTCCCACAACAGGGTGGTTGCCATAGTCCAATCCCAGCCCTGCTCCTTACAGGTTTCTGTATTTCAACATTCTCTTTCTCCCTCTTGAATGTCACCTGAAGTAGATTGTAGTGTTAATGTAATAACAAAGGGAATTTGACTCATTTTAAAATGCATGTGTATTGCTCCCTCTTTGTGTTGAATTAGCACTTACTGCCTGTTGCTGCTTTCTGGATTTTAATATATAGGTCAAGCATCAACATTTCTTGTTTTGCCCAGGCTGACCCTTTTTGTTCCAGCCTTTAGCAATGTTGTTGGTCGCTCAACTTGAAAAGGCAGTTGCTACTGTAAGTGCTTGCTGTAATGCAGTTACATGACTGGTGCACATTGTGATTTAGTATGAAGGCCAGCAACTTTTTTTTTTTTTTTTTTTTTAATAAATCAGTGCTCTGTTGGCTTTGCAGAGGAGAGGAAACTGAATTCAAGCTCATTTCAGTGACTCAGAGGTCCATTTTCTTCATAATCAAGGTGGAAACGTAGGGTGGATGGATACCTAATGCAGAACAATATATTACAAGGTTACATTTTTTGCTAAGGACTAAACCATCTGACAAGGAAAATGTTGCCAGTGCACAGCAGTGCACACAGTGAAGCCAAGAATTCTGCAGGTGTTGTGTCAAGAAGTGATGTTTTGTGACTAACAGTAAAGAACATGTTAACAAGTAATTTTACTGAAACTGGGGATATTGTAGAGCTTGTTTGCCTAAGCAAGGAAGAGGAGGTATTTATTTTCTGGTTTTATATAATCAAAGGTAATCACATTGCCTGATACTAAGTTGGTGTTTGTTTTCATGTGTGTGTGTTCAGTTCACCTTGTTTATTGAAGGAAGTGAGGGCAATTCAAAGCTCTTGGAAGTATTTTGACTGTTCTATAAATGCCTTAGTGCTTACCCATATGTTCTGTTTTGCTGTCTCTCTAGATGATGTGAGAGCAAGTCATCTGAAAATTGCTTGGATAACATACAGAGTTACATAATTTTTTTGTAATACTTGAGTTTTCTATTTGTAAGCTTTTCTTTTGTATCTCAGTAACCATATATTCATTGAAGGTATTAGAGAATTAGTTGTGCAGTGAACAAGTTCTCAAAATGTTTATTTGTGTTTATTCCAAGTATTTCCAATACCGAATGCGAGAACCACCAAAGTCAAGACAGTACATGGAAAATGGCAATAGAGTGTGGATAATCACTTATGGTAGAAAATATCATCTAACATTAAAATAACAAAACAAACGTATAGAATTAGGGCTGAACTTGAGAGAAAAGCAGGACTTATAATAAAGGTTATAGCTTAGACTAGGTCTAAATTATCACCTCATGTATATGCTAAAGCATCATCCTTTGTAACCTGATTTGGTTTGGTCTGTCCAAAGCCTCTCTCAGGCACACAAGTGTATTGTACCAAGGTTGGAACAAGCTACTCCGGTGCTTTTTTTCACTTGCATTCTGTGAAGTGTTTCAGAAATTTAAAGGTAATAAGCTTGCTCAATATATTTTAAAATTTTTCACACATCACTCTTACTATACACATTCTTATATAAACATGAAATCCATTTTTTTTCTGTTGCTTAGAAATGCCACAGCGCTGTAGTGTAGCCTAAAATTCAGCTCATCTCTTAATTTTTTGTCTTATTTACGTGAGTGTTACTGAACTGAATTGATTTAATTAGTTTCTTTCAGCTAATGTCAATGGGACGTATGATTCACCAGCAGCCACACAGAGCTTTTCTTTGCCTTTTTCATGGCATTTTGTGTACGGCTGTGTAAGGCTGAATGCCTCAGAGCTTTAGCTTTCCCATACCATCACATCTATTTTTTTCTCCAATATTTGAACTATTTACATGCTGAAGAGCACAAGGAAGAACTTCAGGTGCTAGTACTCTGAGAGAGGATTCAGTGGAAGAATAAAGTGCAACAACATATGCATCTATAAGTAGATATTCATATGGGAACCAGGTGTTCAAGCTGGTAATCTATTAAGATATCTAGCATGTTTCTAAAAACTTTCTGGATTACTGGGGAGTTTATATAGGTCAGAGACCGTATTCAGTAGGCAGACTAGATGTGATCATCCTGATTTCGAGATTAGTACTGACATGAACCATTTCCACATCAGTTTTCTCACATCCAGAGAACAGTACCAGATGCATTTATCTACTAGCCTTAGTATCTGCTTCAGGGTGAGTTCCCTAATTCCAAATGGCTGTAGTGACAAGATTTATATTGATGATAATGGGTGCTTAGGCACCAACTACACACTGACTACCTATTTATATATACTCATACACACACGCAAGCATGTACATTTGGTGACATCTTAATCTGGAGCTGATCCCAGCTTAAACGACACATTTTATGTTAAAATAGTGTGGAAATCCTTTCCAAATCTAGGCACAGTTCAAGTAGGTGGGCTTCTTCTGGGTGGATTTGGGTAGCTGAAAACCATGTAGCTGCGAAACCACAGCAGAACTGCTTTTACACTTATGTCAGATTCATCCCACAAGTACTGCTGTATTCTCTTATATAACTTTCCTCATACTACATACTCAGAAAAGATGCATCTTTTGCTCCCTTGCTGACATGGCCTTAGATGTATAAATTTATTTCTCCTTTAATTCCTCATATCCTGATGTGTCAGGTCTAATTACCACTGTCAAAGCCCAGAATTTGACTATATTATTTGTTCCTAAATTTTATTTCATCTTCCCACACCTCTTTTCTGCCAGAAATGTATCGGGATTTTCACCCCGTTATTCCCCTAATTAGGGGTTTTCTGACTCTCAGAGTCCCGTACCAGGGTTTAAAAGATGAGATGGAACCCGTGGCTCGGTCTTCAGAGGTGTTTATTCTATTTCTTATCTCAAGGTCTTACAGCAGTCTCAGTGCACTAAAGAAAATGCGGCTACAGGAACATGGACGGAGAGTCCAAGGTAGTTTTTTAAGATTTCTAATCCTATTAACTCTAAAAATGTACTGTATTTACAGTTTTGTGCCAATTACCATCACCTATTCTAGACACGCAATTTCTACATCAAATCCATCCCGCCAATGTCTCTGTGCCACCATCACAGAAGAAAATGGAGTAGAAGAAGAACATGAGATACTGCCCAAAATTCTCCATCTTGCTCTGATCTACTTCCATACTAAAACCCCAAAACTACAAATTTTCACCCTGTGACTAACTAAACTACTATTTATTTCAAATCTTTGTTGTTTTGAATTCATCTATGAGTGTTGGAAGTTTTTCCCATGGACTAAGGTCAAAGGCAATGCTTTCCTGGGGTCCCAGCCAGGGTCTTGGACCTCCCAGGGCAGTTTGAGGTGTTTTCCACATGCCCTGGACTCCAACAGAAATGTCTATTTTTCGAATTCTTTGTACTCTTTATGCAGCCATGGCATCTACGTGAAATGTCATCTCTAAGTTCCTCTAGGAGCACACAGGACATCCACTTGCTTCTTCCTCGAATAGACCAGTGAAACAATGGGAACCATGCTACTAAATACCCCTTCTTCTGAGCATTGCAATTCTCTTCACTGACTGGTTTTGTTGGGGGGCTGTAAGAAGAGCTCTATTAAAACATTCTGATTAAGAGGTGGGGGCATCCAGTGCTTAAAATTATTTTCAGTCCAAAAAGGTTTTCCCTGTAGCTGCCTCTTTCATGAAGACATTTAATATAGATTTCCTTCCATGAACATAGAGCACTGTTTGTGGAATTTATTTTTTACTTTTCTTAAATGAAAAATCGATGTTTCTTCTCCCTGGCAATTTGGTAATACAGGATGCCTTCTTTTTCAAGGCTAAGTCACTGGGTCTTACTGAATGAGAGGCGTAGGACAGAGAGAGCCCTCTGAGTCACAGCACCAAGTTGCGTGTGATCTTTCTTCATGCCAGAAGGTAAATGATCTAAGAATCCCAAGACAAGAAGATGCTCTGATAATGCTTTTTTACTTTACTTTCACTTTTTTTTACTTTTTTACTAGCCTTTTTCACTTTTTCCCCAGCTGTCCACTTGACTGACTGTTTTTCCAGAATCTCTTATTATTCTTTTTCCTGATGCTGAATATTTCCATGCTTTTTTTTTTTTTTTTCCTAAATGCCTTGACACAAGATAAAGTATCTTCCTTTCTTCAGTTCTCCTTGTTAGGAACTCTTCTATCTCTCAAATACTGTGTCAGCCTGTGCTTGCTCAGCATCCACCCAGTTAAGTGGCCCAGTAAGGCCATGCTGAACAATCAATAAAGATATCTTCAAATGTTGCAGTCTCAGTCTGATAAATATACGTAGAAGTCTGTGAGAAATGCTGATAGCTAAGCATGATCCGTTAGACAGAAATTTAGGATTACTTTTTGTAGACCACAGACTAAAAGTCATTTTCTTTGGGGCCTAGAGAAGGGGAGAGGACTGGGGATGTTGTTACAAAAGAAGAAGCACAGTTTCTGAAGCAAGTCATTTGATGCTCATGCCTTACATCATGAGTTGCATGATATGTTACGCTACAGTCAATTTGAAAGTTATTCAAAATGGTAGGTTTGTCATCCCTTGACACACTGTAGATGTAGACGTATGTATATGTAGTTCTATCTATTTCTAGATGTAATTATGCTATATTGCAATAATAGAAGTGATTAAGGAGCTACTTTTTGAATACTGTGCCTGACACTGGTGTCTCAGCCTTGAGTCTTGTCATATTCTGACTCCAAAAAACCATTTACCTCCTGGTGTGTGGAAAGATCATACACAGTTTGGTGCTGTGACTCAGAGGGCTCTTTGCATCCTACTCCTTCTGGCTGGTAAGAATACCCTAAGATCACTCCCTCTGTAGATCTTGTTAAGGGATGGTCAAAATATTTTTGAATGTATATTAAGCTAAAACAATGGGTTGAAAATAAGGCAAAAATATGAGTGAGGAGAACAAGTAGTCCATAAATGACAGCTCAAACAGTGCTGGGGCAAACAGCCAAGCTAACTATCTATGAAATATAACAGAAAAGTCAGATGTTGGGTTTTGTCACTGAACATCTGTTATTGCCGACCTGAGAGGGATTGGCACTAGGCCAGGCCAAGGAGGCATAAACAGAAAATCATGTCTCTGCAATGACTTCTCACAGGAGCTTTCTGAGGAGTAAGATCTTAGAATCCAGTGAGGTATCAACTGTATCCATCTCCATTTCCAGGTCATGTATTTGCGCAGTTCTTGGAATAGCAGAGGACAAGTGTGATACAGTTAGTGAAATTTTAAGATCTTAAAATTACAGTGCTGAATTGTTAACAAGCTCTAAATGTTAGTCACACATTTCAAGAGTGGGCAGTATCAGTCAATACACTTAGTGTGATTGTTTTAATCACTGTTGTGCCTTTTTACACTTTACATTGTGACCCCAAATATCAGGTCCTCACAGTATTTGGCTTCTAGACTCAAGTCCACCTTCTAGTAAGAGATTGATACTTGCCATTACTCTCTAAGTTATTATACTCGACATAACATTTCTTCAGCAAGCCCTGCAAATAGACCTGGTAGCCTGCAGCTCTGTCATTCTGGATTTTGTTTGCACAAAGAAATCAAGAGAGTCTGCGTTAGTTGGCCTCGTTTGCTTTCTGCTTCCTTCTGTGCACTTCAGCAGGGATAATTGCATACTGAACCATTAGCATGGTATTGTGTTCGCTGTCAGTCTTTGTGGAAAACAGAAATGATTGTATTAGGTTGTAACATGCACTAAAACCTCCTTAAGGCACTTTTTTGTCATCTGATTTGCAAAATGTTGAAAGAATGTTAGTGGGATATTCAGCAACCTAGTGCTTTGGTTGATTATCTTACTGCTGGCAACTTTGGGGGTGCTTTTGTAACATTCAGTGGGATGTTACTCTTACACAAAAGATGGTCATATCTTTCACAAATTGTCCATATCCTCTTCAGTCACAGCATTCCTTTTCCTACATCTTTAATGAAGGGAAGATGTTTCTTGAAGTAATTTAATTTTCTTCATATGCTGCACCGTTTAAATGAAAACAGGATTTCAGGAGCAGGCATGTTATATGTTTTTAAGCTAAAGCCTAAAGTTTCATTGACAGTTAGCCTTGTGCAGTTTATCTCTAAAGGAGGTGTCAGCTGTTCCATATTTCTTTCAACTGTGTATTCATGTTACTGGCCAATTCCAGCTATAAATTAAACACTTGTGTGTAGCAGAACAGAATCTGCTTATGTTCTTCCATTCTTCAAATATGTGAGTTTTGTCCTCTAGGAAAAATCTTTATTAACTGATAATTTTAATTTTTTAAGCATTTCCATAAAATTAAATTCAGATACAGTTGCAGCCAAATCAAAGATCTTCACTGTTGCTTAAGCTGTATACCCAAGTGTGGGAGACCTGGCTCAGAGCCTTGCTCTAAAGGAGGTAGGGGAGAAAACTGAATTTGAGCTTTTTCTCATTTCACATGATCTAGTTGCTGAGCTAAGGGGTAGAGAGCACCACTTTTCTCTTGCAGATGAAATTATTTGTTTTATCATTATTTGTGACCCAAATCACATTGTTTCAGCTAACTGAAAATTTAGAGAAGCATTGTTCTTGGTCCGATTCAGTACAAATGTCTTATATCTACCTATCTTGATTTATCTCCAAAAGAGGGAACTCCCCTCCCCCAAGCAAACAAAAAAGCCCCCAAGACCCCTCTGTTCTCCTTGTTTAATACATGGCCCCATTTATTCCTTTGATTGAAAAAAGGCTTCTATACTATTTCTGTGCCATGCTGTACTGAATTCCAGAAGAAAAGACACAGAGATTTAAATAAGAGTGGAAAGTCTTTGGCTTTTTAATGACGGTGTCCAAACTGCACTTTGGGTGCATTGGGGTTCAGAGGACTCCTCAGTGGTTGAAATTGCACTGACTTCATTACCTAGAACAGTACAGACAGGCATGTATTTCAGAAGTTCAGGAGGTTGCTCTTCCTCTATCAAGATTCTCTTTTCTTCTTACAAGTGAGTGGAAACCTATTAGTGCCTAAATGTACTAAGGGAAGGGAAGGTTTCCTGGCATGCAGAGTTACAGGTGCCATCACTAGAATCACATATGCTTTATCTTCACAATCATAAACATAAGCTAGATGGCCCTATTGGAATCATGAGACCCACCAATAGAAAATCAGTGACTGCTTTCCACAATAAATCTATGCATTGTGTTGATAGTGTTCAGGAATAAAGAATCCAGAAGCACTTCTTAAAAATTCTTTTAGCACCCTCAGAGAACTATGTTTATGAAAACCCAAGTCCCCTACAATAACATTTAAAAGGCAGATAAAGGGCACTCAGATAAAAGACAGCAAGACAGTGTGTGTTTTCTTATCAGTCAATGTTTTGTTGGACCTGGCAGTTCAGCCTCTGGAATAATCCTTCTGGTTCTTAATTTCTGACTTTGTTGTTAGGAAAAGCAACAGTGTCTATAAAGTTCCTTAAGAGATGGTTCATAATACATTCCTGTGTGTAACCCCTTAAATATTAAGTCTTCTAAAAACTGCTTTTGAAAAATTTTTTTAAAACCACCATTATTTTTCTATCAGCATGACATTAATATGTGATACTTTAAAAACACAGTTTTAGATTTTTGAATAAGCTAAACAATATTTGAATCAGACAAACGAAATTTTGGAGCAGAAGATGATCATCTGAATTTACTTTTTAAAATGCTTCCTAGGTCAAGCATTACTGCACATTGGCATCTCTTTTGCAAAGAATTAATATTGGATTCTGAAATTAAATGCATAGACTCAGATGATACTGGGGTTTAAATGTGATAGCATAGCTCTCAGGTGAATGATGTTTTTTTCAGTAACCTCAATATCAGATTGGTTCATTACTAATATGGCCAGGGAAGTAAGCAGAGAAATACAAATTCTTTGTCTGCCTTTTTTCTTGTTGCTGAAAGCATTTAAGTGGTGTTTCACTGTCCTTCCCTGGAAGGTCAGCCATGACAGACAATTTGTAATGGAGCTAATTCTTACTTGTCTCTATACCACAATAAACTGGTGGATAATACTTTTAGTAGATATAGCCCTTTTAATTGAGTATAGGATAGATGCATCATGAAGAACATCAGGGGTATATAACAAGACTGCTAAAATAATGGTGTTTAATAGTGTAGAAGAGTCGTTGACTGCATGTTACATCAATGTTTATTTAAACATGAATTGTGACATTTACATTTCAACCTCTTTTAGCTGTTGGAGAATAATAGTGGAACATCTGCTCTGTACAAATTTTTTGTTGAGATTACATATTCTCCTTGGGAATAGTCATTGTTAAGAAACTAGCATAGATACCAATGTCAATGTAAATGAAAAGGTTTACATTCAAAATATGCTAAATTAAATTTATACAATGTCACTGTTTGATTGAATTTCATTTTTTGCCCATTTTTCTGTTGGTACTTCCAGAATATGAGGTTATCTTTTTGCTGGTACTAATCATACCAGTAATCTTATTTTCTTTTTGAAAACAGACTCAGGGAAGTAAGGGTCACTTCTTTTACAGTCCTGTGGTGTTCTGGCAACACTTACAGCTTTCTGTTTTGTTTAGCCAAATTGTTGCTGATATGCTTTCTTCGTGCAACACATGGTATGTTGTCTAATTAGGAACACAGCTCTGGAGGCTACTCTTTACAAATGTAAATGATATTTCAATTTCATGTAGAAAAGTAATTTCATGCTATAACAGTTTATTTTCAGGTACTGTAACACATAGTCTTATAGTGGTGCAATCTTCTGAGCTGTCAGGTCTTTAAAATGTAAATGTTTGGGTGAGGGAAGAATGACCTTAAATACTGCCCTCTTAGAGCTTTTATATTCTTTAGGCAAAGTAAAGCTGAAACAGTGTAGAAATTATATTCCTTGTTTTAAGCTGATGAAAAATAAATAGACATTGTCCCCAAAACCTTTATCACAGACTTTCTTGAAACGGTGTTACAGGATGCTGTGGTTCTGCCTAATTAGCTACAATAAAAGTGTGTACAGGCAACAGAAATTAACTTAAAAATTAAATTTAAAATACTCCTTTTCTTCCTCTCTTTTTTGTTTAAACTGTAGCTACTGTAGTTAAAGACCTCTCCCCTTTGCCCTTTGGCTACTCTGACATGTGCTTTATTTTAAGGATATTGAGACTAACCCTGGTAGAATCCCTGTTAAAGGAAGGCTGTGGCAGGAGAAGGGAAGGTGGCTAACAGCTGTAGGAACACCCACCCCTCTGGCATGCTGTATTCATTTGTGATTGGGCACAAATGACTGGAGTTGGGCAAAGAGGGAAAGATAAACTGCATGTGTAAAAGACCACACAAATAATGAAATAGCGAGAAAACTCTAGAATGCTGATCAATATATTAATAAAAAATAAACCAATGCAACAGCAAATGACTCCTCTAGAAATAGGTAACAGGGCAATAATTGAATAGATAGAGATATCATTTGAAATCCATAGACTAAATAAAAAATCTGATTGTGGCTTTAATTTTTAAATATATTTTGTAAGAATCTGCCTGAAAATGGATATAAACTTTAATGAAATAACTGTAATGTGAGGCTCTTGGTAATGAATGAATTAGAAAATCATATGGATGTATTAAGTAGAATAATTAATGCATCATACACAAAAGTAGGACATCCATAAATGATTTATGATGTCCTCTTCATCAGTTCTTGGCTCTTTGAGTCTTAATTGAAATCCAGGGTAGCTGAATGTTAGAAAAACTATATTTGCTAATCAGATAACAGGCGACTTTCATTAAAGCATTAATTAGTTTTAGAAGTCTGAGGGCCTGATCCATTAAAAATACTTGCAGAACAGTGTTACTTTAGTCATATTTGGGTTTTTTTCTATTTTAATTACTCTCTTCCTCTAGTAATGAAAGTTGTGTTCTACTTTAACTGGCTCAGCAAGCATGATGGAGTACTACTGTGTTTATAGAATTAACTATTGGATTGCCCAGACAATTACAAATGCTTCAAATGTCTTTATGGTACAGTTACAAAAGTAAGGTGGTCTATTCCTTACAGTAACTGTCAGTGACCCTGTTTCCCCTTTCAAAGGCAGAGATTCTGAGGACCTTATTTAGGCAGTTCATTCTATGCCCAGTCCTCCATGTCCGTAGGAACAAGGGAACACTGAATAAAACACCTTTTTGTGTTTTATTCAGTTGTATTTAAACACAATAATTTAAACTCTCATTTTTAATCTTTAATAGTGATCTAATTTCATTACTAATATGACCAAAATAAATGTTTTGCATCACTCTTCTAAAATGAGATAATTTTATAAATGCTGAAATTAATGTGACTTGAGCTATAAGCTTATTCTGCCAAAGAGGTATGCCTATGGCAAAATGATCTGAGTTGCCTTAATAAAATACTTAAGGAAAAGAATTTAACCAAAAAATGGATTTACACTATTGCTTCTAAAAATATACAAGATTCAGTCTGACAATAATATTATTTAGTTTGAATAGTATATCTCCGTTGTGTTGGTTGATATGCTAAGAAAAAGTAGAGATAGGCAATTTATTTTCAAGTGCTATGTTTATTTCTGTTCAGGTGTTATGAATAGGATGTTTTTATATTCAGTTTTTCATTTTTCAAAATAAAGGACTAAAGAATGTTGTAGATAATGAAAAAACTCTTATATGTAATGTAAAACTATGATAGAACATATTAAGACCATCACAGAATGACAGAATTAACTAGGTTGGAAAAGATCTCTGAGATCATCAAGCCCAACCTATGACATAACACCACCTTGTCAACCAGACCATGGCACTGAGTGCCACATCCAGTCTTTCCTTAAACAGTGAGTCCACCACCTCCCTGGACAGCACATTCCAATGCCCAGTCACCCTTTCTGTGAAGAACTTTTTTCCTAATGTCCAGCCTAAACTTGCTCTGGTACAGCTTAAGACTGTGTCCTCTTGTCCTGTTGCTGGTTACCTGGGAGAAGAGACTGACCCCCACCTGGCTACAGCCTCCTGTCAGGTAGCTGTAGAGAGTGAGGCACATGAAATAGAGGTACTGGGCACAGAGTTAGCTCACAGCTTTCAGGGCTTGCTGAAGGTGTAGCATAAATGCGCAGAGCTGGCCATCTCTAACAAAAAAATCCCCTTGAGTTCCAGTGCTGGGGAATGTATTGCAGAGCTTGAGGAGCATCAATATCATTACAGTTATGGTATGCCTCTGACTCTGAGCTACTGTAGTGGTTCCACACTTGCTGAATTTTGTTTGCTAAATTTATTGTAGTGGTCTAAATATTTTTCTGCTGTGAAATAGGATTAGGAGAAGGAAGGCAAAACAGGCCCAACTTAAAGATAAAACAGATATATTTATTAATACACACTAAAAGGAAGGAAAAGAAAAAGATAATTAAAATGAAAGCTTTCAAAGCACTCCCCTCCCCCCCCACCAGTGGTTCACATTCCCACATACAACATAAAGAGACAAAATCTGTAATTTTGTCAGTTTCACCATTTAAAAATAATCTTTCATCAGTTCTTTTAGGAAAGGAGTCCCTCTTAGAACTTCCATGGAGAATTCCTCATTGAT
>WBMY01007212.1:949138-1094135 GCA_013397315.1 Donacobius atricapilla | reverse complement strand
CGGGCAGGGGAGCCAAGGGGCTCGGCCAGCCAGGCCGCTCCCCACGGCAGCGGCTCCCGGAGATGCAGCAGCGGGGCTCGGTCCGGCCGCCCGGGGGGCAGCAGGGCCTAAGCCGGGCCCCACTGCTGCCCACGGTGTTACCTGGTCGCTTGCCAGAAGAAGAGAGATCGGCTTCCCAAAATCCTCCTGAATTTAAGCCATGTTACCCAGAGATGTTCACTTGTATTTAATTGGCTAATCTGGTTGTCAGTTTCAAAGATCACTAATTGTTTTTTATCATCCATGCTAAACCAATACAGCTACTAATGCCTAAGGGCAGCCTTGGTGTCTCCATATTCGTGTGCCATTAAACTGATGACCAAGGACAACTTGAACACTGAAAGTATTTCCTGACCAGGGAGTGTATTTCCCGGCCAGACTTGAATGTTTCCAACTGTCATTGCCACAGTCAAGCCCTTTCCCTTGTTCTCATGTAATTGATCTTTCTTCTGCAATGCTACCAGTTTATGTCGCTGGCCAGCCAAGTTTGTTCAATGTTTCTCAATCCTTTCTCTTTGCCCACATCAAATTTGCTTTTGCTTTCTACCATTATCTTTTAGTGGGTTGTAAAACAGTCTTAGCATAAAGCTGCAGGATGTTCCAAGGGCTGGTCAGAATTTGCTTGCGTGCCCTGTTTGACTCCTGGGCTGCTGGTTGCCCAGTCCTCTGTTATGAGCACAGCCCTAAAAATCCTTTTCATTGAAGGTAAGAGACTTTAAACAAAAAATCCAGTGCTTTTGGCACACTGCATGTTCATATTTTCTGATCAATCACTGAAGAAATTAAATGCTTCAGAAAGACATATCTGATGCTTAAAAGAATCGTTCAATCAATGTAGCCTCATTAATGTCTTACGTGTTGCCAGTCTCAGTGATCCTAGCCTTTGTCAAGCAAAATTTGGCAAATGCTGTTAGCTTTTCTTTGTTATAATGTTGATATAACCCTCACCATCCAGTGGTCTTCTGCTATTGATCTTTGCTCTGTTGGCCATGTTACTACTATTGTAGTTTTTTTGGTTGTAATAGAAAGGAATTTACTATAATCTTTGGCTCCAATACATAGCAATTTATTCTCTTGGCTTGTCTACTTTAATATGGGAACTACATCTTTGCTTTCCTAAATCTTATTCTGCCTGGAGGCTGATTGACTCTGCCTCTACTATTGGCTTTCTTTTTCTTGCCCTTTTCTTTAATTGTGAATTTCTTTCAAAATTACTTTGAGGGTGATGCAGTACAAAAATACGTTCACTTTCATATCACATCAACTGTGAAACAGCTCTCTAGCAGCTCATTAGTAATGGAGTGGATCACACATTCCTCGTAGCTTTTGAGCTGTATGGGCTGCTGATCATGAACCACTGAAATGAATGAAGTCTTCTGAGTCAAAAAACTCAAGGCAGAGGTTGAAAATTAATCCCCTTTTTAAAGAACTTTGAGGTAAAAAAAAGATTCACTGAGATGAAATGAAACTATTTAAACCCTTTGACTGAGAGGTAAGGAGGAAATGAAAGTCATGTATCACAAAAATCCCAGAGCTCAAGGCTACAATGGGCGCTCAGGTTCCAGCACCTCTTTTATCACATCCTGGTAGGAGCCGAGTCATGGGGAAATTGGTTAAATCATCCACGTCAGGTTTTTGGTGTCTTTTATTTACATTGTAAGATAGAGGTGAGATAGGCTTCTGGAGGGGGTATTTTCAGTGCATTTGAGATTGGTCTTGCCTTCAATATATGGGAGTTGCAAGGCCAACTCTCTTATAGACACTGAAATGTTTTGCTCTTCTTTCCAGATTAGATTTTATTTAATTAGTTCAACTGAGTGGAATCTGTAGTGTTGTTGGAAAAAAGGTTTGTCTGGAAGTCTAGTCATTCAATTTTTCATGTGGCATATGAGGACAAAGCAATAATTCTTCCTCCTGAAGCATATACAAACCGAAGACCTGAGCTGGGGTCTCCCACATGCAATATAAAGCTTGACCATCTATCTGTTGCTTATTCTGAAGTAAATCAATCTTCTTAAGGTCTTCAGTATGTTGTCCCTTAGTGACGTTATCAGCAGTATATTATTTCTCAGCAGTATAAAACTAAAAATCTGACAAGAAATTCTGGGGACAGGAACAGGACAAGGAAGCTATTCTTAGCTGTTCTTTTGCTAACAGGCTGGTACAAAATCAGGAAGCAATGTATTAGCATGAGTCTCAACACAGATTATCCTGATAAGTTTATACTGAGTTGTTCATGCAAGATATAGATAGTAAGGAGTTTCTGCACCCTTGCGAGAGAAAAAAAATATATGGAAACACTATAAAGTAAAAATTCAGATATGTGTATTTTTACAGAGAGGCAAGACCACATGCAGTCTATGTGCTTTCTCTGGTGAAATGGAAAGGCGAAAGTTGTTTTTCAGGGGCAGTACCAGACAAGTTACATAAACAGAAAGGAATTAATAAAACTTCACTGGTTTGAATTTTGCACGCTCTGTTATTCTGTGTCTTTTAAAATTTGAATATATCTTCAGGAGTCATTTAGTTAAAATCATTGTCAACTAGACAATCATTTCAGCCAAACTTGCAATATATTACTTCTGCATTCTTCATTCTTTCCTGAATTATATTTTATACTGGGACTTACAACTTAATAGTACTGATGTGAATTGATGTAAAACTTACGAGAATAAGAGTCCTAACTGCTTGAAACTGCTTTGTGTGGCCCAGCATAAAACTTGTATTTTTCTCCAGTTAATCAGGCATGTAATATATTCAAAAGCAATGGTTCAGAACATTGCTGCATTTTTCATACATCCTTTTTTATGTCATTCTTTTCTGTTTTAGCCAACCCTTTGGTGCTTGCCATACAGTATTCTCTACCCCTTTTTACCCTCGTCTTTCATTCCTGTAATGAGTTTGCTGGAGTTCTTGTGTCCAAACTATCTAGTCTGTAGTGCCTACTTAAAACATTTGTCTCACTATCCATTCAACTAGTCCCCAGTGATTCTGTTCCTTCATCTACTCTGTCTCTCACTGCTGTGTGCAAGTCTTATCCTTCCCTCAGCCAGCACTTTTAATGTTTTTTTTTAACATGTGTTCGGGTTTTAGGCTATGATAGAGCAAGTATCTAATGTTATACAAAATCTTTCATAATAGATTCAAACTTGTAAAAATTCTTTAAATAGCACATCTTCCTTGGTCATGCCCCCATATAGCCATTGGAAGTTTAGCTCTTTCCTCCTTGGAGTGCCTTGCTGGCCTTCTGCACACTTCTGCCTGTGAACTACTGTTTTCTCTCACGTTCTCATTCTTGTCATGGTCTACTCTTTTACCTTCCATAAGTGTGGCCCCTTTCCTCAGGCTATTACCAGGGTCTTGGTTTGCCTTTGCTTCTTCTTCTGCTTTTCTTTTCACCTTTTTCTTTCAGTCCTTCCTTTAGTCTTGTAGTCTCAAACCACTTTACTGCTTTCTTTTTCCTCTCCATTTTTACATATTTTGTAGCCCACACTTCTCTCTCTTCTTCCAATAATACATGCCAAAAAATGATTAAAAACAACTATTTAAATTAATTCTACTAAAACCTACTCTTGGTTAAAAATAACACCTTTTCTACACATTTCCTCTTAAATTTATCCTAAACCAAAACAGTTCCCTGGATAGTCTTCCCTTTACCATGAATGCTCCTTTTAGCCCAGAGCTGTTCTATTACCAGATCTCTGACAATGCTGTGGATATTAGAAATTTTCTTGAACTGTAATTTCCATTTTCTCACCCTATACTAAGACAGTATTGCAGGTGTTCTTGACTCTGATTTTAATTAGTTTTTTTGGTCTGGTGATGTTTTGGTTTTCTTGTTGGTTTGTTTGTTTGTGGTTTTGTAATTGAGGTTTTTGTTTTTGTTTTTGTTTTTTTTTATTTATCTTGTTCACAGCAAATAATTGCTTTGATTCACTGTGAGTGCCCCTATGTTCTGATTTGCTTGTGTTTTGCTGAAATAAAATAACTATAGAGTATTGCTGCTTTTGCTATAGGGTTGCTTTGCTTTTGCAATGTTGCATGGACTTCTAGATTCCAGTTGCTGTGGGGATTATTGTAAAGCACTTACACCCAAGTACTTACAGACCTGGAATTAAATTATGGTATAACTGATTTCTGAAAAATCCTATTTAAACTCATGACCAAAATATACTTTGAAGTCCAAGATTAGATTTTGCTGGTCTTGACAAAATATTACAGAAAAAATACATTTTCACTTTGAAAGGAGTAGTGTTTACCACATGAATGGTGACTAACCAAAGCAAAACTGATGTTTGCTCAAGGACAATAAAAAGTTATCTCAGCTAAACTAAATATTAATTTAAGATTAATTTTTTATAAGGTGTACATGCCAAAGGTCACTTAACAATGCAGTATTTCTTAAGTGTAGGCACTGAATAGTTGAATTTGTACTCTGTAGAGGTTTGGAGGAAAAATGTCTAGTGAAAATACATCAAGTAACTGTTGTCCACCAGATGTCCCTGTACTCATAGGTGGTAATGACAATATTCATTCAACTGTCTGTTGCTTTTATTAAAGGCAATTTACACATAGTGTATGCATTTCCCAAGTCTCTGTTAACTACTCTGTAATAAGACTGTGAATAACTGGCAATTTTTTAGCAGTATTTGAAAGCCGTAGTTATGAAAATAAGTTACTGGAATTCACTGTAACATTTCTACTTGCCATCTCAATTTTGTGTGCTTTTTCTTCTCTTGGAAAACAGTCTACTTTTATCATGTGTTGGATGGTAAAAGTAATAAGTATTGATCTCTTATATTTGTCATTTATATAAATTTATACATTAGTCACATAAATATTACTAAGCAATATGTTTTCATCTATCTGCCTATCTATAAAAGACTTTAAATAACTAGAACTGAAGAACCAGTGAGTTGAAGGATTGTGGCTTTTGTGGAGATTTCTTTTAACTTTGGTAGCTATTGGAGCAGACTTTGGTTGTGGCACCTGTATTCATGCAGTGTGTTTCATTTCTGTCAGCTGCTCCCTTGGCTTGCTGTGCAGCGTGTTCCAGCCAAATGCTTGGCTACCAGCTGTCTATGTGTGTTTGGTGGCTACAGCAGGACTGTGAGGTATCTCTTTACTAGTGAGGACTTAGGCTGCTGCCCTCAAATGTGTAAATAACCATACACCTGACCATATATACCTGTGGTGGGACCTGGGCAGGTCTGCCAATGCAGGTGCACTTAAGCATCGTGGCCAATTTGAAGACACAATTTGGATTTTTACTGATGCCGCAGCAGGGAAAGGACACCCTGTCCTCTTTCTCGCTGGCATAACTAAGCTGCCAGAAGGGCATCTGAATCTACGCTGGGAGCAAGGCTCTGGCATGACTGAGAGATCCCACCCCAGGCATTCACTCTGTCAAGTCTACATGGGGAGATATCCTTGGAAAGAGATGCGTCAAACATTGGTGACAGAACTTATGTTGTCCAAGTTTTCCTTTCGTTTTCTTTGTTTTAAGTTAACTTAAATTATAGAGATTAAATTTTACAGAATTATTATTTTATAGCTGTAGTTGTGACCCACCGGATGTTTCTGTGTTTGGCAACGTATTACTTGATTCGAATATCTAATTTTAATGATGGTCCTATAACCAATCTTCTGCTTTTCAATTTTAGTTACAAAGTTTTGCAAGAGGCATAGCCTTGAAGATTACTGTTGAATGTGCATAAATGTATTTATGGGTATTTCTGTTGTTATCTTTTGCTTCTTGAAAAAAAAAAGATATCTAAAAATTCCTTATTAAAACTGGGTAAAATTTTATTGCCTGTTAATAGTGCCTTCTGATAATGATAATAGAGCAAATGATACAGTTTCTTTGTTTTCAGTGTGTTTGTGATTCCTTCTTTTATTGTATGCATGTGACTTGCCTGATCGGTGAGCAGTTACGTGAGTTGTCATACTAGATACGTAGATTGATGTTATGGTCCAGTTCTTAAAATTATGAGAAATGCCTCTGACCAAATTAAGGTGCAAATGAGACCATATGCCAAATTCAGTAGTAAGGCTTATATTTAAGAATAAATGTGACAGAGACAGAAAGAGAGAGAGAGAGAAATAGAGAGAGAAAGAAAGAGAAAAGAGGTGGAGGGGGAACAGAAAGAGAGTGACAGAGACAGGTAAAAGAAAATATCACCACTCTCTGGATCCCACCAGTGTCCTGATGATCCTCTCCATTTGGTCTTGGTGGTGAGGGTCCCCTTGAAAAACGTAGAATCCAATGGATCAATGTATGTTCAGGCCAGCTGGGAATGGCCAGGTTCCTCCCTCAAGTGGATCTTTGATGGATCCTGACACCCCCTCAGCAGCTCTCAGGTGAATGTCCTGTGGATGGGGCCTCGCCGAGGCTGAGGGTCTCACAGCTGGGTGGGTTTGTGTAAGGGAGGATGGGTGTTCACTGCCTCCGACCAGAGGTTCCGATACACATCCCAAACTCGCCTCCTCCCTGCTTAGTTGGGGGTCGAGAGAGGTCTGTGCAAACCTGTCCTCTGTGGGCTGTGGCCTCCCCCACCCCAAACCCAGCCAGGGATGATTTTCTGCTGGATTTGGCTTTCTTGTGGATGTATTCTCCCTCAGCTTTTTTTAGTTCTCCCTAGACCGGAGATGATTGAAGGATAGTGTCTCCTCTATCTTATCTGAACAATAGTGTCTCCTCTGTCTTATCTGGGCAGCTTACCTCACAGCCCAAAGGCATCTTCAGGGAGCAGCTGGCTTTGGTGGTCATAGCTTCTTTATACAGTTTTTGCGATAATGGGCAAAACTCCTTCATAACAATCTTTAAAGCACAAACCATTTCAGTCTCTGACAAGTGATTAATCAGTAGGAATTCTCTCTTAAGAAGAGGTCTGCCTCTGCTGCCTAAGCACTTTAAGCTTTACGAAGTAAAGCAAAATCAATGGGAGCCAAGGAGGCAGAAAGGGAGTGGAATAGAACAAAATTCTAACTAATTTGGAGAAAATAAGGCACTTCTGAAATAAGCATGCATTATCTTGGTGGATGTGCCAAGAGTTTGCCTTTCCTATATTAAGACATCAACTAATACTTCGTATTTATTACATGAAAATACATCTTATATATATATGTCAAGATGGTGTATTGCATGGAAATTTAAGTATTTTCTTTTGACTTCCTGGTTGCAAAGTTTTCTGTTTCTGTGAGGCATTATTGTCTCTGATGAACTGCAACCAAACAAAAGAACAATACCAAACAAAAGAACAATAAAAAGTGTTTACTGCAATAGCCTGGTAAACAAGGCATGATTATTCCAAGTCTGAGTATTAGAAAATGCTGCTCTGATTCCCAAATCCATAGACCAATCAAAAGTAATTTATTTTTTAAATCCATTTTTTTCCATCCTAGATATATTTATTTTTATTAATGTATTTTCAGTTTGTGATATACTGTGATATTAATATAAAGAAGCTTTCAGGAATATGGTTTAGTGAAAGTAAAAGCTTTTACATGCATTTTAGCCCAACAGAATGAGCTGAATTTACTTCAGTCCACTGGGCTAACTTTAACTTAATCTTGTTATTTTTTTTTGCAGTTTCCTGGATTATCTCTAGCTCTTTAATCTCATGAAATATCATACTTGCATGTGTTCAGAAAAGCTTTGGCTGAAAAAGAAATGGAGACAATTTCTTGCACAACTTTTTTAATTTGAATGTAGGAATGTACATCCCCTACTGTAAAGGCAGCAGTGAAGTCTGATTATCTATCTACTTGTAATTCTTAAATAGATTTGGTATAATATGGCAAAGGTATAATAACCAAGTTGTGACTTACCTCTGTTTTAGAAATATGTTGTTAATGCTTCAATAGAATGACTCTTGACTGCTCAGAACATCTTGTGCTTTTAATGACCTAAATACCAGTTTACAGACAATCTAGCACTGATTATTTCTACAGTGATAGTCATGAAATATTACAGTACTTGTGCTAAACTTCTATAAAGTATATTTCATACAAATATGGATAAGTTTTGTCCAGCAGTGGCCTTTTTAATACAGTTTCTTCTTTAACACTCTTTTTAGAGAACTTTAAATCCTCTTGCTGTGACTTTTATGAATTGTATTTACTGACAGTAACACCTGTCTGTATATATGTGTGTGCGTATATACATATGCAATTTTATATACTATAAAAACAGTATTTTATGTACTAAGTCAAAACATGGCTAGAAATAAAGTGTAACAATTCAGCAGCTCTGAAGTATTATCTGTAAGATACTTGTACAATGGATAAAAGATCTTAGATAATATTTATACTTCCTTTTTTTCATGCTTAGTGTACTTCCATGACCTTGGTGTGGATGATATTTCTTTGGTGTGAGTGACCTTGGTGTGGATGATATTCTTCTATTTCCTTGTGTGGGATGATGTTTCTTCGGTAGGCATATGAAAAATATCCATGTTCCTTGGGCTTGTAATGTTTCTGCTCTAGGTTGTACCCACATCTGCTCTGTGTCTATTGGGATCTGTTGAAATGTTTGGGCATCTAATTGCCTGTCTCACTGAAAGAAGGGAGCCGAAGGTCCCTGTGGACAAAGGAACCTGTGGTCACTTGCTCAAACTGAACATGCCTTAGATAAATTGCTTCACAGGACATGACACGGTGTTAATTTCGACTTTGATGAGAAAAGGGTCGAGTTCAGTGTAAGTTTCTTCCTGGACAGGACTGAAATCTCAGGATGAAGGAACATGACAGCTACCATCCAGCAGTGAGTGCACTGTTGGAGCACAGCAAATGAATGAGGAATGTAGAAGGCACTGAACAAGTCATATCTGCTTATACATTTTTGTCTTGGTTTGAAAGACAGGTAGGTGTCCGATAGGGAGGGCAAGACCTCCCTTTGGAATGGAGAATTCAAACTCCTTCCCTTTGAATTATTAAAACTTTGTTATTAAGTTGGCTTTCAGGCAAGGCTATGGGGATAGGAATAACAGCTCTTTACTAGTATGTATAACGAAGTAAACAAACAACAACAACTACAGCATTAATGATAAACAAAACCCAGAACCTCGAGGGGCTTTTGTTTCATAAAAGCCCGGGGCAGTCTTGAGTCTTACTAATATGACCATGGGTATGTCATCTTGAAGCTTTCAGATTTCAGTGCGCATAGACAGCTACATTTTTGCTTTGAATAGCTGTCGGGTTTACATCTGTGGTTCCAGATCACTTTTCTGATGGTTACAGTACTTGGTGTTAGTCAGTGTGACACTGAGCTCTGCCTGAGACCTCCCTGACTGAAATTCCAGACCACTGGAGCTGCCCAGAATGCAGCTATACTTTGTTTCTCATCTTGTCCTTTCTTTCTTCCCAAAAGGGCTTACAGCACTTACAATATCCTTATTTTTGAGGACAAACCTAACTCCTGAGAGATTTTCAGAGAACTAATCTGTTTACATTTGGCTTGGCTCCATCAATGACAAACAATATTAAGTCTATTAAATGGTACTCTGGTATTTTAGAGCATGTGTGCATAAGTTCTACAAAACAGTGCTTGAAGGTTGTTTACACAATGAAAAAGGCAATTCTCCTAACTTAGCATATTAGTTATTTCTCTAAGCGTTTGGATTGCTGTCTGGGGTAGATGTAATATATTCACAAAGGCAAAGATCCAGGAAAAAACTTTCCTTCAGCAGAGTAGAATAAATGAACAAAATGTTCCCGATTCTTTAATTGCTTTTCTTTCTATGATTTGTCATATCACATAATAACATTAAATACAACAAAAGTGCATCTGTCTAATTTTGTAACACTCATTCAAGCTTAACTCCCACGTACTTCAGGTTTAACCTTTTCCTTTTGACTGTGCTTCTCTTGCTAGAATAGTAGAGTTGGAATACCTGTGAGGTAGTACCAAAGAGGGTGGCACCTAAGAGAGGAAGAACAGTATTTTACCTGGATAGACATGGTCTTGTCGAACTGCTTGTTTGATTCAGCCTGGGCAGTAGGCTGGGAGAAGAATGATCTTTGGAGTGGGTTGAAGCTCTGCACTGGAATCTTCTGCCCTTGGAGCAAGGCAACTTCCCAACACACATTTTTTACTTTTTTTTTCTGACCACAACCACAACATATGCCAAGGTGCACTCATCTTTAAGAAACTTCCACACTCTTAGACATTTTACCTAAGCACTTCCATATTTTCAGCCGCTATAAAGAGCATTCTCATGAGCATCTGATTTCTGTCTTGATCACATAGCCCTCTTGGAAACCAGAGAAGCAAATAAGGACATAGCAATGGTACCTATCATGAAAAACTAGCTGTAAATGAGCCAGATCAGGTATTAGAAACAGTGTGCCATCATCACGTAGTAGCTATAACCATGATCAACTATTTGGGTTTCTCTACACTGCACCTCAAAATGCCATGACTTAGGACGTGGCATCTGTAGACATTTGATGAACAGGAACCATGTGGCCATAAAACTCTTTTCTTCTGCTTCCTTAGCCCAAGTGTGAGTGGTGCCCTCCAAATGTCCTGAAATGCAGGATCATAAAATTGTTGACAAAATAAGTCATAATACTGTCATAAACAGTATGCCAAATTTGGTGCATTATATATATGCTGAGTGATATATGTTTATTAATAATCATGAACAAGAGTAAAATTAATTCTTCATTCTCTGAAATAAAAAGATGGAATGAACTTCTGTTTAGGAACTTTGACATAAAATGAGATGAGGACCTCGGTGGGAGATGTTTGTTGCTTGTAAATGGAAGTTGAATACTTTTTAAATGTGTTCGGTTATAATTTTCTAAAAGAATTACTAATTGTTGGTAGCTAAGTAAAAAAATGTCAAATACTGGTATGATTAAATATTTGCTACATAAAAATCTGGGAACAGAAGACAGGACTTGCCCCCTCTGTGCCTAAAGCAGTCACTAAATTGCAGAGTCACCGTCACTTTTGTTCTTTATCTCTTCCCTCAAAGGTCTGAACTTCTCTACGCTGAACTGGCTTCAGTAGGGTAGATGGAGAATGCTGGAAGTCCTCAAATGACCTCAGGCTTATTAGACAACACTCATTCCTGGGAAATGTGGTTTGAACTCTCCATGTAAAATGGAGACTATTTGACCCATATCTTTTTTACATTGAATTACCTCCCTAATCTCCAAATTACTAGAAGGAGGGAATAAGGGTACAATAAGTCTTGTATTGTCTTGGGTATGAAAGCAGACTTACTAAGTGTAAGTAAACAGAGTTCTGCCCCAGAGCTCTGGAATATGAGTTAGACCAGGCACTGTCCACAGTGATCTTGGTCTGGTCATCAGCTCCAGCACGGGTTTTGTGCATGTCTATGACTTGGCTGCCCCTTTTTTTAGGTAGGGTATTATTTCATCTTAACACATACCGAGATAGCTTCAAATATACATTCATTATACACAGGATATCTCCTTAAAGCTGTAACAGTGAAAACACAAAAAATCAAAATACAGGCTTATTGATATGATATCACAGGTAACACATTCATTAGTTTGGATCTGGCTTTATCTACTAAACATGAATAATTTCTCGCTAATTTCTTCCTAATCTATCTCTTACAAAAAGCCCCATGGCATCTATATTATCATAAAGAATCTGACATGATGTGATAGGGGGATATGTATCTAGTAGAAACAAATCTTCATTTACTTCTATGACAATGCAAAGAAATCATTTTAGTGAAACTATCAGTAACTGTGAATCAGCCTATAAATATATGTTGGGTTTTTTTGAGTGAAAGGCTTAATTTGCAGATGAGGTGCTGCATGCAGATGTGGCAGGTAAGGCAAGAGTAGTGCAAGAAATTACAGGTTTTCATCTATTTTAACAGATTTGTTAGTTCTGACAATCAAAACTTAAAAGTCAGGATTGATGTGTGGTGCTCAGTGTGAACTTGTTGAATGACAAACTGTTGAGCATTGAATTCTACCACAGCAAACAAGGCAGATCAGGTAGGTCAAAGTTTATTTTTTTGTTGCCCTTCACAGGCAGGGAAATCCTTCTCCTCATTCTTACTACCTTGATTGCAGAAAGCTTGCATCATCTCCAATATGTTTTCTTGGGAAAGAGAAGGCTATGAGAAAGGGATGATTGGTTAAGCTCTATTTGTGTCATTACATTTCTTTCTGTATTTTTGCAGAGGTTGGTGATTTAACACTGCAGGTAATCATCCTAGACTGGAGAAACTCTGTAAGCCATAGTGGTAGTATATTGTAACTATTCTCTTGCAAAAGATATTAGTTCTAAAGGTAATGGGGCATGCTTTTAAAGTCCCATACACCTTTCCTTTTTTCTATTCCGTATTTTTTCCTATTCAAAGAAAAAAAAAATTGGAAATTTCTTCCTTGTATTTTTCTCCAACACTGTGCATATTCTATAGAAAATTATATAAATTAATTTTTAACATCCCTTCCAGTTTTACATATCTTCTTTTTTTCTCTTTTGCTTTTTTTGTTTTTCATTAAGTTAAATGTACCTGTGCTTTTTTCATGGTTGTTCTTTATTCATCTTTTTTTCATTTTACATTCTCTAATTCTTAAAAACTTGATGTGATTTGGATAAGTTGAATAAGCAGTGGCAAAAAAATAGCCCACACACAAAAAAATAGGAAAACTGGAAAGGAAATGAAAATAAATAGCAAAGCTGGAAATAATCTCTTCTATTCCAGTAGATGGCAAAAAAATTGGATGGGGAGTGAAGGCTTAGAGGGGAAAAAAAGATGCATCACACTTTTTGTATTCCAAAATGGAATCAGTGTAGGAATTCCAACTGGAATAATGTCAATTTGCTGATGTGTTTTTTGGGTGTTACTTATAAATTTCACATTAATAACATTCAAATGTTGCTTTCTTTGATTAAAAAATAAGGCAATACTATTTTCTAGTGGGTAAACGTTCAAACAGAATATGTCATTCAGTCCTTCTGGGGCTGACAGCTCTTTTGCTCCTGTGGATTACAGTTATGATTTGGAACAGTTTAGGAGCTGTTCTCTTTGCAGTGATGTCAGAAGCATCCCCAAACTTCCAAGTATCAAATTGCAGTTCTGAGAGGTTAGAAACACCAATGCCAACAGTCTATTGATCATCAGCTGAATCAGCTGAGCAAAAGGAATTTCCAGATTTCATTTACATTGTTGTGCATTGCCCCCTATTTGACATAATAATATTGTATGCAGATGATGCATAGTTCAGGACTAAAAATTAAATCTCCATTAATAATAAAATGTTTTCATTTGTATCCAACTTTGAAATATTAGACTTTGTATGCTTTCTTGTATGAAAGAAAGAAGCATGCTACAAGAAAAGCCACTTTAAAGTGTAGCTTGTCTTGCTGAGTGTTGTGGAGAAACCAGTGCAGTTCTAAGTCTCCCAGCGGCTCTGGAGATTTCTGCCTTTCCCAAGAACCATTAATTGTATCTACCATGTTGTCAACTCAACATCCTTGCAGAAACAATATGATGGTGAAGAGGGGCAGTGCAAGGGTGAGGTTTTACAAGTGAAAGGGCAGCATTGTGAAGTTACAGGATGGTGTGTGGCCACTGAGGAATGTGCACTGGCAGATTGCGTACTTTGGGTGTTGCTCTGCATGGATGATTCAGATCCATATCTCTTGAGCAAAGGGTTTGTAGTGCAAAGGCAGTTTTGATTTTTAAAAAAATCCACATATTTATGTTTTAGGTTAGCAGGTTATCTCATTAATATTTTTGATTTTGTTGTTGTTGTGAATAGCCTTGTGATCCTATTTCTAATTCTCTGACAGAATGGTAAGAACTTAAAAGTGGATTAAATTAAAAGTACTTGTATCTTTCAGAGGAAACAATTCTCTCAGAAGCAGAGGAAGTCACATTATTGTGTTTAACCCCTGACCTTGCCTTGGTAACTGGATGAAAGAATTCGAAACAAAGCTAGTCTCCCCACAGTGTGTTCTCTACTTCAGAGTTTCTCTATCTTATAAATTATACCAAATGTATTTAATACTTTCAAAGCATGCATTTGCTTTCTGCTTTTCCCTGTGCATGTGTGTATATCTGATTTACAGCATAGTCACTTCAAGTTGGAAGAGCGTAATCAGAAAAAGTCAGTATGCCTGAAGAACATGTATGCTGGAATAATAGAAGTACGGTTTCCAGCATTCTAGGGAAAAGAGTTCATAATTCAAAGCCATTCAGATGATATTTAATATGTTCTATCTCTAGTATGCATGCATACACGCACACGGTATCATTCAGTGGTATCACCCATTTTGATACCATTCTCCAAAGAATTTTCCCATATATGTGGTTTGACATCATGTTTTCTTCAAAGTAGCACAAAGTCTCCATGCAGAAAATAGCACCTAATTGTCCTGCCCCATGTAGCTCCCCAGATACACATGTATGTATATATATGTATATGAAGTCTGTCTCATATGTATATGTTTTTGTACATTCAATAATATATATATATATCACAGCTAGGTATGGTTGCTATGGTACAAATCTCTAAAATAACAAATAATAAATGATTAATAAACTTAATTTTCATAAACAAGTCTGTTGAATCAAACTAATTGAATCTCTAATTATTTAAGAGTAGAGAATTTTGCAGCCACAATTCTCAATGAATTTTAAAACAATGACTGTTTTAAAAACCTGTTGCTGTGTATGTGTTTCAAATATATACTACAGAATTGCACTGAAGTAAAAACTGATTTATTTCTAGGTTGCTCCTTGTTTATCATATTAGAAACCATGGTGTATTCTTCCCTGGATGCACACATGTAACTCCCATTATCATTACAGCAAGTATCACACAAGCACCAAGGAGATAGAAGAGTTCCCCAAGGCCTTTATGTTATCCTTCATGCATTCAGTCATGTGGAGTGGAACAAGATAATCTGAAAATATGAATGCATTTGATCTGGGGCTATTGAACTGTGTTATCCATGCTGCAGTAATTCCAGAGGATGCAGCAGCAGCAGAGCTGATCTAGGCAAAGCCCCCCTCCAAAAGCATACAGATATTTTTCTAGCCTTCTTGAAGGCAGTGAGGAACAATAGAGACTGCTCTGCTCTTGGTCAGCAGATAATTGGTAAGTTGCAGAAAAACTGGAAACTATTTAGTGTAATGAAGTAATTCTATAAACCAAATTTTTTAAAAGTGTTTTCTTATTCGACAAGGCCTTTTATCTGTGCATGGATAAAAGGTATTGATGACTGAGGTCTCTGAATAGGACATTAAAGATAAAATTATTAGTTTTCTTCAACCTTAAAGCTGATGGAAGCGTGAAATTTTCATTCTGAATAAAGAATTATGTCTCTATAATATTAAGAGTTGTAAGTAATTGCAAGGGGAAAAGGGGGAAAATCTACTAAACCAATGTTTTTTACAGAAACAGCATTTAAAATAGTGACTTATAATGTCAGAGAGTTTTGACAAAAATTTTAGATTGCTTTTTGACTGAAACTAAGACAAAAATGTAGCAAAATCTTTTGGCCAATAGCTAAACTAGCTCTAAATCTACTACTGTTGACATGCAGTTTCTAGCCTTCAAGATGTGTCAAACTATTCTTCCACAAGTTCTTTGTAGAAAATTGAAAGAAAACTAAAAATTCTAGTGAAAATTTTTCTTAGAAGACAAGTAATTTCTTTAGATTTTTAAAAAATAACATTTGTATATATATTGCAAATACCTTGATGGAAGACATGCTTAGAATTTTCCTAGTGTATTCTGAATGAAATTAACAGCCTCATGGGTAATTTAGTTCTATTAATATATAATCTCCATTGCCATGCCTTTATGTGTTTAAAGTTCATACATCTTCATGGTTGTGATCATGAACTCCTATGCTGTAACCATAAGAGTCTCAGCAAATATTTGTTCACTTATTGCTGGTTGTTGTCCTTTTTACCTGCAATAAAGCTAAATAAACAGCTACAGGCAATACATGCTTATCTCATTGGTAGGCTGATGACTTAGAGTGAATAATTATTTGTAAAATAGACTGCTTCAGAACAAAGAAAACCACCCAGCTTGTGTCATCTTAGAATCTTTAAATATATTACAAGAATATTGGCTAGGAAGGCCAGGCTGATCCAAATTAGTAGGATGTTAACATTTACTTGTAATGTAAAGAGACAGAGTAAAAGGTCATGGAAATTCTCATTACTGTAAGTCTGCCAAAGATGTAGCTTCTCCCTGATATGGGACAAACTGTTCTGTAAAAAGTGCATTCACAAATCTCATTTTTGTAGCATTTGTTTCATTATTCTCTGAATTCAGTGGGAAATGTCCTCATGCATTAGTGGTATACAATTCCTGTCCTGCAAGGTGTGCTGATCTCTTGCACCTTTGGGATTTTATTTAGCAATTCATCACGCCACTGATGTTTGAGGAGGTCTTACCCTCATTGGGTCGTCTCAGAGCTGGGTTCCAAGGCTGGCATGAGACGTGTGTGAACTGGTGCTGAGGCAGGTACTGCAGGAATGAAGCTGTGTGGCAGCGCTGGGTAGGAAGTAACAGAAGGAAAAAACAGCAACAAACAGCATCCAAAAACTGTCACTTCAGGAATGTGAGATTTCTTGTTTGGCTTCTTCACTGAAGATCAGGTGGTAGAGTTTAGTTGGATTTGTGTTACCCATTGTTGATTAAAGATCACTTCTTTCTAGTCCTTTTCTATCATCTCCCTCCCATGTTACATTTCACCTTATGGGGTTATTTTTGCTGCCTCATTTCATTTCTCTTTTCTACTCATTTCATAGGGCATGGGAGAGGAGAAAGGGAATAATGGCTATTACTAGTAGTTTTTTTTCTTGACTTTCTGTGACTCATTTATACTGCTTCCCTAATGATTAATACTAAATTTCTAGTTCTTCCACTTTATCACACAGCTTGACAGCTGAGAGTAAATGAGTGGAGGTAGTCAGTCCATCTACATCCTCCTTTTCCAAAAATCATTCATTGTGTCCCTTCTTTCTTCTCTCCATAAGACCTTTTCTGAGGAAAATTACTTCTTCCTTTGCTGACATCACAGGAGGACATATTTGAGAAATCCAGTCTTCGATCTTCCCCATTTACCCCTGTGAAAAAAGCTTCCGTTATCATTCCAAATTGTGTCATGATTGGACTGTCTGTTGTTTCCATCAAATTTTGAGTATCCTAGTATTGACAAGTGTTGTCCTGCACCCACCACTGTGTTCTCTTTATATTTTTTTCATAAAAATTTGGTAAGACCTTGTCAGATGAATTACTTTAGTGCTCTCATGTATGTATATATCCTAAAGCTATGTGAAGGCAGACAGTCAAGGAGATCACATGAAGAATCATCTTCAAACAAGGTTTTTATGTAGTCTTCTTCCACTCAGGTCTCCAGTGTGCTAGGGAGACTATTTCTCCAAAATGGTTTATTTTTTTATGAAGCTTTAGGACGGTGCAATAGTTATATTAACTGCTAGGAAAAGAAAGCCTAACTGGGCACATTGCACTATTATTTGAACCTGTCTATTTTAGCAGGAAAAAATGTGTTGCATACATTTTAAAAGTTGACTTAGCCTCCCAGCACAAGCTGAGCTGTTCTCACTTGTTACTAAATTTAGCATGACTGCACAGATGCGGAAATGAAAAGAGTAAATAAACCTTGAATCTTCACTTCCATTAATAGTTAATTGGTAACCTAATAATGTCNCCTCAGGAACGGACCCGGTGATGGCAGTGAGAAACTCTTCCTGCAGCAGGAGCAGCCTGACCCTTCTCTCTCCGATGCTGAGAGCCAGAGAGAAAGCTGCCCCCACCCCTGCCCTTTACCTCCCAAAACCTCGTGGTATCTCTTTTTCCCTTGGAGAGAAAAAACTCCCCAAGACCAAAAAAGGGTGTAGCCTGGTGCTATGCTTTCCTAGCCACTTGTTTTGTTTTGGTCAAGCACCCATAAGAACCCAACAATTAGTCTCCTAGTGACTTTGTGGGGAAAAATTTTATAGGAAAAAAACCCAAATCTAACCCCCAACATGTCTTGTTTATAAGATTATGTTGGACAGATATTCTTCTTTATTACATGTGCTGGATATTACTGGAGAAAAAGGAAAAAAGTCCTGGGAAAAAATGTGCCAATAAATGTTGTCCTCTGAGAAACAAAACCTTCTGAATTTTTTCTCTTGTTGTAAAACTCCAGAGATGGCCATAAGACTCTGACAAGGGGTACATCTAGGAAATTAAATCGATTATAATGTTTCATTAAATAAAAAAGGAGCTCAGATATTTTTAAAGAGTTTTTGGTTGTGTTAATGAAGTTCATTCTCCATAGATTATATATTGCCACATGCAAATGCTTCCTGCATTAGTGAATGAATTCTCTTTTCTCTTTTGGCAGAGCAAGTCTCTGGTGAGAAACCAAATTCACAGTGAGATGTAGGACAGTATCTCCCATCTGATGGGTGCAATCCTCCCACCAGCCTTCAGACAATGTGCGTGGTGGTGAGAAGGGCACTGGTATTATCAGAGAATAAAGTAAATGAAATGATAGTAAACTGGTAATTTGCTACTTGCTAGCAAATTATCAATTGTTCTAGTCTTGCAGACCTAATACTTCAATAAATAATAGGAACATCTCTCATGATACTGTATAAAATGGAACATGGAGAAGTCATCATTTTCTCTGCTTTGGCACACAGTTCATGCTATGCCTGAAAGTGTTGTTAGACAGAAAGAAAGAAAAAATCCTTTAAGGGCAGATGCCCATTTCCTGACTTGCTTGTGGCTTTCTGGCTCTTCCAGAGCTGACAGCTTCAAAAATCAGAGGATAATACAAATGAACTAGTCTGAACTTGTCTGAAGGTTGCTGGTTAGGCTGCTGTCAATAATGGGAAAGGTGATCCCATGCAGAAGAAAACATCACGCACTCAGCTGTAATTATATCATGTTCGAGATGATGACGAGCAAAAAAATACACTTTGATGAGAAACAGAGATTCTGATTACCCTTTACAACATCTTCCAGCTCTGAGACAGTAGCGTTGAACTGCCTCTCCTTCAACAAATTATTCAACAGTTACTTCATCAAACTATGAAGAACTATGATGAGGTGTTGCATAGGGATACTATTAGATTATTAGAGTCATTATTAGAGTGCCTCTCTGCCTATTCAGTAGGGACTTATCTGTTACCAAAAACCCTTCTTAGTGTTGACATTACTGGCTGCAACCCAACTGTCAGAATGTGTTTCAATTAGCCTTGATTCCCTTATCAAAAAAGCCCTGCAAAACTAATTGGCACAGAGGGGCTTTTGTCTCCCTGTTTCAAGGAAAAATACAATTAAGCAGCAGACAGGGGAGAGGGAATGTACAGGGCAAAAATGTCATTAAAATATTAGGTAAATCTGGAGGAGTAGGGATCATCATAGCTGGAGATAAGGAGAGGGAATAGTTAAATTTCTCTCTGACAGGGATGGGGTTTTATGATTCATAAGACAGCCTCAAAAATTTAAAGCACCGTAACTTAAGCAGAGGATCTGTGCTATGATACACTCCGGTTTATTGGAAACTGTTATTATTTATCCATCTTAAATACAAACCTTTTTAAAGATACATTAAGGATTCATGGAAAGCTTTTATTCTGACACATTTCAATAATTAATTAGTTGAGATAGTTTATTGCTTTATGTTAGAAGGGGCTAGAAAACTCTACTGTTCTATTATTTGCCAGTAGTAAGTGTTAGATGATTATCCCTGCTCATTTGCCAGTCTTGAGTCTTCTTACTGAGGGCAATAGATAGAACCATATTTTATGAACTGCCACTACCATCTAGTGTCATGACAAATGCTAAACAGGATTTTTAGTGTGTGTACTGAGTTAATATTCCTGGCTATTTCACCATAATCGCTACAACGGTAGACATAGCCTTTCAGTGAAGTATTTGTGGTCACAGATTTCTGATTTTGTGACAGGAAAGAGGGAAATAGCCAAAAATAGTTTCAGGGCAGATCTTCTGGTTTGCAACTACACCATATGCCCACCACGCACAATATGTCTGATCATTCCAAAAAATGAAGTGTAGATGGTAAAATATGATTAATGAATTACATGTCTGTATAGCACTATTGACTTCAGAGAAACTACACTAGCAACAAAACTAGCCCAGTGGCCTAACAGGTACATCTATTTTCAGACATCTATTTGTAACTTGTTTGTCATTTTGGTATAGTTCAGTGTTATATCAGTGCAACTGAGGGGTTCTTTTCTGCTCCTAGAGAGCTCCCAAACTGATTCTGAAACTAATTGAAAAATCACTCCTCTGTTTTTTCCTCTCAGTTTATGAAGAAATTGAGCTTGTCTGGTATATAACTCTTTCATAATAGCATCCTCTGTGGGGTTTTAATTGAATCTAGCAAAATGTTCTGAGTTTCTCCTTGCTCTCTTATAAGTAAAAGTGTCCTTTTATTCTCAGGGACACTTTTTTTATTAAGTCACTGTTGAAGGTATTAAAGAAAAGCCTTTCCCCATTCCTCTAAAATCTATATTTAGGTATTATTTTTACATTATATATGACACCCCTACACAGATTCTACCCCATTAGGCTATGTGAGGACATGTAGCTTAACATCATCCACCAACAGCCTGTTACTAATTCCTTAGCTCATGGACCAATAGATTTCAGGAGGCCTATGCAAAAGTGATTTAAATTCTAAATTTGAGCTGTCAATAAACAACCCCACATATCGTCCAAGAAGTGGCCCACAGAAGTGGCGGCTTGAGACAGGCACTTGCAGCAGAAAAAGAAGGAATATCTAAAGCTATTGGAGTAAGACCAGAGAGGAAATGCACAGTGAAGAACTCTGACAGAAGTAAATAAACCATTTACTCAGGGACTCATGTTTGAGCTTACCATGCTTCACAAATGTTTCACTTTTTCCTTTTGAACACTGTCTGATCTTCCTTTTAATGCCTTTTATTAAATCCCCACTAATAGATTTGATTATGAAGATATCTAGAACAAAGGGAGAAAATGCCTTTGCACACTGACATAGAACTAGCGTTTGGAGTCTGGATGAGGCAGAGAAGCCGTGTGGGGCACTGAGATGGTCTGTGCTTTAGCATGACTGAAGAAAAAGAATTTCCCAGTGTGAATCAGCAAGCTCTGATCAATGGTTCCATGTTCATTTTTACTATCTGAAGACTGGGCCAAATGATCTAAGCAGATTTAATAAGTCATTGAGGAAAGGATTTTTTTTTTTTTTTTTAATCTCATCTTTCAATCTCAGTGTAGCCAAAGTGGCAGATAATGTGTGGAAAGCCAGTTAGCAAGGCCAGGTTCAGCATCACATTATGAGAGCAAGCAGACAACTCTGGAAGTGTACCCTTTTTTAAGATTCATTTTTCTTCAGTAGGGGTAAAATGATCATCACAACATCATCTCTGTTGTTTTCATTTGACATTTCTTTCTGCTTAAGTAATTTTCATTTTTTTATATGAAGAAGTTTAAGAATGTTGTGTAGATTTGTCTCAGAGTTTATGGAACTGCTAAAGAGAAGAATGGGTTTTGGCATCTAAAAGAAATGCAGGAACATGGGCCTGTTGACTATAACGTATTAGAAGAAATTAAAATTTTAGCAGTACTTAAGGATATTGATAATGACTACTCAGTTCTAGAAAAGACAAATGTAGCAGTTTGTTTCCCGAAGAAGGAGTAGTGTTTGCAAGACTCAGGAAAACAGCTCTGAAAGATTTGAAGTTCATTCCTGTTTGAGGGGGATTGTTCTTGACCTTGTAAGTCCAGAAAGTATATTTTTAAAAACGAAGTAAAAAGTGATGAAATAATTGCAGGAAGTGGTTTTAATGAACTGACAGCTATGGAAACCTTGGGTTTTTTAGCACAGTCACTGTTTTAAGAGGCTCTTCTTCAATATCCCCAGAATTTCCCAGGCTAATAATTTAAATGAGCCAGGCAATTAAAGATAATAGATAAAAGTAGCATGCAAATATAAAGGGACATTTCTTGCTGAGATAATAATGGAGAAGTTAAGTAACAACAGAGAAGTCAATACATTCTAGCTTCAGGTCTTATTCAGAGACATTCTCTAATTCAGCTGAAGGGAGTATTGACGTTAGCAGCGCTATCTTGAAATGAAGTTGAAATTTTGTAGTAAAAGCTAGGTTTTTTAATGCAGATCTTTCCCTTATTTTTTCTTTCATGCAAGTTCAGTCCTTCTCATATGAAACTGATGTGTGTTCTAGAATTGAATATTTAAGTTAGTTCCTCTTTTTCTGTGTCTCTGCATTGGATGTTCTCATTGCCTTACCTTGACAATTTTTTACCCAATCTGAGCTAATTGGCAATTTGCTGGAATAGCATCTGTAGCATTCAAGCACGGATAGCATCCTAACCAACAGGCTAGACTGTGTTTCTTTACCATTTACTGACTGAATGTGTGTTATATAAAATGGAAGTGTTTCTGAAAGAGAAATCAGGATTTTCTTTGCCAAGGGTGCCAACTGACCCTATGGGGGTTGCTTCCTCCTGCAGGTCTGGAGATGGCAATTAGTTCCCCCAGCCACAAGGATGGCAGAGTGGCAGATCTTACATGCTGTAATTCCCAAGGGGACTTCTGACTGCCACACTCTTTCTGCAGAGGTGGAAACATTCACCAAATCTACTTGTTAATTGTCTTTGTTTTTTTCTGTATGTGCCCAAATGTGAAATGCCAAGTGGAAAATGTTGGCTAGTAGCAATCGATTTTTTTTTCTTTTGGATCTTCGTTTCAGTGGGAAGTCAAAACTTATAGCTTTGCTTCATTGATGCAGTTTGTCAGAGAGGTGAAAGCATTGAGTATTTCTGCAGCCCTACAGTTAAGCAAGGGCTGGAAAACAAATACTGACCTTCAAAATGTATGTCTCTTCCACCTGAGCAGGAAGGATAACTGCTGTCATGGTATCAATAGCAGCAGGCATCCATTATTTGGTGGCAGAAAGCAAACTGGGGGGATGTGGCAAACAGTTTGTCATTTGTTACGTGTCAGAAAAGAGGGCAGCTCATAGGCCCGCTGAGCTCTATTTGCAGAACTTCCTGCCTTTATTGCATGCCATTATTCACCATGACCATTAGAAAAAGAGAAAGATTCACTGGAAAACCTAGAGGGTAGGTTTGTGAGAACAGAGGTAAGAGAGCATGTGTTTTGAATTTCCTGCCTTACTCATTCTGTTTCCCTCACTGATAGCTGAACTTCTGTGATAAATGGCAGAATTTTGTATAATTAATGCTGTGTATAGTTTGTGAATCACTCTGTAGATACTTAAACATCCTTTGAAATGAAAGGTACTCACCATTATCTCTGTGAATCACAGGTTTCTTTCACAGTGAAGCAAAAACCTTTTGCCAAGAACCACTTTCCTCCCATGCCTTGCAGTTTTAGAAAAACAAGTCATTGCAGGAGTTCTATTTAATTTTTATATCATTAAATCAAATTTTTATATCATTAAATCTATTACTCTTTTAATAATTTCCTTGTTTTTCTTTTCCTCACCCTGCATCTGTCATGTTAATTTAAATGGTGGAAGGTCTATACCACTGCTAAAAAAATAATGTCTCAACTCTCTTCCCTGTTCAATTCATATTTTATGATTTGATCAACTAATTTCTGGAGATGGTCTCTCTCAAACCTTGTGTTTTTCCTACCAAGAAAATGACAGAAAAAAACCCTCACATTTTTAATGGAGATTAATTTGATAGTATATGTTCCATGTACCTCATACAGATAGACAGCTGAGCAGTAGGAGTTAAGTGATAATAAGTCCATAACAAAGATACATGCTAATGATGGAGTGCTGTTATCAAACACCATCAAAACAAAAAGAAATTTTGTCATTACTTCAGCATATATAGAGTAAGATGATACACATCTTATCCAGTCTCTCTTATGATTTTTGCAAAGATGTTGATATAGATAATAATTTTCTATGCATTTAAAGCATGAGTGATTTTCCACATTAATCGAAACAGCATTACCCTAATAAATCCCTGTTGCTAAGTCAACCATGTATCATGCTAAGCAAAGTACTCTTCAGCCCTCAGCCTGAGTGAATCAAGTAATTTAATGGTCTTACATTTTATTTTATGTCATTTAAAGTTTATTTATTCAGTACTGAATGGCTGACAAAACTTTTATCAGGCCCTGATGCTGCAAAGACACCGTGGTGTTGTGGACATAAGGTAGTTGTCACCTTTATCTCTCTGAAATAGTTTGCAGTTATGTGAAAATATGGATGACTAAATTGTACATAAAATTATTGTAGCCTTTTCTAAGGACTTTGAACATTCAAAGTAAGTTCATGGGTAATTTTCACATTATTCTAAAGATGCAGAAATGTTCTTTTGAAAGATATTTCTTATGTCATTAGAGGCTGTGAAGGATGTGGAGGGAGAGGATAGACATCATCAGGCACTACAGCTCTGTTATCATCTCCCAGCCAAGATTTTCCACTCCATTGTGCCATTTGTCAATCTCTGCAATGGCTGCTAATTAAATTCTAACTATGTGGTGTTTGACTTATCAGTTGAATGACTAAAGTGACTGGTTTTTTGGATATCATGTTGTCACATGTTTGAATTACTCTATTCTTAACTTGATTTGGGGTTGGAGAGTTTTTTGGTTTTCTACGTGTGAAATGGTTTGGCTGCATTTCACATACAGAAAAATAACAGCTGGTGAGGGGGCAAGGAAGAGTAAGATGAAGCTACCAAAATAAGGGGGTAGTTTTATCATATGTGGAAAATTCTTGTCCTCAAACCATATCCTATATGACGCTTCATCCTTTGTCTAAAAGTGCTGTGTGCCTAAATGTGTCCTTTCCAGAAGGAAAAAAAAAAAGTTTGTGTTCTGCCTTGCAATGATAGTAACTCTGCTGCAACAAAGTAGACTTAATCTTAGTGTAACGACTGAATTAGAACAAGGATCAGCATAAGCAATTGTCTTCAGCATCTCGGGTCTAAGTTCAATTTCATATTCCATTAACTAAAAGGGAAAGGACTTGGTCAGGAAGGATCAAACAGGAAAACTCTGAAACCATGTACTTGCATGGCATCTTTATGGCCTTGCCGTAAAGAAACACTGGGCAGGTAAGAAGGCACCCAGAAACACTGTGTAAACTTTAAATTATATTTAGGCTCAGAAGCTTATCCAAATCTGACTGCTTCTGCAAGATTTCTTTGATATCCAGCAAGTCCTACAGGGCAAANTGAAAAAACTCTTCCTGCAGCAAGAGCGGCCTGACCCTTCTCTCTCCAATGCCGAGAGCAAGAGAGCGAAACTGTCCCCACGCCTGCCCTTTACCTCCCAAAACCTCGTTGTATCTCTTTTTCCCTCGGAGAGAAAAAAAATCGCAGAGACCAAAAAAGGGTGTAGCCTGGTGCTATGCTTTCCTAGCCACTTGTTTTGTTTTGGTCAAGCACCCATAAGTACCCAACAATTAGTCTCCTATCGACTTTGTGGGAAAAAATTCTATAGGAAAGAGAAAAAAAACCCAAACAAACAAATCTGACCCCCAACATCACTCTACCTAAGGAGGTAGCCTTTCTGCAGCTTCCATATGCTCTCCTGCTTTTCCTCATGAATGAAGCAAGGTTTAGGATTGAAGCCTGTACTACAGAAGCTGCTGGGGCCGCTGCTACTGAGTTCAGTATCTGCAAACTCACATAATTTGCATATTGCCTCCCTGTCCTGTCACTGGGCAGTGCTGAGAGGAGCCTGGAGCTGTCTTCTCTGCTCCCTCCCATCAGATATTTATGCACCTGTACCTTCACCTCTACAGTCAAAGCATCAAGTTCCAGCAACTGCTTTGGAGCCATTGTCTTCATGGTAGTGAAGTAATATTTACTTTGGTGCTTGTATGAGCAGCAGTGGGTCCCCAGTCCCAGGTGTCAGTCTAGTTGGAATTCATTGGGAATACCAGTTCCTTTCATTCACCATCATAGTCTTCTAAGTTCAGCAGAAGCCTAGAGCTTTTGCCCAAATCAAACCTCTGCCACTGCCAAAGGCATCTGCACTTCTTCCCCAGATCTGGCTTATTTCAGGCTCAACAGAAACCTGGAGCAATTGCTGATTTGCAGTGTCTAGCCTCTATAGGGTGTAAGGGCAAGATCTAACTTGAGAAACCTAGTTTTCTTGCTCTTGATGACATAGAAGGCCATATAGTCCTGTAGGCGTAGACCTGTTTCCCAGACTTCCTATGTTATATAACCATTGTATTGAAAGTAGAGCTTTTTTTGGCATAGCTACTCACTTCAGTATTCAGGGTTATGCATGTATAGACCATGCCTAGCAGCTCTGGACGAAGAACTGTGACGTGCTCATTAGCTGCAGGCAGGTGAAACAGGATCCAAAGTAAAACAGAAATGCCGAAACCCTGAGTAGCCACTGAACGCTTTACCCTCTTCAGTGTACCTCTGTGTAGAGTAGCAAAAGGTATGTGGTACTCCCAGGGCTGAACTCGCTTCTATGCACACTCTGCATCCTTACATTGTTCTATAGGAAAACACATTCTGAGACTTTTGCAGAGGAAAACCATTTTTATGAAATCATTATATCCTGGATCTACTGATACTAGACAGAAGTAGAAATAATCATGTAATGTGAGGAGCTATTAAGCTTATCTAACAGAGACACAGCATAAAAAATGTTTTGGTTACATTATTTTTATATTTTGAAATTATTTATCCTTGGCATGTAATTTAGAAAATAGGGTTTAATGGCTGTTGGCAATTGCCTGTATGTTCTGGTATCAGTATGTGTAGTGTTCAAAATTGATGTTACTAATTAAAATACAGAAACAGGAACCAAGAGTTAATTGCAGTCTGTGCAGGTTGCCCCTCAGGTGTTCTGTGTCATCGTGTAGGTCTCATCTCATTAGTAGAAACAAAGTCAATAAGTGTTTACAGAACTGGAAGCAGCTAGAGAATTACAAAATCATTACATGCCCTAGAAGCTGTGTGCATGTGAATGTGTGCAGTCATGGTCGTGGTCCTGCTCCTGATCACGAGCATGAGAGAGACATTAATGAATTGAAAAGTGGTAGAAAATAACGGCATGCATGTAATTCCTTCTGTTGTTTGCCAAGATAAAAGATAAAATAACTGAATTTTACCATCTCCCTGATGTGGCTGTACATCGTTCAGTCAGTTCAGAGGTTAAATAGGGATTGTATTCACATAACCCCTCCATGTTTTCCTGGAAGTATCTGTTCATTTGTTTATCAGATATGAACCCTGACTCACTTTATGAATCACTCCTTTTAAAAATGTATTTCTTTGAAGATAAACTACATATAGTGTCCCAAAATTTTTATTAACTTAAGTACATGATTTTCAGGTGAACTTCACATGAATCACCCATTGTGTCTGACCTACCTAATTACCCTCTGATTCCTGATTCCTAGTTATCTTCAAGCTTCTGCATTATCTTCACATTTCTGTATGACTATATGTGACTCAACAGACCTCTAATAAGCATGTTGACTGGCACAAAATTGCTACAAGCAGTTTTCTGAAAGAGATTATCTGTTCCGGCATACTTTCAGGTTTACCCATCTATTTGCTCTTTCAACATCCAATATGATTACTTCTGGAATAGAATATATACATCAAATTACTATCACCCATAATTTCTTATCCTTCAAAAGATACCTAGACTCTCCTTCTTTCTTTTCTCTTTCTTTTCATCTTAATGTGTTGATATTTAGACAAAAACACCTTACAAATACTTAAGTCTGCTAGCCCTAGATACCCATTGATAGTTTTTCTTCCTTTAGGCATTGCCAACCATTCATGTAGCCTTTTTTTTTTAAATGTAGACTTTACAGGACATCTTGTAGACTTTACAATATTTATATGGTTATCTAAAGCAATAAGAATTATCCTTCACGGCAGCAGCATAATTTCTATTATTCTGTTTCTACTCTTTTCACAAACTTCACAGTTTTCTGCACAAGGAAGCACTTTGGGTTTTCATGAACGGGGCATGTCCAGATGTCAGCACTCTCCAGATTTGAAAGGAGGGAAACAGGCTTCCTGGAGGGCCAGACTGTATTTGTAGCTCACAAAGTATTTCAGTTTCTCCTAAAGTTGGTTTTTTTTTCTTTCATCTTTTGCAATACTCAGCAGAACCTATTACAAGGTGGTGTTGTCATGGGCAGATTGCCTTTTCCAGCTCTGCAGAATATGTAAGACAAGAGCCTTAGGCTGAGGTTGCACTGCCAGTGCCATGGTCACTGTTGTCAGAAGTCCAAGCAGCCTACAAATGGGTCTGCACTGCTGATAGATGTGCAGCCCCAGCTTAAGGTCATATTCATTACAAGGCTCTTTTGGAAACACTGATTTACAACCTCTTTAGACAAGCAACCTCCTGTCCAAAAAAACCCAAATTAAAGGCACTACAGAAGTTCAAATATCCCTATGGATGAGAAATGATGCCTTTCATCAGGCTTACCTAATGGGATTCAAATGTTTGAGTGTAAAATTCCCACGGGGGATAGAAACTGATTGATATCATTAAGCCTGTATTCCCAATTCTTCTGCTTTTCCAAGTTTCTAAGGCAGTCTGTTATTGCTTCTTAGTAACAGCCCTTGTCACATACTTTTATTTCATCTTTGAACCAAGAATGGCACTGCAGCTTCTCTTTACTACCAAATGTAATACTTCTTCAGTCTAAAGTAAACAGCTACACCCTCTACTAACAACTAAAGCTCTACACGTGTTCAATTGTACTTGAACTTTGAATACAAAGGTGTGCATATGTATCTTAAGGATATGACCTTAAAAAGTTTCATACATCCAAAGACTCATCTCCCTTAAGGACATAAACTGTCAGCTAGCACCTTCTTTCTTGCATGAATGATTAGTGTCTTTAAATAACAAAAATTGTCAGTTTTCCTATGTAGCTGTCAATTCTACTTTCTTTTGCTAAACCATCTTAAAAATATTAAAATTAAAAGATTTGAGTCACTGAATGAAGATTTGGTACTTACATAAATGGCGGAATGGCTATTCAAGTTATAGGTTAAAGGTGTTTGGACTCCTACAAAATGGAATGATATTATTTTTTCATTGAATTTTGAAAAATATTTTTGAAAATGTATTTTTTCTCTTTCGTGAGCTGCTCTATGATCTATGTAACCTCTACATGAATTGCTAGTGCAGAAGACAGAGAAGAAACAGAATAGATAGTTTAAACGAAATTTTAAGCTTCACAGGTACAAAGTTAGAGCTTAGAATCTCTAATTACAGTCTAATTTTAAAAGAATCATGAATCATAAATATGTTTTCAAATTATATTAGGTAAAAAAAAGACACCATTCAGCTGACATGATGAACTTCCCATCTCATTCAGGTTATGCAAATAATTTAAATGCTTGTCTTTTGTTTTGTATATTAGCTATATAATATATTATGATGTCAATTAACTGTAAAAGTAGTTCTTGATAAAACAGAATCTTTATACAATACATGCTACAGACAGAAAAGCACACACATGGTTAAGTACAAAATAACAGCTTTGGGGGCCCCAGCACAGGAAGAAGATCAACCTGTTGGAGGGAGTCTAGCAGAGAGCCACCAAATTGATCAGAGGGATGGAGTACCTCTCCTGTGAGGGAAGGCTGAGAGAATTGGGATTGTTCAGCCTGAAAAAGAGAAGGTTTTGGGGTGACCTTCCAGTACCTGAAGGGAGCCCACAAAAAGGATGGAGAAAAGCTTTTTACAAGGCCATGTAGTGACAGGATAAGGGGGTATGGCTTCAAGCTGAAAAGGAGGAGCTATAAATTAGATACCAAAATAAAAACTCTTCTCTGTGAGGCACAGGAACAGGCTGCCCAGAGAAATTGTGGATGCTCCCTCCTTGGAAATGTTCAATGAGAGGTTGGTATGACACTCTGAGCAACTTGGTCTCAGGTTGGGGAAAGTATCCTTGCCTATGGCAGGGGGGTTGATTCTGTGTTAATTGATTCTGTGATCCCTTCCAACTCAAGCCATTCTATGATTCTATGACTCGATGAACTCAGGAGGTAGTACATAAAAAGAACTTAGATTTAGTGGTCTTGGTAAATGATGTATAGGAAGTCTACTGTTTCCATACTTTAAAATCTATGTGGATCTTAAAATTTTTACCCTTTGTTAGGGTTAGAACACTAAGATTTCCAGACATAAAAATAAAGAATTTCTCCAAAAACCCAGAAAAAGAGATAGTGAGGGATGTTGGCCAGAATTGTGTGTTGTGTGTCCAAATCTTTTTACTCACAGCATTAACATTACATACTTAGCATTAGCATTACATACTTTTTCATGTTTCTAAGATAAGCAGCACTTGGCTTTGGTGTACTTTTGGTTATTCAGACCTAATGAATATTTGTAGTCCCCTGTTAGAAGAACCATGAAAAGAATTACCTGTCCACATGAAAAGAACTACAAATGTAAACTGAGAATTACTATCTTTTGCTAAAGTTTTCCTTCTCCTTGCATTCTTGCTCTCTCTGTCACCCAGCATGACATAAACCTTCATGTGTTGTTGAAACTGTTTAGAAAGAATCAAAGCAGCTTTGCCTTTAACAGATGAGACAGCAGCATCCTGGACCATGTTGTACCTGCCTGAAAAAAAAGAAATATTATCTATGCAGCAGTAAAGGAAGAAATAAAATGACCACATGGATGACCAAGAGATGATTCTACAAATAACAACAATTCTGTCTATTAGAAACCCTTGTTGTTGGTTAGGTCAGTGTAGCAGCTGTCCAAAATACCTCTGAAGAAATATATTCCAAGGAATTCAGCAGGAGCTGCATCAGTGCTCGTGGGGCTAAGTGAGCTCTTTGCTGAACACGGTCCTACTCTTTCCCATTCGCACATTTCATCAGGAAATTTCTGGAAGTTTTTCTGGGAATTTTATATTTAATGGGGAAAATATTTTAGAAATGAGAAGCTGGAATAGCCATTTAGTTAATATTTTGTTTCTTGGTTCATCCCAACATGGGGTTACTCCGATTACTCCAATATTTTTGTTCAACATTGTTTTGGGTAGTGAAATGAACATTACTCCACTACCACAGACACCATAAAATGATGAGGCTGGTAAGGCAGGTTTGTTTGTTTTAGTTCTAGTTCAAAGAAAAGGCGAAAGAGGGATTAGTTGGCAAGATGAGGAGGAGCCCTGCCAACACTAATGCAGGTACCCTATTTGCAGTAACCTACCACATTTTTCATTGAGGTAAGATGATACTCTGCTGCTTTGTGGTGACAATTTCTGGATATAGGACAATTTGCTGTATGCAAAGCCATGATAGTAAAGTTATGGTAGAGGTGGGGCTGAGCTTATTGCTGTATGTACGCCTCTGGCACTCTGTCTTGCCATCCTGCTGGGCGGTGAAGTCGGACTGCACCCTCACATTGAGTTGTGTGATGAGGGCTCTGCTGCACAGGGCTGACAGGAGAGGGGATGAATGGATACAACATATACATTTAGACTGCTGCACAACACTATGACATCTCTTGTCTCTTGGAGGAGTAAAAGATGGAACATGAAAGCTGTACAAAATACATGATTTGCCAGCATGGTGTGAAGAGAAAAAAAACACAGCGGGGAAGTGGGAAGTGAGGATAGCGCAGGAAATAAAGCCCTTTAAAGCTCTCCAGTAAATTTACATCTACGTCTTTGAAAATACAGTGCATGTTTAATCCAACATGGATTGGATCCATTGAGTTTGTTCCTAGGCACTGACCAGAGGCTGTGCAGGCCTGGCACATTTGTGTTCTGCTGTGTGCAGCCAGTCTCTCTCTGGAAGTCGTAAGTTTCGGTGGAATAATGTCAGTGGATTTTCTTCCCAGAAACCTTTGCTGATTAGGACCATTTGCAGAATGGTTGTGGTCACTAGGGGGAATCTGGGAGTTTGCTTCTTGTATGTTTAGAAAAGAGAAGAAAAAAGAGGAGAGGAGAGGAGAGGAGGGGAGAGGAGAGGAGAAAAAAAGAAAGAAAAGAAAAGAAAAGAAAAGAGAAGAAAAGAAAAGAAAAGAACCTCCCAATCTTTAACTGCTGTTTCTCACTGAAAGAATTATGAATTGTTTTGCTTTTGTGTATGTGTGAGAATAGGAGGACTTTATGCTAATACTTCGAAATATTCTCTTTTAAATGTGAACAATTCTAGGAATAAAAGGAAAAAAAAATTCTCATTCTAAACATCTGAGTTTGGCTTTGACAAATGTGTTGCCTGTTTAAAAAAAAAAATGAACACAGAATGGTCTTCTGATCTGAATATAAAGGACAGAGATTAAAGATCCATGAATTAGGCCCTGTTTCCCTATCATTTTACAGATGTAGCATCCAATAGTACAGGGCAGCACAGCTTCTTCATATTTGGCTTCATTTCTTCATTTTGACTGCACAAGCAGAGTCCCCTCTAAAGAAGTCCCCCAAATTAGCCTGAAAACCTTTTTAGAAAACTTTTTCTCCAATAGTCAAATCAGAAATTTTGTCCTGTATTAGAACATTTGGGTCACAGTGTATGGATAGTATTATCAAAGCCAAAAACCTGCTAGTCAAAAATACAATATTGTTATTAACATTAATATGAATCGTTGAGGTAAAACTCTCCTTAAATCTTTGAGGATTTGGTGTTGGTGTTTTCCCTTCACCTGCACCTCATATCTTTAGTACTAGACAGAAAAGGAATATCCAGTCTGCTCAGCTGATCATGGGAAGGGGAATTTTTACCTAAAAGCTTCTGAAATACATTCAGTATTAGCATCATCAGAAGGTCAGGGTTCCTGAGACAGTTGACAAAATCATGAGATTGTCTTTTCATCTGCTTTCTTGTTTCTGAACTTACAGTGATAGTTTTGGTAAAACTTTAGACAAAGTGACATGTTCAGTCTTATGATTCCATCAGTGATGTGATTCCATGACAGAATAAAACACGAAATAATTCAAGTTTTATCTAAGAAAAAAATTGCAGGCCTCCAAGGGTTTTGCTTCATTTTGCTTAACTTTCTTTAAAGTGCAAAATGGTAAAAGGAACATAAGTCTGGAATTACAAGATTGTCTTGTATTGTCTATCCTTGGTTCATGTTGATTTGGAGTGCTAAAGTAGGAACGGTAAAATCAGTAATATAAGTTTTGTTTCAATAATTTGTGATTATGGTGATGATAATGTCTCTAAACGGATTTCTTTGGGCTAAAAGGCTGAAAGCAAATAAGGATCCAAAATGTACTGACGGATTGCATCATGCTAAACGGCTATGTTGGTTTAGTATGGTATGGTAAATGGTAATCGTCAATTAGCGATTAACTCTTAAGACTGATGGCCGGATTGGCCAATTAAATACAGGTATACCCCTCTGGGTCCCACGGGCTGTAAATCAGCCGGGGAAGGCCGGTAACTTCTCTTCCCCCCTGGCTAGTAGAACAGGCAAGGTGGGGTCGGGCCGCTCCGCTGGAAGGGCCCCGGCCGGCCGGGCGGGCCCCGCCGCTCCCACCGCCCCTGGGGGGGCCGGCCCCAGGCCTGGCCCCGCTCCCTCAGAGCCTGGCGGGGCAGGGGAGGGTGCGGCTTAACGTCGGCTAATTCTAAAGCCTTCCCCCGCAGCCAGCCGAGCTAGGCGCGGTGTCTGCCGAGCCTTTGGTAACAGCTATGGGCCCGGTTGGGCCGAGCCCCCCCCGCGACGGGCACTTGGCTCCCCCTGCCCGTCCGCCGCCCGGGGCGAGAGGGAAGGAGAGGAGGGGAAGCCCGGCCGCCCTGAGGTCACTCGGAGATCCCAGGGCCGCGGAGGCTGCGGCCAGCAAAGGGAACGTAACCACCGCAGGCCTGGGCAGATTTAACCCTTTCCTGACAAAATGAACCTTTCGGAACTCCAACCCCGTCTCTGAGAGAAGAGAAAGGTTAGAGCAACAGATATTTAAAGAGACAGTATGAAGATACCAAGGTCGATAAAAGAGAAGTTGTATCTCAAGCGAGGAAAAGATGACAAGTTGCCTGAGTCCTAGGCTGAAAATCTCCTATGAGTGGTAGAAACAAACTGTAATATAATATGCTACAGCATTCCTTTAAATCATGGACAATATGAATTGGGGAGGTGATTTTTTTTAGATTTGTAGGTGTGAGCAAAAGTATTTATAATTGACTGAGTGAATTAAAACCTGTCATCTTATGATCCCATGAGATGTTTGAACAGAGAGAGAAGAAGCCCTCTGCACTAGTAAAGAAGTAAGAAGACATCTCTGTTCCCTGAAATAGAGAATCCTTTGCATTTAAACTGTTCATTTTTAAAATAACACCCCAATAAGCATGAGTCTACGGCCCATATGTAGTCACAAGAAAAGCTACATAATACAGGAAGTCCACAACTACAGAAGTTCCCTGGCAAGCTGCTTTTGTAAGAATTAAAAGCCACAAGTAAACTGTTTTATTCTTGTGAAACATTACCAGAACAAATTGAAAGAGACTTCTCTCTCTAAAAGGATTAAAAGAAAGACTATTTTATAAGAAGTACTAACTTTGAGTTCTGAGTTTCACCTCTTTACATCGTTGGTGAGAAAGTGAACAGTTGGTAGGAGAAAGAAAAAAGTTTTGAAAGTTTCTTTTTTTTTTCTTTTTCTCCTTTTAATATGTGTTAATAAAACCATCTTTGTAACCTTTAAGTTAAACCTGTTTTATCTTTTTCTCCTAATCCTATCTCACAAAAAGAAAAGAAAGTAAATACTCAAGCCACTACACTAAATTTAGGAAACAAAACCAGGTAAATATAAAACCACTACAACAACCCTTGTTATTGGACACTTGTTCCTGCAAATGGGATTCTGATCTCTCAAGAGTTGAAGGCTAAGAATCACTTCTTACTTTCAGAGTCTTGGCTGTGTTGAACCATTAATCCAGACTGCTCTGGGACATGAGCCTTATTCAGGAATCTCACAAGAACAGCCATTTATTTGAATACGTCAATTCCAGTTGAGTCAAATGTATTTTAAGACTCTTTCTTTTCTTTCTCCAGATGTATTTCAAATTTTCTTCCTGTGCTCAGGAGCTGCAGAGAACTATGATTCTGAGAAAATAGGGATAGGATTTGCCTATTTTTATAACATTCCCATTATGTCTGAGTTCAGGTAGATTTCATTCATCTGAAACTAGCAATAAAAACTGTCTCTGAAAATAAATACATAAGAAAGCTAGGAATGTCACCAGTACTGAAATCTTACTTTGATTTTTAAAGCAGAGAGAAAGATTACAAACAAGAGTAAGTCAGTGAGAGTCTTTTGGCCTCATCAGTTCCTGAAAGATGAGGAGGTTGCTGTTTGTCTTGAAGAACAAAAGTTCCTACTTTTCTTCATTAGTTTGTGAGCTTATATATATGCTTATATCCATGCCTGCTGCAAATGAAATATAAAATTCTGAAGATAAAAGGATGGTTTGTGGATGGGATTTTATGTCTGCTATTTTTTTCTAGAAGGCAATTTGACTGTCTTTTGTATTAAGGACCATTATTCAAAGTTTTAATGGGAATTCAAACTTCAGTAAACAAAAATCCTTTAGGAAAAAAAGAGCTGAAATTATGGTTTTACAAAAAGAGCAAGAAGAAACAATACTGGCTTTCTGGCATTTAGAAATTCACACTGGCTCTACCTAGAGATTTAATAATTGGACAGAATTAATAGCTGAAATGAGGGTTTTACAAAAAGAGCAGAAGAAACAAGAATGGATTTCTGGCATTTAGTTTATGCCAGCTTTACCTAGAAGTTTAATAACTGGACAGAAAAAAACAAACATATTCTAAAGTGCTGTGCTGAACAGGCTCAAAAGGATCTGTTTGCTCTGAGGATTAGAGCTGGCTTCGGGATGATGAAATAGGATATGACCGGTACAGTCACACTGTGCATAAAAGTTGTACTGGACATAATAGCATCATGAATTTCTTTTGCAATGCAGGGAATTAAATTTTTGCCAATATTAAATAAGGACAGATAGGACAATTTTATGGAGCTCATTATACATGCCTCTCAAAGAACAAAAAGGTTGAAATAGTGTTCAGCTGGGCTCTCCCAGCTCTCTTTGTGTTTCTAAATCTCTGCATTGTCTTGTGCTTTTCCATCATCTTGTCCCTTGCAACTGTCTGCCATAAGGGAGGAGGGCAGGGAGAGGTGGATGAATGCAGGAAAAAGTCTAGGAAACTATCAGAGCTTTGAAAGGAACATCATCTGTTATTTTAAGAAAACTGAAATACTTTGTCATGAAGAAAATCCCAGTCCTTGAAGAAATGCAGCTCCTATTTAAAACAAAACAAAACAAAAACAAAACAGGGATTAATTTTTGGGGGCAAATTAAAATTACAACAGTGTTAATTGTGAAAGAAGCTGAAAAGTTGTACTCTACATATCTCACCTCCATCTTACTACAATATAAAAAAAATCCTGTGAAGAGTCAAATTCTGTTATTCCCATTTAAAGGCCTAGAACTGAAACAGTATAACTGAGGCACACTTGCTAAAGCCAGAGGCATAGCAACATTTCAGCCTCTCATCCATATTAGTAATCAACTGGCAGTAATTGCAAGTACTCCCAGTTTAATATTTTTAAAAATAGTCATCAAATTTTTTAAAATAGCCATGAAGATCAAGAGAACTACTGCAGCCTCCTGCTCCTCTCCTCTCCCCTTCCAAAGGGCTCCCACAGTACAGAGACCTGCTGGTATTGATATTATTTAATGGTGAGGCTGCATCAGACTTGTGTCCCATAGACAGTAGATAACTTTTCCTTCTCCTCTCCTACAGCCCCTCAACAATGACAAGCATGCATCCCATGGGCATTTAGGATATGGGATTCTGCAACGCTCTTACTCAGGAAAGGTCCTATTAGCTTTACTGGGCTCTGAATAAGGTTACCCCCTGACTGAACTGTAGTTTCTCCAAATCTGCAGTACATTCTGTGTTTGGAACCTGTACATACTTTCCGACTTCCAAATACACAATGAATGATTGATGCATCCGTGAAACCAAAGGAAAGAGGTAAAGGGAACTGAGTACAATGAGCATTGTGAGGACAGTGTAACACAGGGTTTCAGACTGTTGCCCCACTAACTACCTCACACTGTGCTTCAGGAATGACCCACACAACTCAGAAGCCAGGAGAATGAAATAATATATCTTCTGAGATTTCCTTTGGAATTAAGAAGACTATTCTTCGAAGTTACTGTGTCTTCTCATTAGATGTGATCGGTAAATCTGCGCTACCTTGTGGCACCACACTGAAAGAGGTGGCTATTACCTTTTCTTAGAGACTACAAGCCCAGAGGTTAATGCAAAATGTAGGACTGATAAAAATCCAAGTGCACCTCTTGAAGACAGGCGTTAACAAACCTTATCCTTAGTAGGCTGAATTTCATTCTCATACACTCCCATCATCAAGGAAGGTCATAGAGTCTTCCTGTAGTTGACTGACTCACTGTCCAAGTGCAAGTAAGCTCAGTGGGGGAGGAGGGGGAGTTGAGGGAATCTTGGCCGAGAGCCAGACCTCAGAGATGGACCGTTTCTCACTCTTGTGTTGATGCTTCCTACAGAATTGATCAAATCAACCCCAAATCAGCTGAGCTCATTTGAGAAATTAGTTCTTCTCCCTGGAAAAAGAAATGTAAATCTGTCATACAGCTGAGACAAACCAGTTCAGTCATATCACACACCCACCTCGGGGGCAGTTTTGCCAGTCAGAGCAGTGGCTGCCCTGGCATCACCTCAAGAGCTGGTATGGTGTCTTCAACCTCTGTGATGCAGCAGTCTCTAGGATAGACTTCAGCTGGTACCTACCTGTGCAAACAGGACTTGAATGAAACCCAGGGTGATGGGCAGCGCTCAAACCTTGCAACAGCAGACTGAGAACATTCTTGTTGTTGCACTAGGGTTCATCTTAGTTTCTGACAGAGATATGATAGTCAACTGTATGACAGGGCTTATAGTATGTCTTCTGTACATTTTCCAGGGACAGGAGTGACTTTCAACATCCATATAAGCGTTCAGCCCTATTCCTACCTCATATTCAGTCTTTGGCCTCTGCAACTTCCTGTGGTATAAAAGTCTGTGGATTAATTGCAGTGTGGGAAAGACTGCTTTGATTTATAAATTTTCACTTTCTTGTGTTTTAATGAACATTCACTTGAAAATCACTTTGACAGGAGACCATACAGCTATTGGACTAATTGGATTAACCTGATATTTCTCATCAGTGTTACTTCTGTCTTTGATTTATTTCAGAGAGCTCATAACATGGATAAATATTTAAATGTATATGCCTTCATGAAAAATTGATCAAGAGCCAAAATTGCTATTTAATACTATATGATAAATGCATAATTCCAGAAAATATTATGCTTACTTTAAACAAAGATTTTTTCATAACAGATGTGGTTTGGGGTTTTTTCCCAGCAAAAAATGTGAGTGAAATTCTATGTTGTCACATCTTGAAAAGCAACATGCAAATATACTAAACTTCCCTGGACTATTCAGGACTGAAGCAATCAAAGTAACCTATTCCTTTTACTTTTTCCTAATATTTATACAGAACCAACGTAGAGCTCTATTTTCTCATCACCCAAGTACTATTTGGACAAGCAGTTATATTTTTGCTATACATGTGATATTTGGGATTGTTTGTCACATTTGCATATTCTCCAGCCTCAGTGTCTCCTCATTAGAAAATGGATGACTTGAACAGAGCATGTTCCAGGTTGAGAGTGTTTCTCATTGCTTTTCACTGGTTCTTATTAACTCAAATGTATGCCTGTCATTTTTCTACTATTTCTGGTGATTTTCACTACACTTTATTCAGTAATTGCTCCCTGACATTGGAAGTATTTAAATGTCCCAAGATTGATATTTCTAATCATATTATGTTTTAGCACAAATACATATTTCATATGAAGGTTTGAGTAGGTCACTGCAGACAACTGCTGTTACACAGAAATACGAAGCTACTGTAATTAATCACTAAGAATAAATGATTTTATACTCATGAGAATTTTATCTTAGTTTACAGACATAATTCATAGTTTAATGTGGACCTCATAAAAGGGCAGGTCTTTCCTCTTGGAGAAAATCATATGGTAGTGGGAGAGGTAAATGAGAGAGGAGTAAATGCACTTAAGATACCAGTTTGGCTTAGGGCAAAGTCCCTTTGGAGTGGCACTTAGCAAGATACATTGTTGGATTTGCATAATGTTGGCTAGGGTTATTCTGCCTCCCATGTGATTCATGGACTACCTGAGATACTAAAGTTGCTGTGACACATGACTCACGTAATTTTAAAAAGCCAAAATCTTCTGTGGGTGTGTATCAGGCACCTGAGACAGCCAAAGGGGCTCACCTGATGCCCAGTGCAGCTGCAATCTCAAATACTGAACAGTGACAGAAAGGAAAATCTAATGTGTTTAGGGGGAGAAAAATAAAGAAAATGCAGGTATCTTAACAATTTTTTTGCCATATTTGTTGTAGTCCTGCACCAAAACTCTACAAATAAATCTGCAACACTTTCAACTTCCCTCCTGATAAATACATCGTTATTTTGGTTGTACAACGGAGGCTCTTGGCTGAGGGTGACAGGATGAACAACTATGACACTAATGAACTGTAGACACTTCACTGTGCAGGCAGCAGATCAGGGTGCTCAGATAGATGGACCCACAGCTTGGCCATAGTGCAATATTTGGTTTAGTACAGAAGACCCTCCCATTTTATAGCATTTTTGTCCATTTTTTAAAAAACATATATAAATAACTGGAGCACAGGCAGGTAAGAAAACTCTTTTCTGACCTTTCTCACTTGTTTGGCTTAACTAAATAAGAGTGTTAGGCTTTATTTCTGTTTTAGCACAAAATGGAACTCGCTACTCAGTGGCCCTTAAGTACATAAAATTACTAGCATGTATAATTTGTTGATTTATTTTTCGTCTTTTTCTGTAAAAGCGTTGTTAAGATGTATACTTCCACCTTTAATCAATCTTCTTTATCCTTGATTATTTTTGTTCTGCAAAATCAGTTTAGCTGGAGGTTTGAGAAAACGTGTGGTGGTAGGATCAGTAGGAGTTTCCGGGGGAGCAACAATGCGTAGAAATGGAATCGTATATTTGAAGCTCATTCCAGAAAGGACATAATTGATGATAAGGAAAACGTAAGAAAGAAATGCTTCTCTGAATTTTTCTTGAGAAGCAGAACTTGACCTTGCAAATTATGGTTTATTGTAATATCCTAAAAATATTACTTCAGAGTCTTTGTAACTCATTCCCTTTTGTGTTAGGGATTTTTTTTTTTTTTTTGTCCCTTTAAAATGAAGATCTTTATTAAAAACCCCCTGTAGGATGTCACTTGTGAATGAATTTTGGTGGGTTTCTGTGCTGAGTTTCCCTTTCTGGAACTCTGTCTCCCCGAGTTTTCCACTGCAAGCAGAAAACTCCTTCACTTCAAACTACCTTTTTTACTTGGATCAGAGAAACCTAGAAACCATCACCACAGTTGCAATATCCAGGTCGGTAATTGCTCAGGAAAATGAGCCGTCCAGGGTGTTCGCCTCTGGGCTCAACAAGTCGCTATTGCCAACAGAGGCAGCTGATTCAAAATTATAACCTCCTTGGGAAAGTGGTTGCAATCCATGATAAACACTGCAGATGAGCAAAGGTAAAGGATAAGTGCTGTCTTACTGGGATGTTTCAGCCCTTTCTTTTCCAAAGCAAAAGGAGCAGCTAGCGGAACACAGTAAGACATAACTTGTGTATCTATGTTAACACTTTGTTTTATTTATTTAGATGGATTAATTACTTTACAGAGGTTAATTTCACTTTTTTTTGCAGGTGATATTGGAACTCGAGGATTTCATTTTTGTAATTAGAACCTGTAAATAGCTGGCCAGGTTTCCACTGTAGGAGTGATTCTCTTGATAATGCCACTTCATATTGTTTGTCTAAGTACAGGTATTATTGCATTTGTACTTCATCCATTAGCAGTTTACTAAGCTAATCTCTTACCTTTGTGGACTATAGTCAAAACAGTATTTAGGCATGCCATCAGAATAGCACAATAATATTAAAATATTTAAATTTTAATAATGTTTTGAAAATTTTCTGATAGTAACATTTACGACTTTTTTCCCTTTCTAAATTCTTTCTTTTCTTTTTCTTTTTTTTTTCCTCTGACTAACTTTTCTCAACTAAAATTGTTATACTTAAGCATTTGCAGAAAGGCAATTTTACACCAGACTCTCAGGTCAGACATAAATTTCAGTCACCTTCAGAGGTATTGTCTTCATCCCAGACCAGTCTGATAGCGTTTTTGTTATTGAGGAGAACCATTGCTTGTGCCGAACAAACATAAATTAGCTTGATCTTGTCAGAAAGAACTTGGGAAAAGACTGTAATCTTGCCCAGTTCCTGACATTTGTTGTAAGCGCCCACAGTTGGCCACAGTATAATGAATTGATACATCTCCACTCTAGTCCACTTTGGCTTTATGCTTTTATGAATACAATACCAAAAAAAAGGATAATAGAAAGCGCAGAGCACATTTGTGATGTTCTCCTCACTAAAGTAGGTGCTCTTGGGATTCCATCAAGCATTTATGTAAATTACCTTTCATTGATTGAGTTAGAAACTCCATTCCTAAAGTGACAGATTCTGGATTGCTTACTTTCCTTTTGACAGGAAGAGTCAAATGCACTCCCTTGTGCTGTCTGAAGTAGAAAAAGGCAACCTGTAATACTCTTACTTAATTTTTCCTATAATTGCCAAGGGACTAAAATTTTTGCTATAATTGCCAAGGAACAAAAATTCACACTGGCGGCAGAAAGGGAGAAGCAGATCCCTTCAGTGGACAGCAAAGCAAGGTTCTTAAAATGAATGTGAGATGCTTATTCCTCAGATATTTCTTGGGATTTTTGGGATGAAAATTCACAAAAAACCCACAAACAAGCAAACAACCCAAAACCACAAACAAACAAAGCATACACACACACACAAAAAAAACCCCACAATAAAACCCACCCCAAACCAACACCAAAAAAATTTATAGCTGCAGAAGGTACATCCCAAGATAAGGCTTAAGGGCAAATTTCTTCTCATCCACTTAGAAAGTTTTCTAAAAGGGTCCTGTAATCTCTGTGTGCAAGGCTGGGTGAGATTTTGAAGCAGGCTAATGCCAGACTGACAGAGAGCTGGGGTCTCCAGGCTTTCCTCAGGACCACTAAGGACAATGCAGCTGTTACAGAGACACACACACACTGCCGCCTTGGATGAATATTTGTTAAAGGACACGGTGGACCAAATTCAGACCTGGTAGGCGGAAAGGTGACTCTCCTGAAGATAATGGAGTTTCACCACATTTTGTCCCTGTCATCTGTCCCTGGCTATGATGAGCCACTATCTCAGCATACTAAATCTATGAGAATTTAGTACCTCCTTACAGGCTCTTTAAGATCTTCTATTTCCTCTGAAGCTAGATATTTTTTCTGGCTGTTTCATTTCCTCATTATCAGTGGGGTTTTAACACGCTATTTAACAATATCTCTATTAATGTGTTGTGATACCTGGCTCAAGTATGTTTAAATGAGTGTATTTTGAAAGTTATGCCTGCCAATTTTGCTCAGTAACAACTTGACCCATGTCAATGTCACCAGCTTGGACACTATACCATTCTAACAGATCTCTAGGGACCCTCATGACAGTCTATTTCAGCAGCAACTCCCTTTCTCATTTACTCAAGACCTTCAGCCAAGCTGTCTCAGTGTAGTGGCAGCTTCAAAGCTCCAAACCAATTCTTGTCAGGTGTTCTGTGAGTCAATCTGGGTTACAGAAGGAAAAGTGCTTACATGTTAGACCTCCTCATGTTCCCTCTCAAGACATGTCTCTATTTCAGTGATAAAGTTGGAGCAGTTTTGTAACCACTGAGGATGTTTGTCTAATTCCAGAAGCAGCAAAGAGAAGATTTTGCATTTTGAAAATGCCAGGGTAGAAAGGGTATTTTAGGTGGAAGAATCTTACAATACTTCCGATTGAATTAAAGCTCAGCTGTGTGGTAAGAGCAGATCTCATGCATCAAGACCTCACAATCCCAGTAGTGTAAAAAAAATAAGAAAAAAGGGAGGAAAAGAAAGAAAAACACTCAGTACAGACAGAAAAATCAAATTAATTGTGGAAAAGGAAAGCAAATACTTTATGGTTTTACATTATAGCTTATAAATACTGATAAAGAACAGCAGTCAAAATGTGTGATGTTGTTTTTCTTTGAGATAAATGTTTCCTTTCTTTCTGAACTGTAACTATATTCCCAATGTGATATCTGACCGATGGATATTTAATTCTCTTTATGCAGCTCTTGTTAGAAAGGAAGACTTCGTGCTTGGTTCCTCAGAGCAGCAAGCTGGCCTGTGGCTCTAAATAGGAAATTTAAAATAAAAGTTTTTTTATCTTAAGTCAACTGGCTCAGGCAAAACTTGGTAACTTCCTAAGTCAGAAGTTGCCAGAAGCATTGGAATCCTGTGGCTGTCTGACAGAGTCATCTTTCCTCTCTTCTCCACTACATATTGTCTGCAGAAGGGATATGAAAGCAAAGAAGCAGACCCCAAAGTACCACAGAGAAGTACTGTCTACCAGGCATCACGTGAAGACCCAGTATCTGGGTCTTCTTGGACACAGGAGATTTAAGCCTAAATTATTTCTTGGGTAAAATTACACTGACTTCACAAAAAGGATCTGAACTTGAGGAAACTTCTAGATTTCACTATAATTCTAACACAGAAAATGCTTCAGTGGTATAGTGTGTCTCATCCTGTGACTTGCATGAGGAAGCTTTAGGAAATTCAAGCATGGGGAAATGCAATGCATCCAGAATGTTTCATTTCTGATCTCAGAAACTGCTAATCAAAATTAAAATTGTGTGATTTCACTATGTCTGACTCATTCTTCACCTTCAGGGAGATATGCTAAGACAATATTCCAAAAGAATCTTCATTGTGCAAACTCAACATCTCTTTCTTTAAGGATGCATTGATGTTTAATGATTGCCTTTCATTTCTAAGATAGTAGTTGTGTTATCTTTAACACTGTGACTTGTCCAAGGAATTAAGCCAAAACCATCTGGAACCTATCCTGAGTGTACTTGGGCAAAGGTGATAGTTTGCTAATGAATACCATGTAAAGTACTTAAATGTATCTTTGGATTTATTATGTATTGTGATGCACATAGATTACACAGATTATTGTTACAGGAAAAAAACCCAACAACAATTAGTGAAAAGCCCCAGAGATCAGTCATCTTGAGAACTAAACGTCTTGGGCAAGGAGTTCATTTGAACTGATTTTGTTTTTCAGACACTGCAAATGGATGTAAACAAGCTGAATGTCACATTGCTTCGGATATTTCGCCAAGGAGTGGCAGCAGCACTGGGACTGTTACCTCAGCAAGTTCATATCAACAGACTCATTGTAAGTACCAATGTGTGTATTAAAGGGTACCTGTTTATTTAAATTCTCTTAAATTTATTTTCCTGTCACTATGGAACAGTGCAACTAAGTAGGACAGAAAAATATGTATTATTCCATTTCTTCAACTGCATTACAGAAAAATAGATCCCCATTAAAAATAATTTAAACTTTCCTTTGAGAAGACACCGATCTCAGCTAAGCCACATAAATCTCTTTTTTGTCCTATTCATAAGCAGATTGCTTATCCCTTAGTTTTCATTCCAGTGCAGTTCCTTTTCACATCCACACTATCAATGTTTTGTTTCTCAAAGGTTGAATATTTCTCAAAAAATAAATGTGATTCATCCTTTCAAAGGCATCTTCACAATTCATCCTCAGACTTTCTATTAGTAAATTAAATGTCATCTGCAATATTAATATTCATGCTTTATTATTCTGCCATAATTATCTGTCCTCAGAAATGATCTTGTAGACTACAGTTTCTATTGGCAAAAGATGGCGATAAATTTGCTTCTATTAAAAAATACTTTTTAAAATCAACTGTCATTTTATGGGTTTTTGTGTATGCATACTTAACACTGTTGTCTTTTCATGACAATTTTACCATAGAGCTAGAAAAAGCAGCATCATGTGTGTATAGCCAGCCTTCATTTCACTTTGCAGAGGGAAGAAGAGTTTTTTTATTCTATGTGCAGGTTGAATATTAGGGAAGAAAATTGACAGGTTCAGCATAAAAGTATTTTCTGTCTTAAAAGCTTGATAGGATTGTATACATCAAAAATGATTATAAAACTCCTTCAAGTAATGTCTCTGTGAGAAAAGATCTCACAAAAAATACATTGAGAAAGATCAATAGGAATGCACTGCAGCCCTTTTTATGTTCTTCAGAAATCTCACTCATTCGTGACAAGCAATGCTGTATTTCATTTGTCCCATGCATTGATCAGAATGAAAGGTTTAAAAACATATTCAGAGAAAAGCACAATTAAATGAGAATTTTTTTGGAGTCTGACGTGTATTTCAACATACTGAATCACCTAGTGGCTTTCCTACTATGCTCTTTAGAAATTATGTAAATAAACAGAAGAAACAGGCTGTTTATTTTCATACTGGCTCCACTGCTTTTTGTTTTCTTCTCTCATTTATGATTTAAGGGAAGAGATAATGTCATTTTGCATCTGCATATAGCCCAGAATACAGTAAGTACTATTATTAATTAGTCTTCTCAACACCTGTAAAAGTTCTTCTATGAGTCAATATTTCCGCAGTACAAGAAAGCAAGCAAATTTTTCCCCTATTTGCTCTAAAAATCACACACAGTCAAAATTCACAAAGAAGACAAATACATCTTAGAAGACATTATTCCCACTTTTCATCCTTCTAACACAAGACAGTTTCACACAGAGTGCTGGCAAGCAGGCAGAGCATATCAAAATTCATCTTGCCTTGTTTCAGTGTACTATAAACTACTCATCTAGGCTCCCTGTAAAAGCAGTAGAGAGGATGGTAACTGCAGGAGAAAAGGCATTGAGATCCATCCCAATTATATTAGGATGGATTAAATAATTCTCTAGAGATGCCAGTCCCTCTCTGCTGACTTTTGGAGGTGGACAACTGAAGTGAGGTGAGGTGACTCACCCCCAGGTGGGTGGCTCTCAGAAGTGATCAGGAGCCTGGAAGCCAGGACGTGGATGGATGCTGAGGGTGCACACAGCCTGCTAACCTCTTACATGTAACAGCACACACGTGTGCCAGGAAATATTTACTTGGTATCTCCAGTGTCTCCGTAACCTTTCCAGTACATCCTCCTTCCATAAAAGTCCTTTAATGGGATGGAGAAACTCATAAACAGAGGAGGCACAAAACACTGGGAATGCTGCAATACCTACCGAGCCTTGCGTGCTGCCTGTGACCTGCATGCAGCAGCAATCCTCTTCCCAAGTCAGAGACTGTGTACAACCACAGCCTCAAATCAGTTTCTTCAGGTCTCACCAGTAGTCAGTGTTCCTACCATTCTTATTGAGCAGATGGACCAGCAGCACATTTGAGAGTACAGATTTAGGGCAAACATTTTAAACAGGTTCCTTTCTGTGCAGCTCTATTTTGAATGCAAGGAGTATTTTATACAAAGGTATTTTAAGAATAGCAAAAGATGTCTTTTTCTTCACTTTCTTCTCTCAGTAGAGATAATGATGCACATTCAAGGTGATGGGAAGGAGGCTGGGGAAATCAGGATTGTCCCAGTTTGAACTGATCTCTCCCATCCCATAATGATGAATAGCAAATGACCAGAGTGGTGAGGTTCTTGCCTGCCCAGGCAGCAATGCAAGGAGCAGCTCCATGCCAACTTAGGTGTGCAGATTCCCCCAGATCTGGACTCTACTCCACAGTGTCAGCTATGTTTGCCGTAGCCCTACAGAGCCAGGGTTTCTATGTCCTGTTTGAACATCAGAGCTGTCTCATGTGCTGTTCAAGTCTATCACAACAGAGAAACTCATTTTGCTTTTGCTACCTTGAAACAGAGTGGGCATCACTGACATTTCTAATACAGAACCTCTTAGGCTGCCAGGACTGCATCAAAGACACCAGGGCTAGCATTAGTAGATAGGGGAGTGGACAGTCTCAGGTTACCCATTAAGTGTTAAAACTTCCTGGTCCTTTACTTTAGTTGGACTATATTAAGTTACACTGAAGTCAAAAAAGGACTTTATTGTGGTATGTGTCTGCAATGTGTTGACAAGGGGCTAGAAAGTAATGTCCAAATATCACAGCATTATGCTAAGCATTCCTATTTCAGCTCAGCTCAGATGAACTATCTGCTAAAATCCCTGCTGGCACATTGCCATTGACCCCATCCCATGGCTCCTCCTATCACTGTGTTACATTGATTGTTAATTGATACTAGACTCGGGAAAAGTCTGCCTTGTCAATATTGACTGAGACAAAGCACACGTGCCCATGTTTAGGATTTGCATTTTCTTCCACAGTCTGCTGTGATTTACAGAGACAGGCAAAAGGTATGCTGTCCTCACAAGAGCAGGTTGCAACCTTTATATTCCATGCTTTTGTCATTATAGTTGCAATCTACAGACAGCAGAGATTATCTAAGGCCAGATCCCTCCTATGATTTTACTTTTTATTTCTTTCTTCCCTAGGGTAAGAAGAACTGTGTGGAATTGTTTGTGTCCCCACTGAACAGGAAGCCAGGAATTTCTGAGGCGCTCCCATCTGAAGAAGTGCTGCGTTCCCTTAATATCAACATTTTGCATCAGAGTTTATCCCAGTTTGGAATAACAGAGGTCTCCCCTGAGGTTGGTTATCAATTTTTTAACCTGTATCATTTTGATACAGATTAGGCACTTACATCCTTGGTAGTTTTCTGGATGAGGTTCTCAAGCATGAGGCAGAAGATAGGCTAAGATAGCATCACTACTATAAGGCAGTTCTCATAGAATCCTAGAAGAGCCAGGCTTGGAAAGGACTTTAAAGATCACGTAGTTCCAACCCCTCTGCCATGGACTGTTGCACCTTCCACTAGACCAAATTGCTCAGAGCCCCATCCAATTAGCTCTGTTAAATTACTTTAGTAGTGCTTTATTAGCACTATTATTTATTTATTTATTTATTTACTCTTTAATATCTAGGTCCTCCTTGCACAGATGAGCTACCATTGAAATCAGAGTTTAGATCCTAAGAAGGCAGTAGTTGCCTTAAAGGAAGTGGACATAAGGAATTCCAGTCTATTAATGTGGGTGGGAAGATACAACAATTTCAACAGAGAGATAAATGGAATGCAGATATTAGGTGTCACCATTACTACCCATGTAACTTTTGTCTGACATGATTTTGAAAAACTGAATCTGTACATTACACCCATGCTTCTTTTTATTTTCAGGATTAGCAAGAGATTTATTTTCTTTATGTACTCCAAAAAGAGGGTAAAAATAAAACTTGTAGCTTTATTTGTATGACTTTATCCATTTTTTGAAAAAAAAAAATCCATTTGAAAGCAGAGATTACATTGTCATCTCCACAGCTTGTCTGAGACATTATCAGTGAGATGGACATCTAATTCTGGGCTGGCCATTTAAACTGTGCCCATAAAATGAAAGAAAGCAAAAGCCTTTAGGGTAAAAGGCCAATGAGCTCATGGACGTGGCCACATCGCACTGCATTTTATTTAGTGTCTTACCTGAAGCCCTTATGTACATATAATGACCCTCAGAATACAGTTCAGGGCCAAACTCCTTCAATCATGTTGTCAAGAATTAAGATTTTCAGTGGAAACCCTCAATTTGGCAGAGGAGGTGTCTATGTCCAAAAAAGTGGGAAAAAAATTAAATACTCTAATGAGCTGTGTTTCCCTCTATGGATAAAAAGCTCCTGGAGTTTTTTATATCCAAAGCTGTGTTTGAGACACTGCTGTTTGAGCCATTGGGATATTATGCCTACCTGTATTTCTACTGATTAGAAATGGTTTTGTTCATTTTAAGTATTCTAAGAATCTAGATGTCNTAAAAAATCAAGATTTTTTTTTTAAAAAAAAAAAAAAAAAAAAAAGGAATGTAAAACAAGGCAAGTTCGTGTTTTACTACAGCAACCTGCCACACTATCAAAATTCAGATTCTCAAGTTTTAGCTGTTCTAATACAAAACATAGCAAAGCAGTGGTTTCCAAGTATCAAACCAAGTCTTTATATCACCCATCAGCAATCTGAGCAAAGCTTCCTTTAGGTCAGAATTCCTTTGTATCTGAAGCACACATGTCTGATGGTTGGAATAGAAACAATTATCTATTCCTAGTACTTCAGTTACAAACAACACTTCAGGTAGACATGCAGCAAGAATTTACATGAATAATAGATGAACAGAGAAATGTCATCAAGCTATGAGGAGATGCTGGAAAAAACCAAGCATTGAACTCAAGAGCTCATAATGAGTTAGATACATTTCAATAATCTGGAGTGCTCAGATATTTGTATTTTCTTTCTGAAAAAAAATGTAGATAATTATTTAGAACAGGATTATTAGAATGAAAGCTGTGCAGTCTCTAACTCCTAATATTGTTGGAGACACAAGAGATTATTTTACTATTTCAATTGATAGCAGATTATACAGCTAAGGCACTGATCCTGAAAAATAATGCATCTTTATACTAATAGGTATTTCTTATGGATCTCAGTAAACAGTTAACATGTGTAAGGTTACACAGAAAAAAAACATCTAAAAACAGCAACATATAATCTTTATTTGGTCAGCTACTAATCAATTTTTTCCCCTCAGCTTGCTCCAAGAACAAGTTGTTCTAAACAAAGTAACAGCAAACAAACAAAACAAGCAAACCTTTGAAGGAAGTTCTACAAAGCATTACATTGCTTTGATGCATTATTTTACCCACTGGAAAACGCTGTGTATGTGTACCCCTGAGCTATCAATCCTGATTAAATCATGAGCTAAGACTGTACACTCTTCTACCAAAAGTACGCATCACAATCAGTATTGTATGTGCATTGTCATTGTATCTGTGCACAGAGGAAGCATTACTCTCATCTTTCTAGGTGGGTGGCTGACACAGAAATATTAGGGCTGGAATTTGTCTCCTTTTTCAGCTGCATTTCAGTAAATACTCCCTTAAGGCTTGAAAGTCTGCTGGCTCTCTCTCTACAGTAAACAAAAAGAGAGATGTTTGACAGGCAGTTCATCCTATCTGTAAGACACCTCTCCTGAAATTGCTTGGTTGACCCTTTTTAACAAGGTTTAGTGTAAACTAAACCCCCAGAGGGTTAGTACTGTGGGAGATTAGCCCATCCAAAGGAATTTTACCAATATTATGTAGGAAAACCCACATGGGAAACTGCTGTGCTCGAAGTCTCAGCCCATCCTATACCATAAACAGCTAAAGTCCTAGTGGATATCAGTACCTGGAACTACATTTCCATTCATTACAGAAATAGTTTGCTTGTCCACATCTGCTGATGCATGGATCACTGGTTGATCTATTTTCAAGTGAATTGCCTGTCTCAAAATTATATCCCAATTTCTTATTCTGCAGTAGCTGAAAGAGCAATTTCCCTATATGTTTTTGCTGTAGGAACCACTAGTACTTTTACTCCCGGGTGTAGAATGAGATATGTACCAGTGGGAATGTGTAAATTTAAAGGAGTCCTTGCCACTTCAGGTGTCCAGGACAATTTCTATACCTTTCATATTTCCTTGATTTTTCAATTGCTTATCATAGGTGTAGCATTTGCTCTTCTATTGTGGTCTAAAGTTTGTGTCTGAAGTGGGATTTCAGATTGAGTTCTGCTCCATGGGATGTACCACAGTCAGGAGCAGACCTCTCCAGAACAAAGTACCAAACTGGTGCCTGATGGTAGGACTAAATTCAGTGACTTAGGCAGTCTGTGTTATTATGGTGTGGGAATCCTGACTTCCTAATGTCTTTAAATTGCTTGGATTAAAATAAAATAATACTGCATCTCAGAATTTACTAGAATAGAACTTGATGTGGTTTAGAATGACAAAAATAACCGAAGTTACAGTAAATAAAATAAGGGTTACAATGTTTTGAGAAGTAAGCTAACTACCAGCTGGGAATGTGTCACTGAAGGAGAAATTTCCAGAGTTCATGCCAATATTATGCAATCCCAAAATGTAGCATTACAGCATTCTAGCACAAAGAGGTTGCCTTTGAAGAATGTGATATTAACATATTAGAGAAGAAATCAAAGGAAGCAATCATGCACTTAGAGTATACAGAAACTGTAAGTTGCTGTAAGGACAGGTGATGAAAACCATTATCTTAGAAATTACAACAGCCTGGATTGACAGAGGCACCTGGGAACAAAGCGGAGCACAAGGACATGCTCCTGTGATCAGGCAAGGCAGCTGTAGTGTAACATTTACACGGCTGCGCCCAAAGCACCCTATAGGAACAGGAGCCCTGCAGGCTGCCAATGTGGATTGGGAATCACAGCGCTTCATCACGCATAGGTATAGCTTTTGGGGAGACCTTGTTATGGGAGGCATGGTTAAGTGGCTATTATCCAGTGTCCTGTGAGCCTGAGAGGTCACGCACATTCTTGCATGTTTTCAATGGGGGTAGAAGTGATTTCTTGGCAGCGTTTCCTGATGTGCCTTAGCTAACATAGTTAAAATAGCAGAAAAAACAAAGCTATTAAGTGTGAACTTCCATGAACCCTTTTTGATCTTGAGTTCTACCCCCAGCTCCCTCTAAGCTTTCCTCTGAGCTTAGAACTACAGCTTGCTATGGTCTCATTAGTGTTCCAACCCAAGGGACTAACTGGGGTTAACTGACCCAATTTGCAAATTCACCTGTTTTCCACTGAAAATTTGCCTTTTCTGGCAGGTCCTGATACTGCAGCAGAATCTTTCAGTCATAGATTTTACAGTGACTACTTCCAGTCAATGTCTTTCTTGCTGTTATCAAAAGCTGGCTACTCATTTTACTTGCTTGCAGGAATACTCCACTATTTTTCCATAATGAGACCAGAAAAGTCGGAGTGAATTTTTTAATGTCTTAAAAAAAAAGTTTAGAAAAATCGTTTAGAAAAACTACATTTGTTCCAGTTCAGCAGATACCTTGTGTGCAGGCACGCTTCAGTAAAATTAGTGATTGGAATGGCATTGTAAGAATATATTTGATTCTTCCACACATTGAATTATGCTGAATTCAAACAGTTTAAATTAACTTGGCTCTTTCTGCCTGAAAAACTGGCTTTATTGGAGACTCATTAGGGAATGGAAATACTAGGAAATTTTACCTTCTTCCCTGTTTGCTCTAGGATTTGATGCTCCCTGAGCTACTACTGGAATTCCCTTGCCGTTCCATCTGCTCTGATATTCCCCCACCTTTATTAGCTGCAGGTCTTTGCAAATTAGTCTGAGTATATCCTCCAGCCCATTCCTCAAAAACTATCTGAAGGACAAGAATTCTCTTGGTTTTGCCTTGCATTTGGCCGTCCTATTGGCTTTTTTCCTGGGCGTCAGCAATTTGTAGTGAGCATGGCAGTTGCTATCCCTCTTATCAGTTTTCCCAGATAAAGGAACAAAGTTCTGAATGAGCAGCACTGACTTTTGAAAAGCAGTTCCTTATCGTGGGTGTGAGATGACTCAGTTACTGGAGGTCACAGCTTCTTCTGTCATTAGGAAGCAGCTTAAGCAATGATTTTGCTCACCACCAATTGGATCCGGGAGAGAGAGATTTCCTTGAGCAGGTGAAGGTACTACTAAAGTGTTTCAAAATGGTCTGTCAAGTAAGTTTAAGTTGTGGTATATGTTTTTTACAGAATTTGTTAATATTCTTTGAACATTATTGTTAGAAAGACAAATCAGGCAAAGACATGTCCTGAACACACAGAGCACTAAACAGACATCGTAGAGATTCATTCTCTGAAAGTCTTCTGTTTTTTTTTCTTCACTCTGTTATGTATATGAAGTCTGTTATAAAATATTTTAAAAGCTTTGTGACATTAATGAATTAAAGTTTATTTAAGTCTCTCATCCACTGTAACTAAAAATCCTATTAGCTCTTCATTTACTTTTCAGTGTATTTGTCCTTTCAGTAAAGAGGTATTAAACCACCCCATTTACTCACTTACAAAACGCCAGCATGTCCAGTTCTTCTTTAGCTCTTTTTATCTAGATTTCCTCCTGAGAGATATGAAACTTTGGAAAGCCATTAGGTATCCCACTTAGGGTCAAACATTGAGTTTATAGCTAATAGGCCACAGCTGCAGCTGCTGCTGTCACCATGGGATTCCCATGGAACTCAACAGGAGCAGTCTTGGATGTGGAGCAGCTGCAGGTTTGGGCTCTGAGCCAGTATTGGGACCCAAGTTCAGTGCCACGAGCACAGCAGAATGACCTTGCTGTGCTGAGGTAGCAGATTGCACAGAGACCTGTACTCCACTACAGAGGCAGCAATGTTTAAATATGTCTAGGAAGAATTTGTGCAGAAATATTTGGCAAGATTTCCAGCTTCTCTTTGAAAGCCCTGAGTTTAAGTTACTCATTAAATGTCAAACTGACACTTAATAAGCCTTTTTGAACTGTCAATACCTGCAATATTTTAAAGCCAAGACCATGAAACGATGCATGATTACACACATACACAAATATACTAATATTCCAAGATTGGTTTCTATGGTTGTGCAGAAGGATTTCCATTCTGGTCCTCAGGACTATTACTTCCAAAGAAAACTCTTCTTCATTATACTTTCAGTTCTGAATCTGTCAGCTCCCAGTTACACACAAGCATTTCTTCAAGCAAGACTCAGTAAATTAGCCATGCTACCAAATTCCTCTCTAAATGTTTGCGTTTTGTGGCAATTGTATCTGTAAATTGTCTTGCATTGTCCTGACTCTTTTCAACACAAGCAGGGCATAATCTTGTGGTGAAAGGAGGACCATGAAAACTGTATCAAGATGCAGCACCCAGCATTTTTTGTCAGCTTGTTCTCTTCCTCAGGCCATGATTTCCCACTTCTGAGGAAGCTTTCCCGTATTAATTCATCATCATCCAGACTTTCTGTGTTTGGGAGGCTGAAGAGGCTTGGGTTTTGGAGGCTTTGCCTTTTTGGAAGACAAAGTTGGCTTGATACATTAGCTGTGCAAAAGAACAGGCTAATGGGTAGCTAAACAGACCCTGGGGCATGATGTACCCATGTAAAGTGTTAGAGCATCCCTGCATTTATACAGGCCCATTGAGCAGCCACTCATCGTTTTATGGAGGAACTCTTTCCTCTGTGATAAACTACCAGTCCTCTTACACAACACCCCCAGGGAGGAAAAAAAGGCCATGTTGGGATGGGAAAACAACATAGTCGTTAAATGAGAGACTTACTTAAAGCCGTTAGAGAATTTCCATGCGAGGGAAAAATGAAGACCTTGACCACATACAATGGAAACCAGAATTTTAGAAGGATGGTTTTACTCAGTCTGAGAACTCTACTGAAAAGACACAATTAAGAAAATAAAAGCAAGTAGCTGAAAATTGGAAGGGCAATGTCTACTGAACTGTGGTCCCAGAAAGATCAGACAACATACTCTATTCTAAATAATATATTGCAGTTAGACCAAGGGTACATGTACTTTGTTTCTGCTACAAAATCTCTGTTTGAAAACATTGTGAAATTCTCGTAATTTAATAGTCCAACCAAGTCCCAGTGCTGCAGTAAAGACAAAAATAAATGCTTTTACAATCATTATTATTTCATAATCCCCAGGAGTTCCCCAGGAATTCTGGAAATTTTAGTGTGCAAAGCTGTTTCAGAAATGCTCTACCAGCAGGAAGCCAAAGATAATGAGATTAAGCATAATCAGAATTATAGACAGATCATGAGATTACTTTCAGCAAAATCAATATTTTTTCCATATGTGTGTGTGTGTATTCTAGAGGTGACAGTGTGAGGGCTTCCTGGCTCATGAAGCAAACCAGCAAGTCACCTGCTCTTTGCTCCATGTCAGGTGTAAGCACTGGGAAGTCTAGGGTCTGGGTGCTGGGGCTGGAGATAAGCGCTGGGAAGAAAGGGGCAGCCCTTTGACCCGACGAGCCAGGTGGTTTCCAAGAGAGGCGCTGGGTCCTGTTTGCTTTCCCTTCAAGCAGCCTGTGCTGGCTGGTGGAGAATTCTCTGGGCAGGCACAGAGGGCCGGAGGTCCCTGCACAGCGCCGGGGGCACGGGGTGGCCATGCTCCGTGGGATGCGGCTGGGCCTGGGCAGGGCGCGCTGCGTTCAAAGTCATGCCACGTGCTGTGGAATTTCAACGCTGGAAAAGCTGAGGAGAGTGATTAACGCCCAGTGAGAGATATTTAATCTGCACATGCCACTCTAACTTCTTTTCTCTTTCTCTTTCTGTTTCATTGCTTAAAAAAAGAAAAATGTTTTGCAAGGCCAGCATGAAGCAGACAAAATCTGGAGTAAAGAAGGATTTTATGCAGTTGTCATATTTCTCAGCATCTTTGTCATTCTAGTGACTTGTCTAATGGTAAGTTTCCCTTTTACCTTTGTTTTTTATTTCATGTTTTTCTTAGTCTGAAGGATAGGGTCATTCTTTACACTCTTTACATGACAGGTGTTTTCTAAGGTCCATTAGAAATTCAACTCCAAGGTAAGAACGAGTCACTCTCATAATGTTGGGAAATCGAAGTTTGTAGAATCACATTTCTTGGTGTATTTTGAGTTGAATGAAGACTGTAACTAGAAGGAAGCTGAAAAAATAAATAACAGGTTCTTATATCTACAGGGTAACTGTGTAGGGACATGAGTGATGACTTCTCAGCCTTCTTAGGTCCCAGGATCCCTGAAGTCCTCTTACCTGCCTTTATTTCAGTTTTATTGGACAGTAAAAGCAACACCACACTGATAGAATGTTGTCAGTGCACAGTTGCTACAGTGTGTATTGGTATTTGTGTACCAAATACACAAATTTTAAGCTGAAATAGCTAGTAAGTACATGAAGGAGTAATCATATTTTTTAGCAACTTTGCCATTCACATTGTATGAGTTAGTGGCAAGGTTTCTGAGCATTTGGCACACTTCTATGTTGAATATGACGTGTGCGATGGTCACACAAAGGATGAGCAACACTGCACCACCACTGACTTTTGTAGGGTAGTTTTTGTATTTTTGTCCAACGTTGTATCTTACATGTTTTCCGTCTTTAAATTGTGTGATACTTTTGTGGTGCACACATGTAAGTGTTAACTGAAGTCTCTGATAATTATCAGCATTTATGAACACATAGTATCTTGGAGTCTTTTGAGGTATTTTGCTCTCAAACACATTTAATTTTCTTTAACCACTTACAACCTTTTGTGAACAAATGTTCACAAAAATCTATAACAAAATGTTATTTGATCTTTTAAAGTCTCCCTAAGATTTAAAAAGCACTTATTTTATCACAGGAAATGGTTGTTTATTTAATTTCTACTTTATTGTCTCTATCTCTCCATGCCATTTCACTCAAAAAGAGGAGGGTAACTCTAGAAATCTTCTCTACTTTCTGCTTTGGAGAAGAGGTATTTTGGTCATTACTGTCTATTTAACTGGAAGGGTATAGAAAATGCTGGCTGTCCTTATCCTGGACTATATTTTCATTAATGATCTGGAATGCATCGACAGTATTGGAAATTTTAAACATTCTGAATGACATTAGCAGAACTTCAAATATTCCTGGAGTGTCATAGAAAAGGTGGGAAAGAACAAGAATTCTGTTTGGCAGGGACAACAGCTCTAATCATGTGCATCAATATAATGCAGGAAATACGTGGCAAAACAACAGTTCTGTAGGAAAAGTTCAGCAGTATCACAGGACAGTATCACAGAAGTAGATAAGTAGATAGGCAACATCAATGTTGAAAAAAAAACACTTCTTACTGTGGGATATATAAATGAGAATATGATCGCTAAGATCTGAATTCAGCTCCACTATGGTAATTATTTGGTTGTAGTATCATCTTGTGGTCTCTCTCTACCACATTTATGAAAAAATTCAGGCTATTGTAGGAGGAATGAGATGCCAGAATGATCAGAGGCACAGAGGACATGAAATAATTTGGTTTATTTGTGACAGGGAAAGGAGAAAACAGAAACATGATAGTTCTCAAACATGGGAAGATTTCAAAGGCTGTAAAGAAGAAGATAATACTTTCTCCACTGAGGATTGGAAAACATGAAAAATTTTCACAGGATTGATGCTGTTCATCACACACACAGACACACACTCACACTTTGATTAGAAGGCATGAACTAATTTATTTTAAAAGGTCTGGCTCCATTTATAGTATTTCTACAAAGGCTAGGGATTGGGGGAGAAGGTTGATACCTCTCCCCATCCCACTGGTCAAGACAACTGTCCATATCTCTAAGAACAGGAATGAAAACTTTCCTTGAAACTGTGAGAACATTGGCTTTGTTTACGTCACCCAAAGCGTGAGAAAAAACCCAAACCATGTAACTGTGAATCAGAAGAGAAGGCTGAAAATCAGGGCAACACAGGATGATTTGGCTGACTCATTAGAAAGATCTTTGTTATCGCATATGTCACTAGACCCTGGATTGCATTGCTTGGGGAAGCTTGGGAGTTTTCACCCATTCAGGTTTTAAGCAAACATCTGCCAGAAATAGTTTGGGTGTAGCTGATCTGAAGTTAGGGAGGAGGTCAATACTAGTAGACTCCTTGGATTCCTCCCAGATGGCATTGCTATTATACTGTGGTCTTTTCTGCTGGCATTCCCCTTTCTGCTCCTCCCAGGTCTAACCTGTATCTTTATGTGTGCTACTGTTTAGACTGTGCAAGTGGACACTCTCTCAGATTTTGCCAGGACCTGATAATGCATGGAGTATGTGCAATCTGTAAAACTAACAAACAGCTCGTGTTGGTTTTTATTCCATTTAATGCGTGTCAGAGTAGCAGATTGGGTTAGTCACTATATTTTTGGCCATTTCTGGGTTTTTTACTTTACCTAGAATTCATCAAAACTGTTATAACCCTCTAATGCTTTCCGATACATATCTAAGTACTTTTCTGAGGAAAAGTGCTAGTGCTTAGAGTAAAAGTTGTTTGTTAGATTTTTTTCAGTTTCTGCTAGGGTCACACTATTTTTTTTCCCTCTGGTCTAATAACAGATTATTAAACAGTATATGAAATAATACTTGTCCACATTTTAGAAGTCAAAACCATAATTCCTTGCGTCTTCAAGAAGTGAAACTATGTCAAAACGTACTAGTGACAAGAAGGTATGGTGAGCATTGTCATGGCCATGAATATCTGAGCTATTTATCTGCTGGTTATCAGAAACAAATTAGATGAAAGCACTCACTGGAGGAAAAGACAGTTAAAATATTTCAAGTTCTTCTTTTATCTTTACTGGTACCAGTGCCTTGCTTCACAGTAGGGTTGGTTTTTCTGCAAAATTGTGGCGAAGAGATCTTATCCATGCAATTCTAAACCCTTCTGAATGAACAGATGGTTTACCTAGCTAAATCTTCTTTAATGTGTGTATTGCTAATGACATTACTTCAGTTCCCAGCTAACCCCCTAATGCTGATCCTTGAACAAACAAATCAATCAGATATATCCAGTCATCACTGGGAAGCTATGGAGTGATAGGTCTTTATGTGGTGCTAGTGGGGCAACTGCTATCAAAGAGCTTCTGACTTGCAGAGAAAAAATGCTCCGGTCTAAGTTTTGTCTTACTCAAGGATCCAAATCAAATGCTTTACAGGAATAGATAAAGCAAAGTGGAAAGTACAAGGATATCTGCAGACACCTTTAAAAACCTGTGTAAGCGCCTTCCATCTGCCCACGCAATATTTACAATTCTCATAAATTTCATAGCTTGTAAGGCATGTTTTGAAAATGGAACAGCTATGGCTCAGAAGTTGTTTTTTGCATTGCCCTCCAAAGAATTAAGATGTGTTAAACAGGTACAACATGAGTACCTCTGGAGTGACATTACTGAGCACAAGCTACCTGCCTGCCTTCACCAAGTCATGGTTCAGCAGCATCAGCGTAGAGTTTGATGGAAGAAGATCAGTATAACTTCTGCTTTTATTGCACGTATCTGATGTCCACATTCATGAGCAACAGGTGGGCAGATAATCCTGGTATTACAGTGTGTTCAGAAGTCAATTTCTTAGTGATTGTAAAGCACACTTTTCTGAACAGATGGTTAAATAATTTCATAGGCCACTCATCACTTCAGTTTTATTTCAGAAAAATTAATGTTTCTCTGAGGATATTGGAGCCTATCCCTACCTGGAGAAGTATTTCAGAGTCATAGCAGCTTACTATTACCAAAGTGACCAAGTCAAGTTACTCTATTCAACCATCAGCTCCATGCCAGATGAGTAAGGGTTTTTAAGAACATCTGCTCTAAAACAAATTGAGGCTGACGTAATTAGAGACTTGTATCTGGCCAAGTCATAAGCATCTATTTTATTTTGTGCCATTGTCTCTCTTGTGTTAAAATGCTTAAAATTTCTTCTAGTTACTCTATTTATCATTATTTCCTTCTTCACAATGTCTTCTGTAACTACTTTCAATTCTGTGTTATTTGCTCTTTTAATAATACTACTGCAGGTATTACAAATAAGTTCTGACTCACGGTGAGAACTGTTAAAATCTCTACTGCACATGTGTACACTCTGCAGTTTATGTAATGGAACTATTTATCTTGTTGTGGGAAATGCTGTGTAACACAACTTGTGACTTACCTTCTAGGAATGAAAGCCACGTATAGCTATCTTATCCAGCATTTACGATACCTTCCTTGCCTTGTTTACCGGGCAATTGAGATTGAGCTGTCCTCTATTTCTGTAGGTTCTGTACAGATTAAAGGAGAAGATCCAGTTGTCACTAAGGCAAGAGAAGGAAAAGAAGCAAGAGATCCACCTCTCACCCCTTCCCCTGCAGACATCTCAGACTGAGTATAAGACCACCAACAGCATGGTCCAGCCTCAACAGTCTCCAAAGGTTATCAATGTTGTAGTGGATCCACAAGGCCAGTGTGTTTCTGAGCTCAAACCTCCCCTGTGTGCCAGTCCATCTCCTTTCAGAATGAAACCTGTGGGACTCCAGGAAAGGTAGGATGGTGCCTGGTGTGCTCAAGATTTATATTACTTTTTTATACTTATGCTTCATGGTTTCATATGTTTCCCTTCTGTCAATGAATGGGAGACTTTGCCATATGGATATCTGAGAAATGGGATTTTGGTGTCTTAACATCTATTTCACAGGCATTCTCTCCTTTCCTTTTCTTTACATGTGACCAAAGATTCAGGTCATATGAAAATGTTCAGGTTTGGGCTGAGATTAACTACATTAGTGGCATTTTTTATTGCTGATTTTATTCTTCCCGTTTCCAACAATTACTCCAAAGAACGTTTCATTTTTCATTGATTTTTGCCCCTTTTGATCCTGGATATCCTGGAAGAGAGTTCAAGGGCTGGTTATGTATTGTCAGCAAAGGACATTCTCATTCTCAGAGACACCCTAGCATCAGGAAAACTTAGAAATATTTACACCAATTGAATGCATTTAGCAATCTCATACAGTACATCCATTATCACCTTTAGATGAATTTTCTTCTTAAATACAGCTTTCCATGATGGTCAGGATACAGTGCAAGTCAACAGGCTTTACAAAAAGGAAGAAGTGATGAGTAATGAAACCAACTCTTGTGTGCAGTTCCTCAGAAATACTTGGGCTCCAAACCCTGACACTCATTGTACCTTTCAAAAACTGGGTCAGTGCTCTTTTTATAAAACTAGTTATTCTTCCCACAGGAGAATGCACATTGACATCTGTCTCTCCTCTGTTAGAAACCTGTATAATTTCTTGTCTGATGGCTGCAGGCTGCTTTCATAAAGCATCAGTGCTCTGAATAGCTCACATAGCATGCAGCTGTGCAACTGAACTCTCCTGCCCTGGCACAGACGATAAATAGGAGAACAGACGCCACTCAGAGAGCAAGCAGAGCCTCATCTGAGGACTCTGAGTCAGCTGAGCTGTAACCCCGATTCAGCTTGAACCATGGGCATTTCAATGACAGAGACTTTATCAATGGATTTATGACGGACAGAGCTCGGGGACAGGGATTGATTCTTCTGTGAGTAAAAGAGGCTTAAAGGCAGAACTGTCATAAAATGTGTAATGATACCACTGCAAAAAAAAAAAAGGAATGGAGGAAACAAGTAAATACATTTTGATAGTTTCTCTCATTCCACAAGACCCTAAAAATACAGCCTATGAGCACAGGAATCACATAGCTAGTACCTAACGTAGCATGTGCAATAGCTGAGAGGGATTGAGGGAAAGGAATTTGTAAAGGGATTTTGTACTTAAGGAGAAGAAAATTTTTCATATCTCAAACAAAGAAAGTAAAAACAATTGATTTAGGATATTAATTTCCAACACAGCTGGGAACTCTGCATTTAATTCTCCTAAACCTAATTGTATCCTTTGGAAGGACAAAGTTCTGAGTCAGGTATGACAAAATGGAGAACTGAGATACAAGGAGAAAACTAAACCTGATGTTTGACAAAATAAACCAGACATTTAGGTTATTACTAAGGGAAAAGAAGTTGAAGGAATTAAGCACTTCAGTTTCTACTGTAAAAGAACACTAATAGACCATTGTGAAAAAGTGAAATCCATTGTGATAACAGCCCACTGTGCAGTTCTTTTTTTCATGTTTAACACAGTTAGACTCTATCAGCCCAAGTCCACTCCTAAGAAATGGTGGTATATTTCAAGCTCACTGTGCAAAAGTCTGGGGGTATGAGGTTAGAGAACTTTAGGGAATAGTTTACATTCTGTTCCTCTGACATAAGCAGCTATTATTATGTATATTTCTTATTTATTTACTTTAACCTTTACTATGAACAAATTTGTATGCATTCTAACACTCAGCAGTGTTGGAAGTAAAAATAGTAATGTGCTGACACATTCAGCATCAGATTTTATCTAGTGACTAGGTAAGTGGTCAGTTTAAAACTCCTCTCCACCTTTCTGCCCCAAAAAACCCATGCACTAGGCACCCTTGGCCCATCCTCATAATGTGTGGGAGAAGTGGACCTTACAGCATGGATCTGCATGCTGCAAAGAGCAGCAAACCATGCTCAAAACAGTCTACTGGTAGCTCTTCTTCTGCTACTATGGAGAGAGTCAAGCCTGGAAGTCCTGTCCTGCTCATAACACAGCTTTGGGGCACCTGTTCAATAATTTTTGCTTTGCTAAATTTGGTTTCTGCCAGGGAAGAAGTTCTTGGCAGGCTAGAGTGGATATGGGGGCTCCTTGACAAACTTAGCATGGAGATTCCTTTGATCACATGGCTTGATAGTAGTTCCTGAGCAGTATTTTCTAACTATCCAGACTATTCTGTAGTTTGATTCCTTAAGAGTGATCTGTAGTCATGAAATGTCTTGTATGATCCAGACCAAACTGTCCCTGGTTTGGGCCATGTTTCATTGATTTCTCTTTGAGCAGATGGTGAGCTGTGCATAGCCATTTAGGTGGGAAGTTTGTGACAATCTGAAGGATGGAACAGAAAAGTTGGATAATGCAGCCTAGTGATCTAGTTAAAGATATCCCCCTACTCACTGCAGGGGAATTTGATTAGATGACCTTAAAAGATCCCTTCTAGACCAAACTATTCCATGATTCTGTGCCTGCCTCTCAAGCTCTCTTTGCTTTGCAGACTAGGTGCTGCTTTGAGGAGCCTGGACAGGACAAGGGGTAATGATTTTAAACTAAAGGAAGGTAGATTTAGGTTAGATACAAGGAAGGAGTTTTTTGCAATGAGAACGAAACACTGGCACAGTGTGCCCAGAGAGGTGGCAGATGCCCCATCCCTTGGAAACATTCATGGTCATGTTGGAGAGGGCTCTGAGCAACCTGATCTAATTGAAGCTGTCTCTGCCCATGGCAGGGGAATAGGACTACATGACCTTTAAAGGTCCCTTCTATCCCAAACTATTCTGTGATTCTGTGATCTAAATGCAAAAATATACTGAGTTTTCACAAACCACCACATCAGCCTCTGGCTCTCTGAACTTTTCCATTTTCATTTGGAATAGCATTGGCGAGTACAGAGGCAAACAAATTGTTAATGGACAACTGTGCATGGATAAAAATATTGCTGGGAGTTTGTCCAGCTTCTTAAAACATATTGTGCTTCTGAATACTAGAGCCAAGTCCATGAACATATTTTTCTGTGTATCTGGAAATGCTCTTACTCAGCTATTTCTGTAAGACACGGCTTCTGGGCAGATTATTTGCACTATCAAATGTGTGGGATGCCGCAGTTTTTATGCCACATACGCGCAGGCGGCTGTGCCTGATGCCTTGCTGGAAGCGGCTGTGCCAGAGTGCGGGGAGAGTGACACCTAGAGCCGGCAGGCAGCACTGTTATCCCCCAGCTGCAGCTCCGGGAGGAGGAGAGGGAGCCACACAGTCGCGATGTTAACTGGCCCAGTGGCCGCAGAAGGCGATTCTGCCCCCATGCTCCGCTCTCATGAACCCCGCCTGGAGTGCTGCCTTCAGCTCCAAGTGCCCCCAACATGAGAAGGATGTTGACCTATTAGAGCAAGGAGGGCCATCAAAATGGTTTGAAGGCTGGAGCACCCCTCCTGTGAGGACAGGCTGAGAGAGTTGAGGTTGTTCAGGCTGGAGAGGAGAAGGCTTTGGAGAGACCTTACTGCAGCCTTTTGATACTTGAAGCGGCCTCTAAGAAAAATGGAGACAAACTTTCTCTTAGGGCGTGTTGCAATAGGACAAGAGGTAATGGCTTCAAACTGAAGGAGGCTAGATTTAGATTAGGTATGAGGAAGAAGTTTTTGAATATTTGAGGTCAGCTGAATAGGGCTCTAAACAGCCTATTCTAATTGAAGCTGTCCTTATCCATGAAAAGTGAGTGGGAGTAGATGACTTTTAAGGGTCTTTTCCAACTCAAACTATTCTCTGATTCTATGATTTTCCTAGATGCTGATCAGGGATGTGTGCTCACGTGCAGCATGTAGTTTGGAAAGGAGTGGAACAGTGGTGGCCAAGAGCTGAGGGTGGACTGAAGGTGTGGAGGTGAGAGGGCAGTCAGAAAAAACAGGGACTGACCCCTTTCTATTACAATTACTGAGGCAGGCAAGTGAAGGGCTCTTTCTCACAGCCTCTGTGCATCCTCTGGATCATTCAGCGCATAATGCTTTGAAGTTGCTCTCTTTTTGTGTGTTCACAACTGTTGCTCCTTTGCAGCAAAGACCTCCACTGGTGTCCCACACCGTTCTGTTACTGACCAAAGGGGCAGGACAGCTACTGTTCTCCTGTGGGTGGCTTCAGTGATGAACTTCCACAATATCACAGCGCCAATGCCTGACTTTCAGATGTAAATGATTGTTTTCTCTTCCATGAGCACATCTGTGAATATTGCATCAGTGTTTTCTTTTCTACTTAGGCTTTTATAGGTTTATATGAATTATATATACTTCTTCCTTCAGCAGAGTAAGGTTTCCTTTTATTCTGTTTGGTGGCCCAAAATTTATCTTCATATGAATGGTCCCGGCCAAAAGCAGAATCTGGTGAAGTGGAATGTGGTATTTTAGATTTCATTCTGACATAGCAGGCATTGAAAATTCCTAGTAAAAGCAGTGAGTTGTTAAATCACAATCCTGGTAGATACAAATGTTACCACACCAGCATAGTGTTACAACTGGTTTTACATTTTCTGTGGCCACTGCAGCTGTGAGTTTTAGTTCCAGTGTTATTTGTGACTTAGACAACTGACGCAGTTCGTCACACACACACAAACACACACTCACACTTTGATTAGAAGGCATGAACTAAAAACTTAGATTATTTAAAAGAATCTGACTCTATTATATAGTATTTCTACAAAGGTCAGGGATTGGGGGAGAAGGTTGATACCTCTCCCTATCCTATTGGTCAAGACAACTGTCCATCAGCTGTCCATATCTCTTAAGAACAAGAATGAAAGCTTTTCTTGAAACTACAATAACATTGGCCAGTGTTTACAGACTAGAGTGTGAGAAAGAACTTGAAACTGTGAAACAGAAGAGAAGGCTGAAAAAATAAGGGTGACAGACAACTGCACTTCAACTAACTAGTGGACAATACAAGGTTTGTTCAAATTACTGTGCAAAGATACATAGAAAAAAAGAAAATGTGGAAAACGTCTCTTCTACTGTGTATTGTAAACAAACAGTGCTTTGGAAAATTTTCTCAAGCATTTGTATTCCATTCTAGCCACCTAAAACTGGCCATTATATTTTAATAATCAGAGGGAAAAATCACAGATCTGTGTTTTCTTAGTCTGTTACATATTCGTCGGAAAATTATTCTGTCTAAAAGGAAGAACTCCTCATGTTCACATATCAGGATGCCAGGGATTTACAGGACTCTTATTCAGAACAGATAGTATTTTATATATTCCTTGCACTGATTTTTTTCTCTGCAAATATACACAAGAGAGTGAATATGATAACAGAAAAAAAAGTTTGGTAAATAAAGCAAATAGCCAGCAGATAAATGAAATAATAAACCATTTTGAAATATGAAATAAAATAATTATGCAATGGTATGGAGGCACAGCTGTGACATAGGAAAATAGAAGATACTCTGTGAAAGGGAAGAGCCAGCAAGAGCAAAACTTGGAGGGGAGAGGGCTGCTTACGGGCACCATTCAACAGAATGTGCAACCAAGTCTGCAACCTCTACAGAAAATCAGTAGGCATCAGAATAGAGAATAGTACGGAGACAATCACCTGAATCAATCAATTATTGCTCTCTACAAACATAACGGATTAGTGAAATTTGGCTTGAACTCTGACTGTGAGAACTCTGTGTGATGTTACTTTTCCCCACAAAGCTGAGCAATACTAAAATAATCCTATGCCACAATTAATAGACTCTACCCAGTGAGATTTCTCTCAATGTCCTGAAGATCCCTGTAAATTGGCAGCAGAATTCTTCTCCGGTTCTAAGAATTATTCAATAGACATGCAGTGAGTACAGCTCCCTGTAAAAATAATGAAATAAAAGTTAATAGAATGTGCATTATAATGCTAAGTGCTCATCTCTGACACTTCCTTGTAACATGGGAAAGAGAGATAGTCTAGTGGGAAAGAAAGGCAATATATTTTTTATTAAAAAAGATTCACATAACCCACAGTATTATCAAAAGGTGTACACACAAATAATGAGAGCAGTTATTTTTCTCTTTCTGTCTTCAGCATCCTTCCTCAGAAACATCTTGTGTTTTACACCTTTACAAAGAAAATCTTGTATACTTTGGGCTTCAGATTTGGAGGTGAAAAAAATTGCTCTTAATATTGAAAACTATTCTCTTTTATTAATCATTCTGCATAGACACACAAATTATTAAACTATAGCTTCAGCCTCTTAGGCGATTTCTGTACACTGTAAATTGCCATCTGGATGACAAATACTGTGGATGACAAATACCACAAAAACTAACTCTAATACCTGTTTTCCTCATTTTAGAAAGGCAGTATTCATTAAAATGAATCATTATCTTAACAATACAGTATACTGAATAAAACCTCATAAGAAACATTGCAGCCAGGGTAAAGAACCTGATGTGCTCTTTTTTTCATTAATATAACCTCAGCTGCACCTCAGGATATCACTGTTCAATCACATCTCTGCTCTAATAGATGAGAAAAATATCCAACGATTCTGTCTGTCTCTGTTCTGATTTTTAGATCGCAAAGCACAATTGCTGCAAATACAGTTATGGTGTTGCTGATCCATTATCGTTTCACGAAACTGTCCATTGTGAGTAATAATTTCAAATAACACTCAGAGGGTAGCACCTTGCAGTTGGGCTACTGTAAACATGCCAGATTTTGTAGTTTATTGCACAAACATGGGAACTTAATATATTTACAGGAAGGGGCCTTGGATTTCCTGGCTAAAATACAGTAGCTTTGCATAGATTTGGAGGATAGATTTTCCCTATTGTGTGGCGCTGAATATGCTTTCTGCCTTCTTAATTTAAATCATAGGGATTGTTTTAGGAAAATGTCAGTTAATTGTTTGAAGCAAAGCTATGTGCCAACACAAAAGTACAAGCTGTGGAATAGTTTTATGGTGATATCCTATCAGAAGGAATTTGCAAAGCACTAGGGACCAGTAAAATGAGTTTGAGGTGGGAGGCGGGAATTTTTGTGCTCTGATCTATCTCTTCTATGAACTCCTTAGATTACTTTGGGCATGGCACATAAATCTCCAGACATATTCCTAACCACTGGATTGAGGATGGCTGGATGTAGTGTCCATCTGAAGAGATGTAGCAAAGATGAGAACCTTAACCTGAGGTGCAGTTAAAGTCCTACACATCATTTAAATAAGAGTGAGAGGAACCCTTCCCACACACACTTTCGGAAAGACCTAAGAATACATTTCTCTCATTTGGCACCTATATTCCATCCTGGTCTGTAAGATCATAGAATCATAAAATGGCTTGGGTTGGAATGGACTTTGAAGAAGATCTAGTTCCAGCCCCACTGCTGAGAGCAGGGACAGAATCCACTTGGTCAGGTTGCTCAAAACCCCGTCCAACCTGACCACGAACACCTGAGGGGTGGGGCATCCACTTATAAATTTGATATACCCAGATACACTTATAGCACTGTGAGGCCGTATAGCAGAGATTGGTACTTGTGTCCATACTGCTAAGCTCTCTTTGCCTCCAGAGGAGCAGGGACTGGATGCAGACTGTCTCCTGGGAACAGTTTGTGCATGTGCTCATTCCCAAACCATAAATTGCTTTGGAGTGCTCTTGGTGTCAAAGGCTGAAAACAAACCAAGACTGCAATGATTGATATGTAGCACTGTCATTCAGTGTCTGGGATTGTTTTCCTGGCACTGTGATTTTTTTTTTCAAGATGTAGCTTGCACATGAAGTGTGCATTGGTGTAGCAGCTGACACAGGGGGAGCAATCCTGATTGTAGGCAGTTGCTTATGGCCTTTTAGGTAATTGTTTTGTCAGTGCAGGGTCTCTCTGAAGCGCTGCATTGTGGCTTCCTTCCTCCTCAGGCCATATCAACTAGTTGGAAAGCCACAGTAATTGCTGGCACGTGCAGTATGGCTGAAGAGTAAAGGCAAGGACTGTAAACATGGGCTACTGAGGTGGCAGAAACTACTCTAAATAATGGGGAGCATGAGATGGGATCCAGCTTCGAGGTTCTCCTTCTTAATGCCTGAGGAGGTCTGTGTAGGCGCATGGATTCATCACTAGAGAGAGAATAATGCTGTGCCTCCAACCTGTATTTATGGAACATTTCTGTGAGTGTGCAGTAACTCTAAAAACCTTCTGCAAGTGCCAGATCTTTAAGTGCATGAATGTCTGTTCTGTCCAACCCATTACAGACATCTTTGCTTATCTGCAGTGTAGGAAGAGGGCAGGAATGTGAATTATCCCCTTTCTCTGGAGAGGAAGTGAACTCACTCACCAGCCTAACAAAGACCCTCTAAAACCCATATTTTAACTATTTGACTCCCGGCTGGTTGAGAAGCTGTTTTGGTTGTGTTTAGAGCTCTTTGAAGCAAAACTCTGTGGGAGTCGTAATCTAAATAAATAAATGCAAATAACTAGGTACCATTGCCCAAACTTACACCCACAGTCCATTTCCCCATGTCTGTGGCACATCTTAAAATTACTTCAGATTAGTGTGGGTTAGATGGTAGGTTTCACTCCTATTTCCATCCCTGCTTTGTATTGTCCCACATCCCTTTTTTCTTCCCTTGCAAAGAAATAAGCTTTCCAAAGCACATGACTCTCACTTTTGGGAGTGGTTAATTTAGGCAAATTAGCCTACACTTGTTTAGAGAAATTCTTCAGATGCAGCTTCATGGCACTCTGCTCTCATGTACAGGGAATGCTCCATTTAGCATATGCAGTCTATGCCTACCCTTGGTTTTGCTTTTGCTGTCCTCTGGGGTTTAGTCAGGAATTTTATAATAATTTTATTGTATTCCCAGGTCTCTTATCTGGCGTTTATTCTTGTTACTCCAGTTGCTACTGGTTTTAGCTTGTACACAGGAAACCACAGTGCCAATCAGTGTTGTTCCCAAGGTGACAGGAAACCCTATTTGGTCGGATGTTGATTGTGCTTGTCTTTACGGCTCCACCCATCACATTTTCTTCCTTTTTGGCTTAAGTTAAGACAAATTAATCAGAAGCTGCCATCTGGTAGACAGTTTTGGTGGGTTTGCAGTGATTTGTCCAGCTGATCTTTTGAAAAGTCACACAAGGGTAAAATATCCATGTTAATATTTAAGTGCTTCTTGAGCCTGGAATTTAGAGGGACCAGTTTTGCCCTGAGCACGCATAATCTGAGTTGTGTGAGTCATCGCCTTGTCTTTTTCAGCAGCAGTTTGGGGTCTTTAAATGCTGTTTGGGGATCAGAGGGTTAAATTCAGATGCAGCTTTCCAGTGGCTGATTTCTTCAGCTCCTCTCTGCCTCTATGATGTTTCTGTGCTTGACGAACCAGGCATGGTTTCTGTGACTGCTTCACCAGCTGTCCTAATGCGCAGGTAGACTGGGACATCTGGGAAAGCGAGGAGCTGCACATTAGCTGGACTTGAATGCTCTAAGCATCTCGTCTCAGCCCTTAGCAGGATGTGTCCATCTGTGACATTTTCAACCTCATATATCACCTTTTCACAATGGTAGGTTGGAAGTGCTGTGCTAAGGAGCAAAGGCACCAGCTTCTTTATGAGATTGGTTTGTAAGCAGGAAGTATCTCCTGGGCCCTTACTTGTACCCACAAGTACTGGTTTCAGCAAAACAGTGTAGAAGGAAGCATCTGTATCAGATATACAGAGTTCTGATATTTAGAAGGAAGGTTGATTTTTCACATTTGGTGTTTGTATAGAGAAGTTTCTTTCAATGTCTCCATTAATGTGTGAAAAAGACTAATACTTCAAGTTAAAACAAAAATATTCACCTTTCCTCTTGTTTTGGAATGCATTTATCTCTGTTCATGACATTTCTTTTACAGGGCAGCCTAAAGCTGAACTAAGTTCAGTTCCCCTTATTTTAAAATGTTAGGAACAGACAGAGAAAACAGTTAAAGAAAGAAAAGAAAACATCAAAGTGCCTCCAAAACTGCAATGTAAGATACTCAAGTATTTCTTTGAATTGCAAGAAGCCATGTGCTGGGCAGTGCTTACATCCAGCTTATCTTGTAGCCATCAGTTAACAGTCCAGGCCATGAATCTCTTCTTTGAGTGCAATCATAATTAATTTTACTTCATGCAGTGCTAGGAGAACTCTTCAAAATTATAAGAGTTGACTTAATTATACTACTTCTTTTTTGAAAAATCCAGTTCTGGATATTCAGCAGAGATCTCTTTCATAGTCAGAACTAGTATTTACAGAAAGCTTAACATCGTTAGCTAGCAGAAATGTCTTCTGTTTGCACATACCCCTTTGCTCAAAGAATACTGCATGTGAATTTGTGGGCTGGAGTATTTCTTCACTCTTGATGGAAATTCTATTTAGAATTCTCTCAGTACCTGAGAGCCTTGGTTACAGATCAGGATCCCTCTGTGCAAGGCTCCAAGTGTACACAAAAATGCAATGTTCCTCTGTCCAAGAGACTTACATTCTAGACATCAGACAAGGTAGTAAATGCATACAGACAATCAGACATGCCTCAAGAAACAGAGAAGCTCTTTTTCATGAGCTCTGCATCTTGGCAGAGATGAGGATGCCAAAGTATACCATGAGATTGGCTCAGCCAAAGAAATACTGCCCAGAGACAAAGCTGATTCCATGCAACAGTGACATTTCAGCCAGGCTCTTGCTAGAGTTATTTGTCTGCTTTGATACCATCATATCCAACCTGATGCACCCATTTGGCTAGGCTTTGAACCTCAGCTGAGTTTCCAAGACATTTCAGGAACTCTTTTTGTGATTTTCATACTAAGACAAGTGGGACATTAATTGGTTAAGTGATCCAATATGGTATTGCAAATCAGTGCCTATCTTCATGAAATACCTTGGCTTTGAACTCTCCATTCATTTCTCTAACCAGGGGAGTCTATAAGAAGCTACAAAAGTGATATTTCTTTCTGGGATGGGGACTTTCCTTATGTTCTCTATCAAAGAATATACTTTGATGCTTAACAAAGAGAGAGTATTGTTATTAATTTATGGTATCTATAATTATCCTTGTTATGTTAATACTGTGATTTGATAACAGGAGCAAAACAGAACACAGCAACTTCAAATGATGGCTCAAATATGCGATAGGCATCAGAAAGGGAAGTGGTGTATATAATTCCCACACAGAAAAATGTCGCTAAGTACAAGGTTTCTCTAGGGAATTCAGTCCCAGTGCTCCAGGATGACCAATGGCATCTCCCTGGAAAACTGCTGCCAGTGAGAGATGGGGCTGCTGCTGGGCAGGAGGCAGCTGAGTTTTCCCCTCTGCAAGGGCTGACTCTTCTGCTTCCCACCATCCCCTGACAGCGGCATCTCCTGTTTTTGAGATGTCTCAAATCCTTCCTGAGTCATAAAAAATTCCCCTGGGAGACTGCTGCATAGTCCAGAGGCTTTCAGTTCCTTGTCCTGGAATTGATAATGGATCTGAAAGCAGTCTTGCAAGAAGGGAAGAAAAACAATTAGAATGGCAGAAAAGTACACAATGATTAAAAGATGCAATTTGCATGGGCTTGTTTCACTTCAGACTCTGTTTAGCTTGCTTGGCCTCAGTAGATTCATAGATGTGTCTGGGAAGGGAGTTTTGCCCACATAAGACAATACTGAATAGGTTTGCAAAAGAAGGCAGCATTGTGAAAGTAGAAAGCTGGTATTGTAATTAATCCTCAAGTTAATCCTGCAGCTACAGAGAGTGCATTTGCAATTTACTGATAAGATTGTAATAAAATAAATGTCTTCTGCTTCATTACAAGGGTTTTCACAACTGTAGATGGTTTAAATATCCCTCTAGTCCCCGTCTACAGTGTTCACTATGGCCGGGCTCCCAGCTGTGGAACTCATCATCCTGGGTCAGTGCAGAGGTCATAAGGTGGGCTAAGAACACTCTCTGAAGGATAAACTGCAGAAGAGAAACACCAGGCACAAAGATGGGGAAGGACCTTTGATTCAGGACATTCCTGGATTGCCAGAAGATGGAGAACAGACTGAAAATTAGTAACAGTAATAATTAAGTAATTGATAATTCCTGCTTGCTTTGTTATTGTGTTCTTTCCCTAAACTTCCTCTTTCTATTGAAAACAGGGTACAGGTCAACCTTTGGCTTTACAGAGTATACCAAATTAATGTTCATATTTCTCTACTACTGCCTTCAGTGTAGGTCACATTAAAGTAACATATATTACATCATTCACCATATGAAGCCCTGTGTGTTGGAAGCTGAGATAGATGGGGTGGAGGTCAGGTCAGGAGTGATTTCAGTTTATCTTTCAGATATGACTTCTCTACTTTCTCTTTATTTCATAATGCCATGTGCATTTACAGGAATACTACTTTTGTCAGGATCCTCATTTTTTCCTCCTTTATTCAAATTCATAGAAGTTAATTTAAATCAAGCCATTTAAGTTTCTAGATGCTATGAATCCCTTGCTAACAGAGGACAGAATCTGAAGCAACTCTTACTACTCCACTCCAAAATTTTTCATTTGTTTCGACTCATTGATGGTGTGTATGAGAAGGCGTAGATCAGAAAGCCTTTGCTCTGGCCTTCATCTCTGGGTGTACAGATACATTTCCCTGTTCTAGAGCCCTGTCTATGCAGCCCCCTATAGGAATGTCTTTCATAAAGGCAGGCAGTCCAGGGCCATGGACTTCAAGGGATCTGAAGCTCTTTTGGAAAGAGCTCCAGATCACTTACCTGTCAGTTCCTCTTCAGCTGTTCAGCCCTAAATGGGACTGCACAGCTTGGCAATATCTCTTTTAAAGGTGTACCTAACCTCTGAAGTGCAAGATAAAGTACACCTTGGGATGCAGACATTTGCAGCTGTCTTAAAAGCATTTAAACATTGCTTTGTTGCAAATTGCAAGCCTGAGTGGATTTCCTAAACTTTATTTTCAAAGGGAATGTAGGCACTTTTCACATTAATATACTTGTTTGAGCAAGTCTTCCCATAGAAAGCAAGGCTGCAAAGCCAGACTATGAAACTGGAACAAGAAAAAGAGGCTGGAAAGAGAAAGGTTTATATATATAGCTTAGGTGTCAGGTCCGGAGACTTTAGAAGCACCTAAAGGGCAGATCTAAGAGCACATATATGGATCCTTTCTCTAAGAGCTTAAATCCCATCAATTCATTGTACAGCTAAAGCTCATTAGTCACCTGGAAATGGAGCTGTGTTCCAAAGTGGATGTGGTACCGGGCTTTGGGGTCTGTGCAGGCAGCCTGGGGTGCTTTGTCTGCTGTGTGACCGAGCGGAGCTGTTCTGCCGGCTCCCTTTGGAAACGTCCGTAGGTGGCGCAGCTCTGTCGAGCAACCTTGAGACCTGGGGGTCTTGCATTCGTCAGACGCTGCTGCTGTTTAGTAATTTCTTCAAAGTGCACTAACAATTTGTCTGCTTAGAAATCTTCCGTGTGACACTTGCAGTGGTTTAAAGATAATGAGGACCAAGTCAAATAAACAAGGAACGTGCTTTATTATTATCTTAAGGTTGACAGAGTATAATAAACGCCTCTTTTCCCAGATGTTCCTTCCTGTCTTTCCCAAATGGCAAACTTACCAGGAAAGAACTCATTGTACTGATTAGTCTTCAAGTCACAATAAAAAAATAATTTTCTCCTACTGATACTGTCTGAAGATACTGCCCATTTACATTAAGAATATTAATGTCCATGTCTTTTTCCAGGTTTGGGTTAAACTCTCAAAAGAGTATTGAAGGACATTAATGTGAAAATAGATTATATGTATGCTTGTTTGGATGTAAGAGTTGTAGATTATATTTCCTAAATGAGCAGCAGCTGCAGGGTGGAAGTAGAATTTGTGCTTAAGAGATTAATTATTATGGAATACATGAAGATAACTTGACTTACCTAAGGCTTGCAATAAAAAACAAACCAACTTTTTTTTTTCATCTAAAAGATGAAAAATCTAAGGTCCATTTTTTGTTTATTTAATGATACAGACCAACTGAACAGCAGAAAATGTCAGTTAAATAGTCTTAAAAAAACACTTCCTTGAAGCTATTGCTGTAGTGTTGCACCTCTTCATCCTCACTCATTAGATCAGTTTTCCTAGATAGGCTGTTCTCTGTATAATGCAGACAAGCACCCTCTGGGCATGATGTAGTGCTCAGCAAAGTGAGCCTTGCATGTTCTGGGAAAAGTAATCTGGCTTTGCACCTGGATAAGAGATCTAAATTGGCAGTGGTGGTACATAGCTACAGCTTCTCCAAGGTCTCACAGAGGTACTTATGAACTGGAAACAGAGAGGAAACTTATACAAGTATGACAAAAAATATTTTGCAAAATGCTTTTTTTTCTCAATTTTTAAGCAAAATATAGAGCAGAAAAAATATGTGGGTTTCTTTTTTTTTTAACAGTCCTTGCTGGCTTACCCTAAATAAATGCATTATCTGAACTCCTTAAGTTGTGCATTTATTTAGCATGTGTGGCACTAGCAGTCAATTATTGTTACTACACATTCTCTTTTCCTTTTCCCTGTTCCTTTAACTCCTTTTGCTTATATTCATTGTAGGTTTGTTTAAATTAGCATGTGTATTAATCAGAGAGAGCACAGGTCATCCAGTAAATTTGTGCAGTGAGGCCTCCCATACGAAATAGAGCAAAGCTGCAATGCAAGCAGATAAGAATAGTAATAAACAAGACTGCATCCAATAAAGTTCTATCATCTAAAGAAAATTAAACACAAATTTGTAAACATTTGTTTATCTCTTGGAATAAACAGCTCAAATAAGTGCAACAAATTAGCATCTTCATTTTTTTTTACTTCTGAACATTTAACTCAGTTTTCACTCATGCTGCAGACACACATATATGACTATGGAGCACAAACAGAGCTTTATGTTGCCATTCAAATTTCATTGAAGATGTAAGTTTGCGTGACAAAATGCAATTTGATTGTAGAAATAATCTACAGGAAAAGATGGGAGGCTGTTTAAGCTTTGCATTTTTGAACCATCAGTTCCCGTAGCTGAGCAGCATTGCCTTATCGAGGGCAGAACAGGAGTGAATTGGCAGAACATTAGAAAGCCTGATTAAAAGAGGGAAAGTTGAAACTACACTCATGTCAGCTGTTTTCCTCTACAGGATATTGAGCCATTCCTGTCCTAACCAGATACTGATTGCTTAAAACTTAATCCAGAAGTACTTGTCAAAACCGTTTCCTCAGCTCATTTTGACCTGCTCAGCTGTGAGTAGATCCTGAGAATTGTTTGCAATTTAGTGCTAGATGTATTGGCCTCCTCTCACTCATGGTTGTGGGAACAAGATCAGACCCTCCAGAGAGAACATGAAATGCCTTTAGTTCTCGAAAAAGCTATTTAAACTTCATAGCTGGGGCTCCAGATCAGTTTCAGTGGACTCAGAAAGAGATGAAATATGCTGCCAGGAGACTTCTTGTAGCTGGGAGATCATGAGGATTGGAAGTCTTGCCTCACAACAGCCACATACCCCTCTTCTTCTTTCAGTAGGTACACAGCTAACTGTCATGATTTACAGACCCCTTTCTCAGAGTCAGAAAACATCAATGTTAAGAGTAACAAATAGAGAAAAATAAAAATACAACACTGGAATACTGTGAGGAGAGCTGTATGACAGAGCAAACATGAGCAGCAATAGCAGATAGTCCTCCCAAGAAGATGAATTTGTCATATTATAACCTTTCTTGGAGTCCCAAGCTTAAATATGTTCCATCTATGGCTTTCAGGTGATAGGTATTAACTTCAGTGTTATATCCAATTAACCTCTGTAAATGAGGTCCTTGGTTTGGTGAGATGGGGCTGCTCCCACCAATGGCTACAGGATTTGTCTCAGGTGCAGATAGCTGCAAGGCAGAGTAGAAATAATATAAATATCAGTGACATTAACCATTTAATTGTTAAGCATGTTTGGGAAAATTGGGCTAATATCTACCTATCTGTGCAGGATCTCCTCTCTGGAGAGGAAAAAATCAGAGCCAGAGGAGTGTTCATCTGTGAGAGAAATAAGGTTTTGGAAATAAGGCTAGGAATCCATAGAAAAGGAGAGGTTTACTGTTCCCATGCATGGTAAGAAGCCAGTAGGTAATTTGTGGTGGTTTAAGTAGCCCTGGTATGTCAGGGGATAGCAGAAGAGTGGGGAAGGTCAAGTTTTGACCCACTGCACACCCATGTGCTGAAGGTGGAACTAAGGTCCTGATTTTTTTTTTTTAATGCATAATAAAGTAGCTGCAAAATAACCAGGCCTGAGCTGAGCAGAATAGATCCTTCAAGGTATCAGGTTCTATCAATTTAGACTGGCCATAATACAAAGTAATTTCTTGTTTGGCCTTGTTAGTTGGTTGATCTCAACTTCTGATTTTTTAGTACTTCAGTCTGGGTTGTGATACAGGTTTGGTTTGTTGAAAAAGTTGATAACCTCAGGTTGGAGAGGTTCCTAAAAGCCACAACTCTTGTTCAAGTGAAACCCAGAATTGTTAGCAGGTAAAGCAGAGAGCATTTGGAAAACTGAGTTTTCATCATGGGTTTGCCAAGCATGGCATCTGTATATCAGTGCTTCATAGGGCACCTGAGAGTGTAAAAATTAAAGGCACAGCATGTGCAATAAATACTGTGTGCAAACATTTATGTGTTAGGATGACATTCACAAACTTACCTGAAGATTTTTAATTCATTATTTTCTCAAACTGATACAGATGATATTGATTAACCCTTGAGGAAAGTAAGAGTGAATAGGGGGATAATTACATTAATGGGTATTGTATATTATCAGAACTCATGGGGTTTTCTATCAGAATATTCTTCAATATGCTGCAGCACAACAGACAATTGAAACTTAGGAGCTCTACATTTCCAAGGAAAGAATGTAGATGTAAGAAGAATGAATCTTCCTATTTCAAATTTGGATGGTCAATAATGCATTTTTATTGTATTCTTTGAAGACTTGTTTGAGGTGGTATGCTGATGTTCAGAAGAAAATCAAGAGATTATCACACCCGTTAATGTAACCATACTCTCCTTCAGCCCTATTTTCCCAAGATATTCAGTAATATCAGCAGCACATCGTGGATATATATTTCAGGCTAGCAAGTACACAGCAAGAATCATATATATGGATTTTGGAAAATAATAAAAATTGTCTTCATGCGTTAGAAGCAACTGTTTAATAGTACTGTGAATGTTACTTTATAACTTATCAAATTATTGCTTCAAATGAGAGTCATCTCTTGACCTTCTCAGGACTGTCTGTAATGGATATTATACATCTTCATTTGTGAAGAAATGTCTCTGTTGTTTATTAGATGATCCATATTACTATTTGCCCAAGGCAGGAAGAAAACAGCAATATCTTCAGTCGTTTCAAAAGATTATTTTAACCTCTCTGTACTTCCGCTTTTCTAGTTTTCCTTTTATCAACACTGACTTTTCTTGATGAAGTCACAGTTTCCTATTTTTACTAAATACTAAATCCTTTTCTAATTTACTGTACTTTTCACACTTCACTGGGTTTTACATATCACATTAGTTCCTCTATATGACCATGTTTTCTCTTAGCTATTCTGCTAAAAGCAGGAAGAAAGCCAAGAACTGTATGTTTTCCATTGTTATTTTTTCCAAATATACTGTTTTTCCTTTGAATTGCTCTACTGAAACATAAAGCTAGATATGCAGGTGAAGTCTGGCTGCAGTAAGGGAGTAAGTGCTGGAAAGCATGTGCCTAGCTGAGCCCTCCCAATGGAGTTACAGCAGAGCAAACCCCACCTGCACTTAGTGCAGTTGCTGATGAGATAGACCCAAGGTGACAAACTCAGCCCATGTCTAGGCCTAATCTGTGAGCACGAGAGAAACAAAAGGCACTGGGGAACTGTGGTGTTTTTCCCTTCAGTAAAACCCCGGGAGAGTAGCCCTGTGGAATGTTCCCTGGTACAAGAGGGATCTGAGGACCCAAAGCAAACTCCCCAGCAACTGCATCCAGCTGCACTCTTCATGCTAATGGATGGCTTTCTCCAGCCACACACCTGAGGCAGCTCAGTGAGGGAAGGAGGCCCATGGAACAGGAGGAGGCACCTCCCGTATCTGCAGCTGTGGGGTCAGAGGCCAATGACTCCTAGAGGGCAGCAGCCATCACCGCTGCTTCCAAAACCACTACAGAGGGAATGAGAGGCTGAGGCTCAGGAATCTGGGTGTTGCATTTTTCAGGAGTGCTAAAATAAATGGAATGGAATAAATTCCATGGAATTCCCATGGAATAAACATGGGAAAGTGTATTTGAAGAAATTATTCAGCTCAAATAAACAACCTGGAAAACGTGTAAGGCAATTGGATTTTCGTAATCAATATCTATGACTTAATTTTAGGGTCAGGGAAGACCTGGAAATGACCTCACTAATGTTTAATGGGGCTTTTGTAACCTGGTGGCCCTCCTGTTCTCCTCCTGGTGGACAGGTGGAGCCTCCTTTGGAGAATTTTCAAACAAACATTGCTTCTTAAAATTTTTATTTTGTCATGCCTTGTAATAAAATCTGTTCCTATAAATGTATTATTTAAAATACTCTGGTGAATTCTCATCAGTGGACTTGTTCCTATTATCCAACTGAAAAGAGATCTGTATGAAGTAAGACCCCCCCCTCTGGGATTCCAGACAATACACAGACACAAGTGGTTTCCTGATTGCACTTGTTCACGTACTCAGTGATGAGGTGGCTGTCCTAGCTGGTGGAACTTTGGAAGAGTTACTGTCCTGACAATTTTAATATAATGTTATCACCAATGTTTACAATTCCTCAGATTCCTCACATGGTACTCTTCCCCATCAAGACATAGCCTTGAGAGGATGCTGGGTTAAGCGTATCATAACAAAATCTTCTCTTATTTGGCCCAGAGTATTCACATGGGGAACATAAAGAATATAAAGTTATTTAAAAGGGGAAAAAACTTTGGCCGGGAGAAATAAGGGAAAACCCATGTGTATGGGTCCCTTACTCTAATTTGAAATGGAAAAANTATATATATAATATATATATAAACTGTATCTCCAAGTAAAATAAGTCAGACTTGAAGTGTCACTGGTCTGATTGTGATGTCCATATTCAAAACTTTATATAGTAAGTGATGAATACCAAAAATGGGCTTTGTTTTCGGTGGTACCTCCTTGTTGCCAGCCTTGTGCAGTCCCTCCTAGTAAGGTGGAAAAAGATGACCTCAATAGGTAACCTCTTTCCATCCAGGTAGTAAAAAAGAAGAGAATTCTTGCTTTCTATTCCTCAACAGAGAGTGAAGAATTTAACTATTACAGGAACATTGAGATTCCAAAGAGTCTAGAGGAGGACCTGAGACTATGAGCACCTTCTATTAGAACATACACACATGATGGTTCAGGCCTTCCCTCATCTTTCAAGACAATGCAAAATGTTCTGTTTTCAGCCCTGTTCCTCAGCATAAAGAATGCAGTAAAGAAGCCTGTGTGATTAATGCTTATATTGATTATAGCATTTCTAATGTATATAAGCAGTATTTAATGAATTTTATTAATTGAAGAATATATCTTCAAAAGGGTTCTTTGAGGTACACATATTTATGGAAGAATTACCTCTAGAACTGTGATCTATTGTTTGTCCTCTCATGAACTTCTAAGAAGATTGCTTTATATTCAGATTTTATTCAATGTGTACCTTTTAATGCATTAAATATGCACCTAAGAGCTGGTTCTTCTTTCCAGAGTAAGTAAGATCCTCAAGACCAGTGTTCATGAATAATCCCCATAAATGGTAAAAGCTGTAGACTCACAATTATAATTAGATCAGGTATATTTTTTGTTGTTGTTAAAAAGGAAATTGCACTGTTGCCAAGACTGTCAGTTATAACAATGTAAAAGCCAAAGAAAATATGAACATTTTCACTTTGTTACTGGACAATGGGAAGACTTTTCCTCTATATTAGGAAATCCCAGTAGGCTCTCCCAGAAGTATGTCTGAATCTAAATTGATACCCGTTTCTCAACCAAAGATAGCCTGAACAGATTTGGAGGGATTCATTGCACAGCTCTTCTGTGGATTTCTGGATGGTTTTCAAAAGATTGGATTTGCAGTACATGCACTCAGAGCCACCTGTTTGAGGGACTCCCTTTTTCCGTGGAATAAATTGCTAGTCGTGATCACAGGAGGTGCTTGTGTGGTAGGGGTTTTGTGAGAGAGAGGATGTTTTCCTTGAGAAGTGTTATGGGGCTGGGAACTGATTTCCCTCCACAGTTTGGGGCAGTCCCCAGGGAAAAGGGATGGGCATATAAGCCAGCATCCTCCTGCAGGGTCCAGCTGAGAGCAGCCATCATGGTGTGCCCACTTCCCAGACTATCACAGCTCTGGATTTGGGCGTGAGTGCTGGTACTGCTGGCTGGGGCTCCAGTACCATGCAGGCTGTGCCACGAAGCACAGAGCACTGCTGGTAGTCTGTGCATGTACCACTTACCCATCATTTTTTGCTCAGGATGCTACTTCACTTCTACCTACCTTCTAGCACAATTAGCAGAATCATACCCCACCCACTTCCCTGTGCCAACAGGAATTGTCCCCATCTACCCCTGGAGGCAGCCACATACCCACTGCTGACTCACTGTTACCATCTGCAGGCCTGGGCAGCAAAGCTCTTGCTGCCACCCACCCACCCTGCCACCTAAGCTGAAATAGGCTTGTGAACAAAATGACACAATGTGAGATTCACCTATTCCTCCAGGTCCTCTTGTCTCTTGGACATTATTGCTTTGTGCTTTGCTAAGTGACAGGTGAGTGACTGGAGTAATTTCTGTTCATGTAGACTGACATGATAGAAATCGCTTAATTTAAAATAAAATTACTGAAGCGTCTGCTGATGTGTATGAGCTTCAACGAGGTGATTGAAGTGCCAGGTCCTGCCCTTGGGTCACAAAACCCCCATGGCAGCTCCACAGGCAAAGTGGCTATTAAGCTGCCTAATGGAAAAGGACATGGAGGTGCTGGTTAATGTGAGCTGAACATGATCCAGCATGTGTCCAGGTGGCCAAGAGGGCCAGTGGCTTCCTGTTCTGTGTCAGGAATACTGTGGTCAGCAGGGTCAGGGGAGTGACCGTCCCCCTTCACTCAGCACTGGTGAGGCCACACCTTGAGTCTTGTTTCCGGTTTTGGGCCCCTCACTACAAGAAGGACATTGAGGTGCTGGAGCGTGTTCAGAGAAGGGCAATGGAGGTGGGGAAGGAGCACAAGCCTTTTGAAAGGCTGATGAGGGAGCTGGGGATCTTTAGCCTAGGGTAAAGGACACTTGGAGGAAATTTTATTGCTCTTTACAACAACCTGAGAGGGGATCACCCTCTTCTCCCAAGCCATTCTGCAACAGACAAGGGGAAATGGCTTCAAGCTGCACCAGGGGAGATTCAGGGTGGAAGTTAGGGAGAGTTGTTTCACTGAAAGGGTTGTCAAGAATTGGAACAGGCTTTCCAGGGAGGTGGTGGAGTCACCATCCCTTTAAGTGCTCTAGAAACAATTGGACATGGCAATTAATGCTGTGGTTTAGTTGGCATGGTGATGCTCAATCAAAGGTTGGACTCACCAGTCTTGGAAGTCTTTTCCAACCTTAGTGATTCCATGATTCTATAGAGGAAAGCATTCCTCCAACATTAGTAGCACTTGCCTCACAGATACTATCAGACAATGTGTGTATTATATTTACAATAATATGTGGTATTACTGTAAAAGGGATGGGTGTATCTTAACATCCAGTGTTCAGAGAGGTGTGCAGTCACACTTTCCCAGCAGTTCTCCTGCAGATAAGAAAGGCACACAACCAAGCAGAGTTTCAGCAGAAAAACTGGAATCACTGGATAATAAATTATCCAGTAAATGGTTAATCATTGGCATATGAGAAAACGGACAAGGCGTAGAGTTATATACGTATCTGGCAGGATGACTATTAGGAGAGACTTGAGACAATCTTGTGTTATGTTTGTGTATATCCAAGCATGATAGAGTGATTAAAAGTTCAAAGAACTCCCTTGTAAGCATACCTTAATGGAGAGACAATAATGTGCGGAGGTAGGAATCAAAATGGTGTTCTCATATCTCTGTACGTGCATAGCTGCTTGGAAAATGTTAGCTGAGCTAGGCATCTGTAGTCCAGCTCAGTGAGCTGAATCTGTCAGTCTTATAGGACTGATTGCTGCTTAGTAATCACAAAAACTTTGATAAATGCCTCTAAATTTGTGTTTAGTTATCACAACTTGCAGATCATGGATTTTTTGCAATCAATATGCCTAAAGTTAAGGGTCGAGGAGATAATATTTGATTGATGGATTGAAAATTAAAAGAAAAAAGACAGTTTTCTTAAATGTTGTTTTGAGAAAACCCCAAAAAGAATAGGGCTTATACCAAGCCCCCTACCAGTGTGGTCTATTTGTATTTTCATGGCTCAAAGTTGTTACTGAATCCAACTTTATTTTCCTGTAGAAATGGAAATGTTACGAATTTTGTAGTCCTGCAAGAGATGGTTGGCATTTACAAATAGCCCCTTTTAAGTCTATGACCATTCCTTCTCCTCAGATAAGGATCATTTACTGTGGTTTATTGCCTCTCCCTTCCCTTCCCTCCTATCTAACATGAGACATTGTCTACTGTCTTGGTAGTCACAATGTTTACACTGCCTTTCACTTATTTGTGCTGTTTTTATCAAATTTTCCCAGTCCATTATGTCTATTTAATTTCAGTAAATTCTTAAACATGCACCTGACATAACTGTGAATTTATTCCACATTGTTATGTGTGTCAGTTAGAAATAATATCCCCTGTGCTTTTCTCCATGAAATATTTCTTCCTTACCAAGATACCATTTTTGCATTTGACATTCATTACAATAAAGTAGCATACAGGGAGCTGTTTCTGCTCCTAAGAATGATTCAAATAGTTGCCCCCAGCACACATTTTTGCAGCATTGGTTGTTGGATTGAAGAAGTAGGATGTACTTGCTTTTCTGTGTGCTCAGTGGTACCAGTGGAACTAGTCTTGCAGTCTTCGCGTGCCCAAATCCATCAGTGACTATAGAGAGAGTCAGGGTGCATAAATAACTCAGGATCAGCTTCATGAGTATGGGATTTACAGTAACACAGATCTTGTATAACCATATGAATTATCTTCTAATGCAGACGAGGATCCAATGTCTCACTGACTTTGGATATGAGCAGCTTGGGAAGTGTTGAGCCTTTCGTCACTGTGCCGACCCCACGAGAAAAAGTAGCGATGGAATACCTGCAGTCAGCTGGCCGCGTCCTGACACGGCAGCAGCTTCGAGATGCAGTTGCATGTTCTCATTTGCTTCAAACAGAATTCATGGTGAGTTTAACATGCTTGAAATAAGGATTTTTGACATAAGTGGCACATCAGAAACTGCGGGGAAAAAATAATCGGGCAACACTTTCATGTCAAGGTACAAATCATTTCCAAAGGGCAGATTAGATAGTTTCAAGTTTTATGTTTGTGCACTAAAGACAGATAAGTCAGCCAGTTATATCCATGGATTATACAGATTCCTCTTGGTTTGAAGTCCCATCATAGATGGGCTAAGTTTTATAATGGAGCTACAGTCCAAACAGTCAGAACTGTAGCGCTGTGATGATTTCAAAGAGATCATAAAGGCTATGATGAAAACACAGTAATAATTGGAGATTTTGTTTATTCCCATGTAAACACCATGTATGTTTACAATTTGAGCACTAAATTTTTAGTCACTGTAAATTACTTTTTGGAGCAGATAGGGATATCCACAGTCCCTGTCCAAAAGGGATGTTTTTCCCAAGGTCCAAAATACCTTTAACAAGCATGCCATACAGCAGCCTAATATACTCAAGACAAAAAACCCTGAAGTGTTTTACAAGTGGATTTATTAGTAAAAAGGGTAAGAATCTAAAATGAAGAAAATGGCCAGGTGGAAAAAAGTAAGAGCAGAAAAACTCAGTCAGGGAAAACACATTACAACACATTACTTTAGGAAGACCTGAAAAAGTGTGGTATTGAAAAATACATAAATGAAAGATGCTGTCAGTAAAAAGGAGACACTTTTTACAGGGGAAATAGAAAAGAGCATAAACTGATGCTGTTTAATGTGAAGGCTGAGTAAGGCAGTGTAGTGGTGTCACATTCACTGAATTTGTTTTGCTAAATTTAGTGTAGTGGTCTATCTCCCCACTATGGAATAGGATTAGAAGAAAGGCAAAATAGGCTTAACTTAAAGATAGAAACAGTTAAATTTATTAATACACACTAGAGGGAGAACACAAAAAAATGAAACCTGTTTAAAAGCACTCCCCTCCCCACTACCAACAGTTTACTTTTCCACAAAACAGTGTAAAGAGACAGAAAATCAGAACTCTAGGTCAGTACCACTTATAAAATAGTCTTTCATTCAGTCTTTGAGAGAGACAAGTCCCTCCTGATTTGTTNTCTGCCGCAGTGTCGGTGAAAGCCTCAAATCCACGAGGTGCAGAAAAGCTCAGAAAGGGCGGCCCAGATCTTCTCTCCCCTCCACCCCTCGGTCTTATGGGGTGGGTTTGGCCCAGCCTGGGCTCGGTGCTGCTCTCCGGGGACCCGGGGTGGGGGGATCATCTCCCTGGGCCCGGCCGGCGGCGTGGTGCAGGCCGTAGGATCGGCTGGATGTCAGCAGCCGTGGCTCCCCTTTCTCTGCCGGCGTCTGCTGGGCTTGGGGCCCCAGCTCAGCTCCAGCCAGGGCCAGCCCTGGCACGGCCGCCCCAGCCCAGCCCCAGGGGCGGTGGGGCCTCAGCCAGGCCCTGCTGCTCCCTACCCCCTCGATGTTACCTCATGGCGAGCCCACAGCAGGAAGAGAGTGACCTTTCCCAAAATCCCACCTGTATTTAAGCCATGTGTCCCAGAGGTGTACACTTGTATCCAATTGGCCAACCTGGCTGTCAGTTTTAAAGCAGATCACTAATTGTTTTTTCACCATTCATGCCAAACCAATACAGGCAGGGTAAAAAAGGTTTTGGATTTAAAAAAATCATAACTTCAAGTTTAAACAGATCAAAAGCACAAAACTTACTAAAGAATGCCAGGTTCAACTGATGATCAAAATGGTAGAAAAGTGATTTGAGGAATTTGAACCAGTAGGTGAGAAGTGACTCTATTATTTGCATCTACATTGACCCTAGAAGAACTTAGGAAATTTCCTATATCTGTGACAGAGATAGGTTCAAGCAGAACCTCACTAGAGGTTCTGTCTGATATTGAAGCATTAGTGGAAGGGATTCTATAACAAAACAATAAAATTAATAAAAGTAAGCTAGTAGTCACCCAGGAATCCCTAAGGAGTCCATATATGCATTTATTGATATATTAACTGGAGAGGCATAATGTAGCAGTTGTGCTTCGGCAGATGAGGAATCAGAGGGCCAGAGGTAGCAGTTTTTCAGAAGGGTTCCAGAAATGATCCAGAGAACTGTATGTCTAGAAATCTGATCTCTACATCAGAGAAACTGTAAGGAATTAAAATTAAACATGCCAGAGCACGTGATCCCTTAGGTTTCATTTTGTTTCCAGTTTGTACCTGTGAATCAATAGATGATGAGTGCCATCTCTACACTAAAAATAGCTTTTCATTATGAATAATTGCATCCTATGGAGCAGCCTTTTTACTTACCTTTAAAATTCAAGGTTTATAGTAAAAGTCATTTGCTTAAGAAAAGTAAATCCCTCAGTTCTTCTACCAAAACATGGACAGATAGTGTATACAGAAAATATCACAATCATCCAACTTTTATCACCAGTTATGCCAGAGGTTCTCAGCCATTCTGCCGCTTAGGCAGGAAAGTCAGAAGAAATAACTTCATCATGCTTAAGCCCCCACGTGAGGAGACAGTTTGTACAGATAAATTGGCACCTCATAGAATCCTGTTTACCCAAATCGTCTCACTCAGCAGTTGTGCACAGCTTTGGGAAGACAGAGTCACATTTTATTTGTCCCTCAGGGGGGCACAACATGGCTTTGGCCATTCAGTGATTCCACTGAATTTTATTGAAAAGGTCATGACTTGTCTATTCTGTTTTTAAACCAAAAAAGAAAGTGTTCTAAGATAAAGCTGTTGAACAGTATCTGTTTGCTATGTTCCTTGTTACAGATAATAGCTCAAGTAGGAACTTGTGGCATGCAAAGAACACAGTATAAAACCCTCAGCCATTCTGCTCACACAGCTTTTTTAACTAGCTACAGAAATACAGTAAGGCAGTCTCCTGGAATTATTAGCTCTCATGAAAAACTTCCAAATGTGATAAAAGTGGAGAAATGTTCAAAGTTTTCAGTGGAAAATTAAAGCATGAGCAATTTCAGGTTATTTTTACTTCTTTCATTTTTTTCATTAACAATTAAAGGGACATTACTTAATTAAAGGGTGTATTTGGTTGGGAGAATATACCTGATTTGCAAGGAGGAAGAAACATCATTTGCCCAGCATATATGTTTCTTTTAGTAGCCTGAATTGCTACTCTTCAAAGGACAAAGTATGTGAAGAACATAAGATAAAATCCATTACCAAAACACCGGAATGCCAAGAAATACAATCCTGCATGAGAAAGTGCCTGATCATTAAATCTATAAAATTAGGTCCACATAAAAATGAATATAATGACTACCTGCCTAAATTTTCCTAAATTTTGCCACATTTTCTTGAATGCTTTCAGAGATCCAAATCATACCTCTTCAAGTGTATGAACAGCATTTAAAACTTAATGTGATACAGAATAGCTGCTATTAGAAGCTATCACTCAGAGAGGGAAAACATGAACAATATGCATATACATCTATAATTGCATGCAAGTGAGTGAGCATGGGAATGTATGCAGTTTATGCATTATTTGCAATTATTTAATTAAATATATTTATTTAATAAATATATATATATATATATATCGCCNNTAAATATATTTAATAAATATATATATATATATATCGCCCATACAGCTACAGAGTTTGTATAGTAGTTTTCACATGTTCCTGCTATTTGCAATCTACTGGGCTTATTTCCCCCCCTCTTAGCAGGAATGTTATCACCATATTATCCTGATTTTTTTTTTTTTTTCTGGAATAATCTCTTTTTTCTCACAGCCAGTCTCAGAGTAAGTGACTTGTCTGTGGCTGTGATCCACAGTGTATTGTCAGATTTCTGTCTGTGCCCTTGGACTCACAAGTACTTACTACTGGGAGGAGACCACTGATTAGAAAGTGTTTACAGGATGTAAGTGATTAATGTTATTAATGGTCCCGTTTGGCCCAAAGAAATGTGTTTCTGTTTTTAACTTGGTGGCATTTTTGCATCTGTCAGTAACTTGCCAAATGATGAATGATTTAAAATTTCAGCAGGCATAGTGGGGGAGACAGCCAGGCATCTGGAAGACCCTCACCAACCACCATTACTTGGACAGGCAGAGGATTCTTCCTCAGGCATCTTTTTTCAGTCTCTGTAGATGGCAGAGATCCCATTAAGCACAACTGTAGTGTCCTGCTCTCTCTCACTTGGTGCATAGTTTAACATGGAAACCTTTCAGAGGCCATGTTCTGGTGGTGTTTGTACTAAGACAGAACTGAGCTAGGGAAGCTCTAGGTCAGCCAGTTGGAACAATTTGGGGCCCAAGGGCCAAGGAGGGTATGGGAGCTCATTTTGTAGTTTTGTGGATAAGGAAGCAGCATTAGATGCAGGACAGACGTGAGATGGTTTGACCTGAGGTAGTGGGAATAAGATTTATGCAGGAATGAAGTCTTAGAAGTGAGAAGATGCTGAACTTAGGACAACCATCACATAGATGGCAGTACAGCGATCTCAAAAAGGATTGGGTGAAGTACCTGCAAGGAAGGTGTGTCTTAGCGGGAACACTTTGGCTAGCCTGACACAGCAAGTCATTCTTTTGAGCAGCCAGCTGAAGACTGAGAAGAGACCAAGGAAGAAACTGAATGAGGGAGAGGGGAAGAATAAAGAAGGTCCATGAAATGCATGGACATAAGGCAGAGAAGGTAGAAAAATAAAAATCCACACAGATGCAACCTCACATAATAAGATGTTCGGAAGCCAAGCTGGGAAGTGGACATGAATCACAGCATTTCAGTATGAACTGTCTAAATTTTACTTAACTTTGCTATCTCTTCAAGCAGTAAAGTGAGAGGGTAGCTTCCCCTGCTTGGTGAACCCATGTAAAAATCTGCTGTTGGGTGCATGCTTGACAAGCTGTTAGAGGCCTCATTTCTGTTCCTGTAAAAAAATCCTGCAGAGGTGAGTCATGCTGGGCAGGACCAGAGCTTGTGTCTGAAGGACAGGGACCATGCATCTCTTCTGCACCAAAGTACTGGGCAGGCCTGCACCTCTGGAGTAGAAACCAAGTAATTTTGGAGGAAAATCCTTAAGTTTTCCAGTGATGCAAGCCAACGGATCCTCCTGATGTTCCTATGTGTCTCTAAGAGGCAACTACATAATATGCCACTGCCTCTTAGGCTAAATGTCCCAGGCTAGCATGATATTTCCAAGTCTCTAGTTATGACTGTTCTTTTAAGAAGTATTAATTTACTGAAGATTGAATTCCAGCTTACTCTAAGATAATTTAAATAATGGTGGCCAAAAAAAATCAGCATAAAAATGAAGATTTGAGTAAACTGAAGCTTTTGTAATGTGATCTTGCCTTATTATTTTAGTTGGTAAAACATCCCCCACAGTCATGAAAAAAAAAACCAACCCCTGGATGTTTCATCTTGCCATTTTTAAAGGGTTGGTTTTATTCAGTAGAAACATTGTTTCAGGACCTTGAAATCAAAATTGTTCTTACTCTCCCTTAAACCAAGTTAAACATTTTGTTCAATGCAAATTTTGTGGATTTTTACTTTTCATGCGAACAAACAGTTTGAAAAACATTTATTTCACGTTTATGATGAGTTTATCATTTGTGTATTTTTGAAACTTAAAGGGAACTGTCACATTAGTTACTTGCACATCTGCAATGTAAATCAGTCACTAAAAGATGAGAATGAGAAGCAAAAGAAATTACTTCAGATTTTTATTAGTTTTGAGTCTGAATGCAAAAAACTAAGGCACTTCATTCTAGTAGTTTACATAAAAGGCAAGTGAGGTCTTTGAATTTCATTGTTAAGGGCTTAGCACAAAATTTTTAAAAGTTTGCTACATATTAATATTTAATTATTTTTGAAGTCCCTCCCCCAATTATGTAAAGTATTGCTTTTTTTGCCACAGTACTGTACTTTTGAATTCCACTTTTCTGGAACTATAGTGCATTTTAACCTTGGTCCTAATCCCATAAAAACTTTTTTATAAATAATTCATCAGAAGTGTTCCTTGGAAGTCACTGCTTCAATATGCAACTGCCTGTGTTTATTAAAGGAAGGGTGTTGACAGGCTTGAGGTGGGAAACACTTTTTTTCTTAATAACTTTGATGTTAAGAGACAGTTGTGTAACAGCAGATGGCCTTCTGGTGATAATTTCCTGCATGGCTCCTTTGGAAACATCAGTCTGAATTAATTTATTTTTTATAGGAAATACCAATGAATTTTGTGGATCCCAAAGAAATTGACATCCCGAGTCATGGAACTAAAAACCGCTATAAAACAATTTTGCCAAGTAAGTGACCTAGCCCATGGTTTTCTACTATGACATTTAGTCCTGCTTTGAGAATGTGTTGCTGTGAAAATCTAACTGTCTTTATATTTGCTTAATGTGTACCCATTCATACTTGTGTTTATAATCCATGTAGAAAAATAACAGACGCCCAGTGCTGACAGACTGGCAAATGCAGAACTCTCGCTGGATACCTTAGTAGGTACACAGGTTGGCAGCATCCCAGCCATGTACTGAAGGGCAAGCCTGGCTTATGCTGGTTTTCTCTGAAAGGCAGCTCAGGCGGATGAGAGTGAGGTCTGCCATGCCTTGCAGTAGCTCCTCATCGTAGCCCGAACCATCTTGCAGTCGCTGAATTCCCTCTGGTTGGGTCAAGATACTTGGGACTTCAAAAGCCCAGACTACAAAAAGCAAGTGCATCCTATCTTGTCTTGTAGTGGGCTTCTATCTTTAAAGGTCCTCTGGTGATTGCTTTTTTCCTTCTCATGCACTAAACTCTCTTTGTGGAAATCTGTTTACATTCCTGCAGTGCTGCCTCTTCATTGTTCTTAACTTGTTACTGCCTTGCTATACTGCTTCTGTATTTTCATTGGCCCAAATTCATATTCAATTCAATTCAATTTGTTATAATTGGAGGTGATTGAAAACTTTTCAGTGGAATAGTTATCCTTCAAAATATGTGTTTCTCTGAAATGCAGCTATTTTCATAACATTTGTTGGTGGATAATGAGATATTCCATTTCACTTTTATCAAATGTTTTGTTTTGTGTCGTTTTTCAAAATAGGTTTCAGAAGTTCTAATATTACACTAAATATAGACATGAATAGTTGAGTTTTTATCATTTTTGACATCACCAAAGTGAAAGAGTTCAGTGATTCAAAATATTACAGAACATTCCCACAGAAAAAATGTAAATCCTTTGCTTAGGTTTGGAATGAAGAATATTTTTAAAATGAAAGCCTATCCTATCACCTAGAAATTTGCTTTCTAAACATCTCTAGAATATCCTTGTGGGCCTATGTTATATGTTAGTCATTCAAATTCACACATCTTAAATTATGAGGTTTCTCTCACCAAACCTGAAAATTTGTTCATATCACACCAAGGCCTTGCAGTCAAACTAATGAAAACTGATGGCCTTCAACCTCTAGATTAATCTCAGAAATGTGATATGTAGCTGGGAAAGAAGCTTGTGTGGAGTCCTTGCTTCTCTTCAGCCTCCAGTAAAATTTTCATTGTATTCAAGGTTAGTTTATCTATTGCAACCAATAGCTGTGTGCATCCGAGTACAGTCATAAAATATTGAAAGGAATTAAAGAAAAAAGGCAACTGAATGCAAGTTAGATACCAGCAATCAGACAATTCAGCATCCCTTAGTCTGGCCCAGTGTCAACAGGATATACATGGAGGGTGAAATCCTGACCCTTTTGATGACTTTTGCCAGCAGGACTTTTGCCATCAGCTGCAGTGGAGACAAGAGATCACCAGCTCCCCTCTGCCCGACTGGCAGATTTTTGGAAGGAGTTCTCCCTTCCCATAGCATCTCATGTCCAGGCTGCCCCAGCCACCATCAGATTCACCTCCAGCAACGCCTTGCAAATGAGATGAGTCCAATTTCACTGTAGCATTTGTTTTGAATTGGGACACAGCAGTTGGGCCATGCTTGATGCTGATGAGCTTTGAGAACCAGCGTGCCTCTGTGTCTTCACCTCCAGTTAGCCAGGATGTGCTGCTAGCTCCACGGCACATTTTCAGTTCAAGCACACTGCTGGTGTGCACCACAGCTACCCACTGACAGGTACTTCGTAACTGTCCTTGACAAAAATCAGAAGGTTTGTTGTGTGTTAGCACCAGGTTTTTTCAAAGAAGATATTTTGAGGATTTAGGCACATGCTCATAATAAATATTCACATACCCCACATGCAGTCTGAGAGGATTTGGAAATTATTTGAGTGATTAAATAGAACAGCTTTCCTGGTTTCCTGCTCAGATGATATCAACCCACTGCTTTGTACAGCCACATCAGCTTTTCCATTCCCAGCGCTGGGTGCATCTCCTGAATCAAGGCACCTGTGATGACAAGTGATGTCCTAAAAATACCCAGTCCTGCCAGCTCCACCCTCAGCGCTGTGGTGGATATTCTCATTTTCTAAGAGATAAGTCCATGACAGGATGCATGAGGGCAGGTTTATGTTAGCAGGTACCGCCCAGGCAGGCATACTCATGTGAAATACAACTAAATGCCTATTAAAAATTACTCTATATGGAAAACTACAAAGTACAGGAGATGTTACATTTCTATGACAGATGTTTCAGATGCAGTATAACATACTCTTATGCAAGCACCAGGCTGCCGCTTTAAGTTCCCTAAGTGTTATTTGCATTACAATAATATTCTAATTCAACTACTGAGGGTCCAGTGTGGGATCAGAGTCAAGTGGCTAAGCAGTTCCTTAAGATCATTGTTTCTCCATCCTTCCTCCTAGCTGTGAGCCCACCCATAGCTCCCGTTAAACCCCACTCTGTATCTTTAGCTGCATCCCCTCTGCCACCAGTCTACAGTATTTCTCATGCCCTCTGAGCAGGTTTCCAGTCCTGCTCACGGATTTCCCAATCTCTCACCACAGCCACATTCCAGAATGTGTGGCAGAACAGCAGCCCTGCTGCTCATTCTTTATCCTCTTACTCCACATCGTCACCTTTGCCTGCTTGTCTCCCGCAACCCCCACTACATGTCCCTGCAGCAGAACCTCAGCTTCCTACTATCTTCTCCTATATTTCCCACTACTTCTTCAGCCCTGCATCTTTCCTTTTTCCTGTCTCACTTCTCCATCTCAAACCAGAAGCAGAATTGCTGTGGCATTTCAGAGTATGTGTGGATGTTTGCTTACAACAGAACAAGTGGTTTAACACTATTCTGTGGCTATCTTTGTATGTGCAACACATCCATTAGTTTACCATTCCCTATCCCTCTCTGAAGATTAACCTCAAGTCAAAAATCTGCCTGAAAACACCCTGGGCAGAACAGCAGATTCACACTAACATGCAGATAGAAAACACTTGGGGAGTCAGACCCAGAAGTCCACAATCAGTTGCTTGAAGTGCATGTGCTAACACTGGCTCTGACATTCCACTAAAGACAAGGGGAAAGTTAAATCATACGATCAAAGCACTTTATTAGGAAAGCATAAAAAACAGATGCTGAAAAACCATTCTCTTGATGCTGAAATTTTTGAGCTCCCTTGCACTCCCCAGTCCTGACTACAGTCATATTTGCTCTAGTTCTGCTTCCTAATGAAAGCAGCAATGGAGTTCATGGATTGAATGATTGTCCACTATCCATGGCATGGCAGCACTGCTGCCATATAACCCTGCTTGTCCCCTGCACCAAGCACTCTCATGGAGGCAAGTTACAGTCCCTTTAACACCTTCCTATTCCTCTAATGTTATAAATTCAGGACAACAGTAATTTGTTAAAGGTGGAGTTAGAAGCACCTTCTACTCTACTCAGAGAATTATTCCAGACTTCCTAGATACATGGAAAAAAACAGCAGTAGTTTTGCCTCAGTTAAAACTATAGAAGACATATTTAATTAGTAATTATAAGTGCATAGCAGCATCAGTGCATTTTCAGATGCTTTACAGATATTTATGAATTCAACCTTACAGTCAACATCTGTCTTTCTGCTATAGCTTCAGACTCCAAGATTTTGCCATCCTTAAGGATAAGATTATTACCTCCAAGGTATTTGTCATTCAGGAGGAAGCTAATGACTTCCATTTGTATCTGATGATTGCCTAGTAGCTGTGGATCTTTTGCATTGCTCAGGTTTTCCCCATCCCAGAGCTCAGCACTTCCCTATTTCATAACTGATCATGGCTGTTAATTTATAAAAGATCCTGTTCGGAAGCACTGTTTGTTTCATTGATTGGAGTTGGAAAGAGGTCTCAGAAATTGTGAAGCTGATTTAGTTGCTCCCTAGTAACAGAGGGCTTTATCTCAAGACATGGTAATTAAACTGGATGTTGAGTCTGCTTGTAAGAGGTTTTTTAAGGTAGGGGTCAAGTGACACCAGAATCAGAGGCATTGTGTGAGCTAGAGGAAGCGGGTGTTTTTTCAAGGCCACGTAGCCTGAGGCATTTGTGGAAACGGCTAATAACCACTCTGTGCTGAAAAGAAATGAGAGGTTTCCTGTCCTCATGTTTTTAAGGGAAAAAAAAAGCTCTAAGTGAAAAAGTTAGGAAAGCTAGTACAAAGATATTTTAACACAAGTTAATTAAGGTTCACGTAGTACTATTAACCACAGAAGATAAGACTTCCTTGTGCAGACTTTGAAGTCATGCAGTCATTTGCATATTTTAAGAAACTTACTTTCAAAATATCATCCTGGGTTCTCCAAATGCTCCACTCCTGTCCAAGGTGTTCCTGTGACCTCCAGTGGGAAAAGGACATAAAGTATATTTGGGAATCATCCCTCTTCTTCCTTTGATTTGCAAAGGTTTTATCATGTTTTTAGGAACAAGATGAAAAGTCACAAAAGAAATCCAGAAGCAACTCTGAAAATACTAGGTTTTGCTGCAGCATATGTATATATATGTTACACATTTTTTATGTAAACAGCAGGGCCACACAATAAACAGTGTTTTCTTATCTCTTTCCAGCTCAGTGCCCACATATGTATTGTTAAATGCTTTGCCTAGATTGCCCTCAGCAAAGGAGCTACCCAAAGACTATTGCCAAACCAATAGATGTCTGTATACTGTCAAAACCCCCTGCTGATTATAACTAAGTATTTAAGTGAATTGCTAGAAGAAAACTTTTTTTTCAGCATAGAAATATTTCTATATCATTTTGTTAGGGGTAGAATATTTTTGCAGAAAAAGCGTGAAGAAAGTCAAAGTGTATGCCTAGAAAGCCACAACATGGACATCTCGCTCCCTATCTGTTTCCCCCTATCTGTTACATTGTATATTTGAGCATATACTGCTTTAATTCCTAAATGGCATTATATGGAGCAGGGGCAGGGGGAGGTGGTGTCACAGCATCACAAATGAGAAGCAAAACCTTCCTTTCCAGGAGGGATGTAATAAGCCCCAGCTCATTACTCAATAGAACTGGCCCCCACTCCATTCTAGAGCATGCAAGACTGAAGGAAAGAAAAGTGTGAAAGAAAATGTTATTGTATTTTGGCATTGTGTCTCCAGCCCAGTACACATGAATGGTCACAAATTGTCAGATGAGGACACAAGACTGAAGGGAAGAATATGGATTACCTAGTCTAGCCCCTTACAGTGAACTTAAATTGATATAAAACACATATATTTTATTTCATCCCAGGAAGAGGAATCTTTTCTTAATTTAAATCCAACTGTCCAGTGCAGTCACTGAACACTACAGCTTCAGGCAAAAGTACCAAAGTCAAGTTCAAAGGGCTTGATGTATTATGAACCGTTGTACACTGATAGGATACAGGATTCAGAGACAGTCTAGGCAGGGCAGCTCAATAGGCAGCATGGGCAGACTCGACCTTGCTGAGCACTGCCTGGGCCAGACAGTGTTGCTTCAGTGCCCACAGCTTGCTGAGATGGTTCTGCACAGCCCAGCATTGTGCAGGACAGGGTTGCCTTAGTTACACGTGATGATCCTTTGCAGAGGGAAGAATTTGGTGCATAATTCTTTACTGCTTGACAACTCCAAATAACAGTAATTTTTTTTCCTTCAGAAAGTCTTTGATTCTCTTTAGAAGTCTTTTAACTATGGGTTTTCTTGTTAATTTCCATCTTCCTTGTGCTCTTAGATCCTCTAAGCAGAGTGTATTTGAAACCAAAAAATCCATCTGACTCCTTGAGTACCTACATAAATGCTAACTACATTAGGGTAAGTAAATATACACTCTACATGTACTTTTGAGAAAATATTTTATTTGCCATGTGAATAGCTGGCTTTGCCAAGGTGCTACTTATTTTATTCTTACCCATCTTCATTGAGAATTCCAAATCTTTTTGTCTATGTGTGATAGAAATAGTTTCATGAGCCATTTCTAACAAAGACCACATAGTCATGAATGTACAAAAATGGTTGTAATAAAACAATTATCAAATAGTTTATAAAAACCATTGAGAAACGTATATTACTATCTGTTTACTTTGGTATTTACTGTTTCAATCTGACCTACTGCCTTATAGTAAAGAAAAGAATGTTACTTTTCAACAGTGATGGGTAACAGTATTTTCAAGATACCAATTGATAGTCCTGAAATCAACAGTTAAGTAATTAAATGAATACTGTAACAAGTTTGTGAAAAGGAGCATAAACAGACATGTTAAATATACAGGTGCCCACAACACAGCCATTCTCATTTTACTCCCTGTACTGGTCACATGACACAATGACATAACAAGCATGAACCCTGTTGGAAAACAGTATTTCTATGTGTCAGGTATGTTACAGTCCTTGATCACACACACAGACACACACACCTGCACATAGAGCTTTCTTGAACTCATGAGAGTATATGCCAAATAGACTAGGAAGAAACTACTTCAATCATATTTTCGGAGTGCAGTTCTCTACTTGTAAAATGTAATGGTTTTTTAGAGTTATGATCCAGACCCTCAGCTGGAATAAAGGTAATAGTGCAATGGAAATTTGGCCACAGAGATCTACAGTGATGTTGCTTCTTTAATTAACAGTACATTAATATGTAGGTACACAGCACCATGCCCCATACCCTGCCTCACTTTGCATCCTGTACTTTTCGCATTTCTTATGAAGGCATCATCATGTAACTAAGCAGAGTGGTTCTATTCAGACAGCAACAACATCATATCCAAGATCCAGGCCATATGCTGAGTCCTCTGAGGTCTCCCTTTTCCCAGTGCCACCAGTCCTCACTCTCTCATATGGTGATTCCTCCTGCTACTAACACCTGTTGAACTGTCAGCAACCGTGGAAAAAAATGCAACCCAGCAATGAAATGAAATTTCGCATCCATGTACACAAAATCATTGTGCTTGCTGGGATCCTGACAGACCTGTCTTGGACAAAGTATGTTGAGGCAGATTGGTGAGTGGCAGGAAGACAGTTTGTGCCAGCTGAGGATTATCCCACTGGTTCATGCAATGAGTAATAGCTCTCATGGAAAAAGGCTCCCAAAAGGAAGACACAAGGCTAGAGGCTCCCACACCACCTCATGCTGTTCTCCATTCACTCATTCCCTTCAGACATTGCCAGGTTCTCTCCTGCCTTACTGTTGGGCACCCTGTCACTGCACAAAATCATAACTTCTTCTTTTCACACAAAAAATAAGAAGGTGTGTCTTTTTTTCCCCATTTCTTATTGTCTTTCCCTCTCTTCTGCTTCCCCACTTTTTGCCTGACCTTTCTTTGACCTCCTGAATGCTCGTGTGTCTTGGGACTCCCTATACTCCCCATATATGTTGTTCTTCCTATAAAGTCTCATGAAGGCACTTCTCCCTTAGAAAAAGTGTATAGCAGAGTCTTTGACTCCACAAGCAATCATGTATTCTAAAGGTTTTTTCCAGTCATGAATCTTTGTAGATACCGGTTTTATAGTTCTTTTTTTTTTCTCTACTGTGGCTTGTTGACTATAAAATAGCTTGTAAACACTGCTCCAACTTAAATTATATATTGAAGTACCACTGGATGAGGAAAGTCCCAATAACTTGAAGAATGGAGTTAGCTAAAAGAAGCCAAGTAAGCAGGGAAATTTGAGAGCAATTGTTGTATTCTCAGGACCATTTAGGTTTATCAAATCAGTTTCCAGAGAAAAAACTGTTCTACTGAAAAATTTCTGATCTGCTCTACTTTTAGTTGTAACTTCTTTCAGTTCAAATATTTATTTTATTTCAGATTATTTTTTCTGCTCTTTCTTTCTGCTCTTTTACTCACCTGCAGTATTGATTGATCACATGAATTTAAAGTAAATGCTTTTGTGTCTGTTTCTAAACCAGGGATATGGAGGTAAAGAGAAGGCTTTCATTGCAACTCAGGGACCCATGATTAATACCGTGAATGATTTCTGGCAGATGGTTTGGCAAGAAGACAGCCCCGTCATTGTTATGATCACAAAGCTGAAAGAAAAAAATGAGGTATGACAAGTAGCCAAACTGAGAAATTACTCCTATGGCTGCATACTATAGAAGGGGCTTTAGAAGATGCAGAAGGAAGCTAGCAGATAACTGGTTCTTAAACAATCTGTTAATAAGATATGTGAAAAATAATGAGGGGGTAGCCAAATACACCAAGTGCAATAGGATAGCCATTATAAGCCATTATGTATTAAAAAAAATTAATTTTCTAGATCTGTGCTGTTGGGTTCCTAACTTTTAAAGAAATACCTCATTCATCTGTTGGTCACCTCTGTACTTCTTTTTACTTTCTGGTATATAAAGACTAGATAGTTAAATTATGATTAGTGGTTTCCTGACATAGCTGAAGTTTGCACTTTGCTATGATGTCAGGGATTTAATCCATTCCCGATGTTACAAATCTTCTGGACCATCCCAGAAAGACAGTTTGGGTTCCCAGATGCCAACACCGCAGAGGAATTTAGACAGAATGGAAATAATACTCTTTACCTTGATATCTTAGACTTGACAATTGCATTTTAGTGGCTAATGGCCAACTAACTGCCTGTTTTGCATTTCATGCCTTTTGCATCAATTCCAAACTATGTCTTCAATATCTTTATTTAGTAATCATGTAAATTTTTGTCAGGCTGTCCTTGATAGTGCCAGAGTCCATATTTCTGACTATCAAAAATTAGGAACAAAAATCACTCTCCCATGCAGAAGGTCAAGACAAATCCTGTTCTGTTCTGGAAGACTCAATGTTAAAGAAGAGGTTTACAGGGCTTGTGGACAAGAGAGAGTCAGAAATAAAGGAAATGGACTTTTTTTTCTCGAGTCCAGACTTAATAATAATTCCCAGCTCCAGGTAGGTGCCTCAATTAAGTCTCAGCACACTGCCACATCAGCACCAGGGCTGTATTTCCTCTGCTACACTCACACCTCTGCTATTCAAACTCAGATGCATGACGGTAGAGCAAGAGAGTTTATTCAGGCAAAATTTCTACTCTGAGTGATCAAGGACCAAGAGTCTGAGTACATTCCCAGGGCTCAAACTCACTGCTCCATTTAAATGTGCACTCATTAGACATACTCTGCCTTCTTCTGCCCTTGACTGTTGCTTCACTTTTTCAGGAACTTAAAATCCAGGGGATGTTAAGAAACTGTATATGAAAAGTAGGTTTGTCCTGTAAAATGTCCCAAGACCAATTCCCAAACCAGGTGCCATTTTGCACTAGACTGTTCAAAGAGGTATTCGGAATCCCACATTTAGGATTAATCATGAAAGCATAGCAATCGACCAGGCTAATAGACCAAAAGAGTAAGTATTTCACTGAGGAAATACTGACTGTTTAAACACTCACATCTAACACTGTGTAAGAAGAATGACTTGAAAGAAGTGCCCAGTGGTTTTCATCATGTCAGGAAGCTGTGTGTTTACCTGAGTTACGCAGGCTCTAGGCACTGGTGTTTATCGGCATTGTTGTGCCTGGCAATGGTAATTTCCTCCACATAGAAAGGGTGAGGAATCTCAAGTTGTTCCCAGGCTATATAGAGAGGCTGTGTTTGTGCAAGCTGTCCTGTCTAGAAACCTTAGGAGCTCTCCCACTGTCAGCAGGTTCCTCCTGAAACCTTGCTTGCTATTGAAAAGAAAGCAAACTCATATTGGCCATGCTCAGCATATTATCTTCACTGTTAAAATATTTGCTCTCAATAGAGAAGGCAAAAGCAGATCTTATTTAGCATAATGGCACTTGGTATTTTTTTCCTTTTTGGAATCTGCTTTATTTCCATCATCTTCAGGGAGATACATCTGCAGTATACAGACATACAAATACCTTCATATCTGCAAGTATATTTATCCACTGATCCACATTCACCCCTGAACAAATAAACCTCTATAACTGATTTTATGTATAGGCCATATTCCTCAGTTGGTATAACACCAGTCAGCCTCCATTTGAGCTATAATGTACTGTAATGTATGAAGTAATGTATAATGAAGGAGTTCTCAAATGAGAGATATATGAAAAATCTTAATCTCAACAATAAATTAATTTATTTTGCATAAGAAAAAATATTTGGGACATTAGTGTCCTACTTCAAGATATTGATGTAACAAATTTGCATTAGCAATGGGAATTGTGTGAAATGATGTATAAGGGTTTCTATAGAGTTACTTCCATGTAGCAGATGAAAAAACAGTTTAGACTTGCTCATACTTGTGGTAAGTATGAGTTTTTGCAAGATGGATGAAAATATGAGTGTAGAGTGCTGAGCAAAATATTTATTTCAGCTGTACAAGGAAAACATGCAGAATTTGTAAAACCTGTCCTCAAAACTGCACAATGTCTGAACAAATTGACAATCTACCTGTGCAAGGAGAGTCCACAGCAAAGGAGCTTCTGCCTGAATGACTGGTGAGAAACTTGGAAACTAGGCCATGGGTTTCAGGTTTTGGGGTTCATAGATGAGGAAAAAGACATCTCCAACTAGTGATCTACGTACCCTCTGTGGTCACTGAAGAGCAGTACTCACCTCCAAAGGGTGATCCATCCCACTTTGGGAGAATGAGATAAATCACTAACTGAAGGTATCCATCTCTAATTCTGTACTAATATTCTAGGACACAGTCCTCCAAAGCTTTACACACAAGGCACATATAATTTTCATATATTACTGAGTTTTCATAAACTGAGCAGTGGAATTTAAATAAATACATGGGGTGTAAGAATGTCACAGTCATATATATATTATTTCATGGAGAAGTTTATAGACTTCTGTTGTATCAGCTGGTTTTTGTCATTGAGCTATGTACTAAATCAATAATAAGCATTTATTCTGCCTTCAAAACTTACTAGCAACATTACCTGTTAAACATGAAACGTATTTTGGGAGGTGTAAGTAAAGAATCTTGTACAGCATTCTACAAGAAGAGAGAACTAATGCTGCCTGACACATCAGATTACTCAGATAATGCAAATCTTCTTGTCAGTAATTATCTAGGACAATCTTGTTAACTCACTGCTTAAAGCTCATGCTATATTTCATGTAACATTTTTTTGCGTTTGGTCTACCCTTATATATGTACAGCCAAGAAGATTTTGGAATTCAGAAGTCCTACCTTTTATAGACTTCACATAAGCCTCTTTGAAGATTACTTATTAGTGGAGTATAGGTACCATAGATAGGTTTTGGAAAAACTTAGAGAGATTTGATGCTAACTGTGAAGATTTCAGTGTATGAGGGCAAATCCTGCCCTCTTAAAGTGGGCTTTCATGCTTGAGTTAGTAGTAACAATAAATAGAGGGCAGGAGTAAAAAGGGATTCTGGAATTGAAGCTTTGCTGTTATTATTTACTGTTGTGTTATTGGGATGTTTGATGTGTAAATTTATAGGCATAGCTGTATGGAGAGATACCCTAGAAGTAGAGTTGTAGTAAAGCAACTGCACAAATATTTGAGAATTGTTAAACTAATTTTGTGTAGGGTCCAAGTCCAGAGAATGTAAAGGCAGTAAATACCATGTCCCCTGGGACAAGACAGCCTTCCTCCGTTTGGCAGAACTGGGGACCAGGCTGCAATAAGCGCAGTTCTGGCAAGCTAAGAACATTGACAGTGATAAATCACAGGTGCCAGCCCCAGACTGAGGCAGGGCCAGATCCCACTCAGTTACAGAGAGCCACCTCAGGGGCAGTCCCAAGGAGCTTGGCACCCACTGGGCATGGGATAGGGCATGCCAGGAGAGGGAATGGAAGGAAGCCCAAGCCTGCAGCCCCCCCAGCAGGGGGAAGGACAAAGGCTGAAATCAATTAAAAGTCATGTGAGACAGTGTTTCTTGTATAAACTTCCTGTTTGTCAGGGAATGTTTGGTTGGGGGTGGGGAGGGGCTGTGTTTGGATGTTTCTGATAAATACTGTGTGCAGTGAGTTTTTACTGCTTGCACACATGAGGCTGGACACCAGACACCTCATCCACTATATCTGATGTTTGAACAGGTTTAAAATATACCTACTAGAGAAGAATCTTTTATGTCCAAGTAACAGCTTGAGGCCGATCAATTTTTTTTATTATGGTCCTGAGGTTTTGTATATTACTTTCTGTCTATCTGATAACTTTATCTCTCCTACTGCCATCTTTTTCCCTCTTTTCAGTTAACTTTCAAAAACATGTTAATTCTCCCCTCTTTAGAAGCGCTTGCATCAGCTTATCCCACCTGTATTTTCAAGGCTATTTTTAAAGCAGCAACAGTATTTTTAAAAGAGGCACAGCAACAGTGTTAAAAATAATCCATTGTATCTCACTAAATGTAGACAGACTGTTAAATGAAAGTTATTTTAATGAACAGCCACGTTTCATTGTCCGCCCAGCACAAGTTGCCAATTCCAGTTCTGGGAAAGAGTCAAGAAAAACACTCTTCTGGACTGCCTGAAGGCTTTGTAAGTGAGCGTTGCATGCTTGCATTTATCAAGAAGTCTCAGGAGTTTACTCAACTATTGTTGATTGTCAGGGCACAATTGTGTATTTAGACTTTTCTTTTTCCCATATTAGCACTGAAAACTACACTCCCAGGGAGGGGCATGAACTGCAGATCTGGCAGATGATAGTAACTCTATGTGTCACATGGGTAGACTGTGAAACTTGTGAACACTTTTTCGTACAAATTTCTGAGTATTTTATTGCCATTCTCGATCTCTTCGGGGAGACAGCAAATTTAGGATGTTTGAGTAGTTCTGCAAAAGACAGGATTTGAATGAAACCAGTCAGAATGGCCAGCATTATTTCAGGAAATGTGGCTTTCACACACTTACACTATTAAGGTAATGAGCATCTATTTTTAGAAAAGTATTTATACAACTGAAGTGATTCAGTTCAATCCACTGTTGGGTTTTTGAGCAGCAACTTAAATATCACACCTGGCGGTAAAGCCTTGCATTTCATTGATTGTTTTTCTGGATCATTCTTACCAGTACTTACTAGAAGTTATGCTTTATGGTAATTAATTACATTAAAGGGATTGTTTCATTTTGCCGCATAATGTAGGCTACTGTCTATCTATGTGTATACCAGTTGCTTCAGCAAGAGTTTGTGAGGAAGTGCTAACAAGGTCTTTCTGTGATTCCTACTACTGTAGAACTGTTCTCTTGGGGTTTGGGGGTTTTTTGTTTGTTTATTTGGTTGGTTGGTTGGGTTTTTATACCTGTGTATTGGATATTAAAACAGAAAGTTTCCTTTAAATGTTGAGGTGTCTTTTTATTTAATGAACAAGTTGGACTGGGCAGCATTATTTCAGAAAATGTGGCTTTCAAGCACCTTACATTCTTAAGGGAATAAGCATCCATTTCTAGAGAAGTATTTATACAGCAGAAATATTTGTTTTCTTATAGCCTGTGGAGGTACTGTAATTGAAATAAATACTGAAGACTTGAAGATGAGCAAACTCTTGCAGAGGAAAAATAAAATTATTTACCTTGTAAATACTCTTTCTTCATCTCCTTTTTAGTAGATGTTTGTCAGATAAATTGCTGAAATTGTGAACGCTATTGATTCATTGAAAATTCTGCATACAATTTTGTGTCGCTCTAGCAAGACTGAAGAATTTTTTTAACACTAATTTCCAGAAAGTTATATAGTAAAACAGCTCAGGTTCTTCAAAATGCACATTAAGTCCAATTGAGTTTAGTAAGATCTAAGGACACATTTACATGCTTTCTTGTATCAGGGCCCAGGAGAGTAAATAGGATAAAAAGTCTTGTGGGCGAGGACAAATTCTGAATCTCTTGCTCAGAAGGAAATCCCATTTGGAAAGACAAACCTTCAAATGTGGAATTTTAGGGTTTTCTAGGAAAAAAGTCTTTAATTTTGAATGTGGAAAATAATTTCTATAACTGAACTTCACTGAGCTTTTAAGAATGAAAACTTGTGCAACTTGTTCTGTGGAAGAGATCTATACTGTAAAACTCACATGCTGAAAACCAGGCCTAAGTCATTCAGTAAGAACTCTGCAAAATCTTATTTAGGAATACTTCTGACATTTTTAAGACTTCAGTTGAATTAATCTGAATTTTGCAGAAAAATACATTCTGTGTAAAAATTAGATATGGATATGGCTCCAGGATCTAGTTTGTTGATGACAATGATGCTTGCTTTCCAGAAATGTGTGCTTTATTGGCCAGAAAAAAGAGGAATCTATGGGAAGGTTGAAGTCCTTGTTAACAGTGTGCAAGAATGCAAAAACTACACTGTCCGTCAGCTTACAATAAAGGTAATAATCTGTATCTGAGAAGTATCATTCACAATGCCCTCCTTTCTTTATTGTTAAATGAAGTTAAGTGTTGACTTTTTTTAAAGGGTATAAATTTTTGCAGGAGGAGCTATGAAGCTGCAAGGTAGGGTTGAGACCAAAGTACTGGAATACTTATTGTATTGCCACATCATATCTGGCAATAAAAAAGGCTTCAAAAAAGAGTCCAAGTTTCATTCTCTTGAATTGCATTTGTTTGGGGGCCCTTTTAGCATTGCCAAGGCAAAGTAAAGGGATTTTAGTTAATGACAGAACTAACATAGCATCGTTCTAACAAAAGATACGTTGCTCATATTGTGTGCTGAGTGCAACTATAACCTATCTGAGAAGCTAAAAATACAAGAAGTATATAAGGAAATCTTCATGCTTTCCTGGTTCTCACTAAACATTAACTGTGCAAAAGAAGATGCCCCTCTTCTCAGTTAACTCCCCATACTAGTTAACACTCTCATGCTATCAGATTGACCTGCTACTCCTGACAGAGAATTATAGTAAGTAATGTATTGGGAAAATTTGTTTAGTGTTTCAGCCCCAGACTGAGAAGTGAGCAGAAGTCATATCATCCAATACAAATTACCCTACCCCATATTTAGCCCCTTGTTGAAGAAAGTGGTAGCAGACTTTGTTGGAGAGAATAACTGAACAAACTGAGATATTTTATTAATCTAGATGGGCAGTTCTTCTGCATCTTTAACTTCAAAACCCTTGTATTTTTTAGTATCAGACCCTTATGATAATGACCTTAAAGGTAGAAATACGTTATAATTTAGAAATTCAGAAGCCCACATTGAGCTATTCTCTCTAGATGCTGTTGCTGATATATCACAGACCTCTGACAATTCCCTGTTGACAATACAGTCATTAAGTCAGATGGACAAAACAGAGCTTACACAGCTGGAAAAACAGCCAAGTTTTCAGGTGCACAAACCCTTCTTACAATTGGAAGAATTGTGTCTGGAAGCACATCAGTTCCATCCGCAGTTACATCCTCCAAGTCTAATATAAAAAATTGTTTACTCTCTCTTAACACTTTTACTGTCTTTCTACCATAACATTGCAAGAAATAAAAAGAATGCAGTTGTTCCTGTAAAATCTTGGTGTTATTTTCAGCAAGGGAGTCAGTCCCGCAGTGTGAAGCACTACTGGTACACATCCTGGCCGGACCACAAGACCCCTGACAGTGCTCAGCCTCTGCTGCAGCTCATGCTGGATGTGGAAGAGGACAGGCTGGAATCACCAGGCAGAGGGCCTGTCGTTGTGCACTGCAGGTAATTAGCTAGCCCTTCTCTTAAGTGACTGCTTACTGCAAGGCTACAGCAAATTGCATCAAATAGCCCTCCAAAAGAATGTGTTTGGGGAAGAGCAAAATTCCCCAGTTCCTCTTCATGCTAATTGACTTTTTTAGTTCATACTTGAGGATATGAGTTTTGGAGAGAATTCCCTTGTTGTTAGAAGATTGCTTCTGAACTGTTCTCTATTTCTGCTAATGAGCTCTGCTTTTTAAAGACCAGCTGGAAAAATTATTTTCCTTTTGTTTCTTATTTATGATTTGCTTACTTTTTTGTCTTGTTGCATGATTACATACTTAATTCAGATGCAGTGCCTGGTGACCAGTAGGCTAAAGTATTGCAAAGCAAGTCAGGTTTGAAGAGCAAGCATCGGGTACAAATTTGGAGACCAAAGCACATCAGTACTACAATTTGTGAACATTATCACAAAATCAGTTGGTGGATATTCAAGGGCAAAGTGTTATTCAATAGTCAAGAATAGAGTTTTACTCACACAAATTACAATGCCAGAGAATGACCTTCTAATAATTTTAATTTAATTCTTTTTTATTGCTTTATATTGATTCATTACCCCATGTTGCAATTTAAATAACAGGAAATAACTGGATTGTTATACTGGTGGAAAGAAGTAGATGAAGCAAAACAGAAAGTAAAATAAAATCAGTGTTTTCGTACTTGGTTTGTCTCATTACACTGATAATACATCTCTTAGAGTTGGGTTTATACTTCTCTTTTTTTCCTAGAAGTACATTAAATCAGAACTTTTCATCTTGGACAACTTCTTTCCATCTCCATATTTGGAGATTTAGAGAAATGGAAGACAGATTTGTACCACCCATAATATTTGGAGACTAGAATGTGATGAATAAGCAACTTTCCCAAATTGTATGCAGCTGTATTTATCAGATATTGTAGTTTGCCTAACAATGCAGAAATCTGTGGATGGCTATTGGCTTTTTCTAGTACGGATCTTCAGTAACGAAGGTTTTCCGAAGAATGGGATGTCTTTCTGAGATGAGCAATATGACAGTAAGGTCTGTAAGCACAGGCAGGAATTCATTAATGATTTAAGAGAGACATCATCTCAGTTGTGATTAAGATACCATCTCAGTTGTGATTAAAATTAGTAGTTCTTCAGTCACAACTCCGCTATCTATATGTTCACTACCCTATGGTCCACAAATCTCACACTCCATTTTCCAATCAGACAGTTTCTTCCCTTTTCGTCTGAGTGAGAGGCCTATGAAGATTTGGACCCCAAATTCATGTTTTATATTTTCCTCCAGTTTTCCTGCCATTCAGCATGAAAGCTGTGAGCTGCACTGCATTCTACTTAAGCAAGAAACTGAGTGGTGCAGAGATTCTCAAAATTGTTGAGGCCTCAGGGATAAAAATAATGCCAAAATGGCTGTTTCCCAGCAGGCATCAGGAAAACCTGGGGAGCTATGGCACCAAATCCTTCACCATCCTGCAGAATTACAGGAGAGAGAGTTAACTTCATTAGCATGGGTCTAGATCCTTTTTGCCTTCATGGTTAGAGGTATGGTTAGCAAAACCCATGTATACTTTTAGGGCTTTAAACATAAAGTCGTACTAAATTTTGTCTTTTGGTTGGCTTCTCCCCGTTTTCAGTGCTTATCTCCATCATTTGCTTGGACCAGGCCAGAGAATACTCCGATTTTGTAGTGCTAATGAAGCTTGGTTTTCTTACCATACACTTGTGTGCAATCTGGAAAAATGTAAGCCTCACAATTACCCACAACTGGACAGCTGGAACAGAGAACACTTTCATTTCCCCCTATGAAAGTGAGCTGAGAAGTTAGCCTTGCTGGACATGCACCCAGGAACTGTGGGTTCTAGTAATTCCAAGTTTCATGTTTTTCTGTGTTTTCATATGTATTTGATGTTTTCCATGTAACTCCTTGATCTGTGAACTTCATTCCCTATTAAATTTTGTCTCCTTTTCAGTGCTGGTATAGGAAGAACTGGATGTTTTATTGCCACAGCCATTGGTTGTCAGCAGTTAAAGGAAGAGGGAGTTGTAGATGCATTGAGCATTGTCTGCCAGCTACGAGTGGATCGGTGAGTTCCAGAAGAACCACAAATCAGTCAGTGATTCTGAAATCAGTACCAAAATGATTTGGTAATGATCAGTAATTATTCTGAAAACATTTTCACAGTTGAATGTTACTTTACATTAAGTGGCTACCATTGCTTTTGCTGACTTTTATGACCACATTAACTGAATATTTGAGGTAACATTTGTATTTAGGTCCTGAATAAGGAATCATGTTGTTTTCTGGGTGAAACTTCCATTGAATGAAATTCCCCTGAAATGACAACCCTGTAGTTGCTGGGCGCTTGTCACTTCTCTTTCCCTGCATCCCCACCCCGCCCCAAACTTTTTGCTTGCTGTCTGTATCATCCCATTAGGACACAAGAGAGATGAGGAAATCTGGAGACAAGGGATTTTCTTTGAGCCTGGATTGACAGAGAAATCCAGGCTCACTGAGTGTGTAGTTTCTTTGAGCACTGGAGCAAGACTAATCTGCTGCTGTCGCTATTTCCTCAGCTGTGCTGGGGGTCCTTTTGAATTGAGTTGGCAAATTTACCCAGCCTAAGAAAATACCAAGACATTTGTTCAGACTTTTCTGAAGTCAGATCAATTCCCTGACTGAATTCACAGCTTGGGAACAGGAACAGTGTAAGCCAGCATTGTTGCATAGTGCTTTGTTTTATGAAACCATGGCTGAGGAGGGATTTGTGTTTTAAAGGAGGATGTGGGTATGGTGCACAATGGAAACTGTTCATTGGGTTGCACTTTTCTTTCTTATTCTGCTTGGAGAAACAGGATTTTGTATAAAGTAAATAAACAGGATGGCACCAAGAATAAAGGAGCCTCCTCTTCTGCTGTAGGTACCAGGTCATATAATCTCCTTGCAAGTATCTTAACTGCTTCTGACATGCATGTCTTCTTTAATTGAAAAACTCCATAAGGGTGCAAATGCTGAAAAGAGCTTAAGTCAAAGGGTTAATACAAATTATTTTGTGTTGTGAAGAGCCTTGAAAGGTATAGGAGCCATGAAGTGCAGAAGGACCAGAATCCATAAAGTTGACCATGTTTATGGATCATCTCTGCCTTCTCCTCCCATATGGCTTCACCATACTAGACATTGTAATATGACCTTTACAAGGTGACATGAGCCACTTGGAGTGTAAAATTCTCCAAGGGGAGTTATTGACCTAAAAATCTCAGCAACAAAATAAGAAGGAATAGCTGAGGGAAAATGCTTACTCTGTTTTAAATTACCAACTGCAAATTTCCAACCCTCTTTTCTGAATATCCATCCATCCTATTGAGAAAGGTTTGAAGTGTTCTTCCCTATTCTTGTATTTCTATTATGAGAGAATCTTTTTCTTATTGCTTTTACAATCCATTATAGAGAAGTGGAAGCAAACTCTGGTCTCAGCTGCCTCTTTTATTATCCCTATTTCAGACATAAAAAACAACCCATATTTTCAGCATTATTAACTGACAACACAATTTTATTGAGTGGATCTGCCTAATGAATTTTCTTTTACATATTAGTATCCTAGATAAACTTGGAAGGAGAATGGAAATATGACTGAAATATAACATTCATAACAGAAATTTCCATGACACAAAGCTTGTTATAAGAATTGTTAAATATTGTGATTTGTACATTTCTATATTTTTTCAAGTTTCAGGTTAGTGTATAGACTACAGAGATCTTGCTTCATATTCGCAGGCATTGCCTGAGACAGTGTGTCTCTGTTTTAATTTTTAAAGACATTTTTCTGGATAAAACTCAGTAACTGGAACCTGTCTTTTCTTTTCTTTTTTTTTTTTTCCTGTTGGCCAGAAAAAATCTCACTGGCCTGGCAGTCAGTTTATAGTCTAGCCACTGCCAGCCCTATCAGATCATGGGTCCATAAAGTGGCCAAGGGTCACTGATACATGGACAAAGCTCAATGAGACTGGTGTACCCTGCTGTCACAGTCCTGACATGGTGGTCATGAGCAGGTGATGTGTGAGACAGGGTCATTACACATGTCATGAAGCTGACAAAATGCACTATGGCTGCAAGAGCTGGCTGTGGCCATCATAGTGTTGTACTGCAGTGACCAGCATGGCCAACATTAGCAGTGGGGTACAACTGTGAGCAGAGCAGGAGCAGAGTGAGAGCAGTGCTGAGGCTGTCTTCCTCATTTATGCTGGCCAGCAGCTGAGCTGCAACTTTTTCTTTGTGCATCAAACTGCCCTCAAAAAAAAAAAAAACCCCTAAAAAAAAAAAAAAAAAAAAAAAGGAGAGTTTAGCAGAACAGGATGGTTTTATTATCTGACAACCTGGGATCCAGCAACCTGGCTAGGAGGTACACTGAGTATTTTATCCTATCTCCACTAGGTTCTTGGCTGCCCTAGCTTATGCTCTGAGCTGCATCTTCCAAACACAGGTTTCTGATGGAATGAACACACTCAAGGATGTGGACTTTTTATGACATGGGTCCGTGACCACTTTTCTACCAAAATGAATCGAGCAATAGGAATAGGAAAAAAGAATGACTTGAAGCTGACTTGAGGGAATCATGAGTGGTGTTGTAGTGACTTATCAAAACATTCCTATTGCCCAGCATATTCAATGAAAACCAAACAAGCATACAGAGAAATTGCAGATGGTGGCAAACGGTTATGCTGGGAAATAGTTCAATAAATGGTGTAGCTCTCCCTGGAAACAGAGTTTTAAATAGCATTCCAACAAGGATTGAGACAAGACAGAGCTGTTCCTAGGTAGGGTATGTCCAGGTACCACTTCCTTCTTAGCTGTTTAGTGTAAGTTAAGGGGTGAAGAGATCTGAATCATCAGTGCTGAGCTGATATGAGAAAATGGACCGTCCACTCGAAATATTGGCTCAGGATGGAAATACAGCCATGATTTGTGTGAATTTGTAAAAACACAGACCCATAGATCTGCTCAGCTTGCTTTTTTTCCCCAGTTCATTTTTTATATTTTGCAACAGAAACAGGAAATATTTGATGTGAGGCATCTTCAAGACTTACTGTGACATCGAGAAACTTTGCACATTCTTAACCTTAAAGGCACATTCTTGGAATGACATCCGATAACTTTGCTCTTGGCTCCTCAGACAGGATGAAAAGAGTTTCCAGTGTGCGTCAGTTCATTGTTTAAGTGTTTTGACTAATGGCCTCAGGTTAAAAAAAAAAAAAATCCCAAACCCTGCATCACATTCATTCTGGAGCAGACTGCATGCAGCTGCACTAACAGCAAGCCAGAGGACAGGGTAAAGGACCCTTTATGCATCCACTGCTACCCAAGCAAAGATGGTCACAGCCCCTAAGCCCTCAGAATACCAGGGTCTGTTTCTTCCAAGCACCAGCCCAAAGAGTCTCAAAGAAGCAGAGAGCCCAGCAGCCCACAGAGCAGCTGGCAGTGCAGGCTGGCAAATAGACAAAGGCTGCACACCCAGAGGTGCTGTAGCTGTGGCTACATCCCTTCTGGACACTAGGGACACAGGAGAGGAAACCTCCCTCCTTGAGGAGATTTCCTCCTGAAATGCTCTTCCACACAGTTTGCATTTCCACAAACCGATGTCTTGGGATCAGAGATAATTCCTTGCTATTAAATGTGAGCCTTGCATAAGAACAAAGGTAAGAAGGACTTGGGATATTGGTAGATGAAAAATTGGACACGAGCTGGCAGTGTGCACTTGCAGCCCAGAAAGCCAAGTGTATCTTGGGCTGCATCCAAAGCAGCGTGGCCAGCAGGGCCAGGGAGGAAATTCTACCCCTCTGCTCTGCTCTGGCGAGACCCCTCCTGCGGTTCTGCATCCAGCTCTGGGGTCCCCAGGACAAAAAAGGCATGGGCCTGCTATAGTGGATCCAGAGAAAGGCCATGAAAATGTTCAGAGGGCCAGAACACCTCTCCTATGAAGAAAATCTGAGAGGAATGGGGCTGTTCAGCCTGGAGAGGGATCTGGGGACATGTTTTTCCTGCCTTTTAGTATAAAAGGGGGCTTATAAGAAAGACAGAGAAAGCCTTTTTACCAGGGTCTGTAGTGATAGGACAAGAGATAGTGATGTTAAAGTTAGAGAGAGTAAATTCAGATTAGATACTAGGAAGAAATTCTTTACTTCCCCATCACTAAAAGCTTTTAAAGCCAAGGTGGATGAGTCTCTGAGCAACCTAGTCTTAGGGGAAGGTATCCCTTCCCAGGGTAGGGGGTTTGAAACTATGTGGTCTTTAAGGTCCCTACCAACCCAAACCATTTTGTGGTACTTTGGTTCAATAAATCCCATGTATAATGGCACTGACAAGGCCAAGTTGTCTGGACCTCTGAATAATACTCATATGCCCTCAAGCTGACAGAGATATGGACTGTTTGCTCATACATGCCAAAGTTCAGAAGCATCATAGCCTCTGAATTGTGCTTGCTAACACAGGGCAGACACGGTGCTGGGCTCAGCCCCCACCAGTCTTATACACGCTTTCTTGGGTGTTTTGTATGTTGCTTCAGCACTGAAGAGGAAGGAGCAAGGATCACCATCACACAGCCTAGTGCAGACAAAACTGTTTTAACCCGCCCCTTTCTGCTAAGTCCCTTTTCCTGGATATGTTCCCTTCCTCCACCCCTTCCACACACCAGATCTAACCTGGGAAATGCACTCCCTTAGAAAACACCTTGGGGGAATACTGATGAGGAAGGCAGGGAGGGAAGCTGTTTGGGAAGGGGTTGCGTGGGCAGAGCAGGACACAGCAGGAAGGAGGAAGGAAGGAGACTAGGTAGCACAGAGTTCCAGAGCAAAGCCCTCCCATCACCTTTAGTATCTCACTGCATCTCCAGGCAGAGAGGAAAGCAGCTGACGGCAAAAGGCAGCCAAGAGTTATGAATTTGTGGATGTCTTTGTTGGCAAAGCTATGAGTGCTGCATTTTGGGCTGGATGGCACCATTGAAGAGCCTGTGATTTTGTTCCTTGGAATAGCATATCATAATAGCCATGCAGCTTACTAAAAGGTGTTCTATATTTGCCTGAGCTCATTGGAGGAACACAGACCTCTGGTCACTTGCTTAAAGAAGTAGGTATTATTTTAATTATGATTTTCCTGCCATAGCCATTTAGCCATCCAGTAGCTCTGAAGAAAATAAAAGGACCTTCTGGTTGTAAATAAGCTTCTCTAATACTGAAGGACAATACTTGTTGAGGAAGTTTTGCCATTTTTCAAAAAGCTTGGCAAATCAGTACCATATTTGTTGTTAAGGATCTCATGAGATTTTTCAGACATGCTTCTGCAAGCTATCTGACTCCAACAGTGCTCTCATTTAAATGTTTCAATGACGATTTAACTGAAGCCAGGTGTGACACATATCTTAATGTCTTCCTTCTCACAAAAGCAATTTAGTCTTTCATCATCCCAAAGGTAACTCACTGCTCCAGGGTACACTGAGGCTTGTTTCTAAAAGCAGAGTAGATAGCTTTGAATACCCTGGCAGATGAGATAATAGAAGTGGAATTAAGTAAACTTGAGGCCTTGCTCCATGAGCAAGTGGAGTGAAACCTCGAGTACCTCAGTATTGACAGAAAGAGGCTCAGTTTAATTTCAGAGCTAAAGGGTAACACTCCTATCACACCTACCTCCTGTAGGACATTCCCTTCCTACCCCACTGCAACTGGCACTGGAGATGTGGGACTTGATCCTCATGCTTAGACCTGAAAAATTGATCGTTGTCAGGTGAATGTATAAAATGTAGGCATTTAATCCAAGCTGGCTGCAGCTAGTTCTTTTTATGGTGAGGTTCAACTCTTCTCCATTGTTGGTGGTGAAATGATTCACCACTGTAAAATTTCATAGGTGGTGGCTGTTGGGACAGGATGCATTGTAGGCATTAGAAAGAGGACAGGAAGAGCTGTTCTCTGCTCAGGCCATCTGCAGGTCACAGAAGGTTACATTTTTAGTAAAGGACAAAAATGAAAGGCCAGATTCTGTCTACTTCCTTGCTGCGTGAGTGGTAATGCTGCATCCTTGTATCTGGCCTTCCTTGCCCAAGTGGTTGAGCAAAATTCTCTTTGAATATACTGAATTTGAAATGTAGGTTTTAACACTGTAGATGCCAGATGTTTTCTTCTCTAATTCTTACTCTGATGGAACTGGGAATTCTTCATGTTGGGCATGTGCTGGATGGCATAAGTTGTGAAGAAAGTAATTGTGCTCTGACAAAATCTCTCACTTACTCAAGCAAACTCTTTAAGTCAAAAACTGAGAAAAGGGCTTGTGTCATCTGGTGGTCATGAGGCTGGCAGGAGCTGGAGGGTGTTGCAGTCTTAAGAAATAAGATTTCAGTGCATTGTGTTTCCTTTCCAGGGGTGGAATGGTTCAGACCAGTGAGCAGTATGAATTTGTGCACCATGCACTGAGTCTGTACGAAAGCAGACTTTCTGCAGAAGCTGTCCAGTGAAGCCAAGGAGGGTAAAACCGAATGTCAGTCACTTGAGGTAATTTGTTTCATTACCTACCAGCAGCTTCTTCAAGAAGTTTACTGCAGTGGGAAAGACGGCTTTGAGGCCAACGTCTGAAAGGATTGTGGACGGTTTGGCAAAAGTACAGAGATTGCTGGACCCTTACTATATATGAATGTATTGTGAGCTTCCCAAAAATGATTTATAAAGAAGGTACTGTACTGAAACTGCACATGGATTTTGTGTATGTATCTAAAGGTGGGTTTAATTCTGTAATGCTGATATCTGCCATATGGAATGTATGTATGTGCTACTGCTGCAGTCAGATGAACATTGGGACTTCTACAGAAGAAATGTTTAACAAGTGTATAAAAGCTTTGACGTTTGCAAACTGTCTTGTGAATGGACTGTCAACTGTACTGTAAAGTGCTATTACTGATTATGTGGTGAGCTTGTTTCTTGGCCACATAATATTCTTGCTGCTAAAATTGCAAGTGTTCAACTATGTATTAAAAAAAAAGGAAACGATAAAAAAAATAAAAATCTTGTTTTTGAAAATATTCAAAAGCAGTTAATATTTTATATGGAAATATATGTTCTTCATACTATTTACTATTAAATGTGTATTTACTGTAGGTCTTACAGAGCAGTTGCAGAGCACAATGTCTGTTATTCAGTGTATATGTATTTACCCTGTACTGTTGATTGTCTTAGAACATGCTTCTGCTACAGACCTGAATCCAGTGTATTTGTAAATTGTGAAAGTCATTCTACTTTTAAAAGAAACTTTGTAGCATATATTAAATTGTAAGGATTTTAAATATTTGTCTGTCTTTTATTAATTGCAGAAATTTTTGCATATGTTGTTTATCTGCTCTATTTCTTTCAGTAAAAGATAGATGCCTTTAGTATGCAGACTCTTCCATGACAGGTTATATAAGAAAAAAAATGCTGCTATGACTGTTTCCTTTGTTGTTCAGTAAAAGTTTGTTTTTAAGAGATATGTGAAATTGGCATTATGGCTTACAGCACTGGGAGGTCTGTTTACAGGGTATAATGAGTTTTTAATGCAGTGATGTTGACTTTGCTTCATACTGCTAATAAATTACCCTTAATATAAAATATTAACTGAAGTCTCTGTTCTTGCCTAGAGTAGTTAAGGCACACACAGTCTTGTACCCCCATAAACACGCTCAGCCCAGCACAATTTGGTCAGCCTTCACCATGACTTCAGATCACTCGGGAACCAATCCAGAGGACACAGGCAATCCCCAACTGACATGGAGCAAGGAGCAATACCTGATGGGAAGGCAAACCCAGCATCACTTGATTCCTCAGGAGGAGTTTCTGTAAGACCTGGTACTGATGCCAGAGCTTTGCCTCCTCCTCTTCCCCCTCCTCCCCACCCTCCACTTGGCTTTTAGAACTTGTGGAGTTAGAAATATATTGAGATTTTGCTTGTTTGTGTATAGTTACAAAAAAAACATGTTTTTCCCTGGATAATATAGAATATACTTAGTCAGCACCATCCAGACGACCTGTAGATTTGTAATAGTTCACAGGCAACAAATCACACAAAAGTATGATCCCTTTCTTTTAGTCTAAAGAGATTCAATAAAATCTCTTTTAATTTCCCAGGTGTTTGAAAACTTCTCTTTTGCTTGTATTTTTCCAAAATAAACCAACCAGTAAACCAAAGAATCATATTAAAGGACAAAGTGCTGTAAAACCCCCCAAAACAATTGAATAGAAGGAAGTGCTCGTCACTGACTTTTTCCCCCGTGAAGGCACATTTCCTTCCTAGCCTTCGCTTCACTTATCTGAGGTGGGTTTTTTTAAGAGAAGCATGGGGAGTTGCTAGAGGGAAAATGGATTCTTTATTTCACGTCTTGGTTTCTACCTGTCTTGCCTTGACATTCTCAGGTAAGTCTCTCTCCCCACTTCCCCTGTGCCAAATTGCTGTTTCTGCCATTGAGCAGAGCCCTCCAGCAGAGCCGGTGACTTAAAAAAACTGAGTCACCTCTTCTCTGGGCTTCATACCAGAGGAATGAGGGGCAGGGCCAACATAGCCCATTCTGTTTAGATTCCTTTCCAAAGGAAAATAAACTCTCTTCTTCTATGCTGGAGATACATCTTCTTTTTTTAATAAGATCTCCTGATATACAATCCAGGAGCTGAGTTTTTGGGGCAAGTGCTTCAGAAGGGAGGTTCATATCTTTTACTCATACTTTATGAAACTTCAGAGACAAAAACTTTCTGTAATGCTTAGTTAGAAAATTCACAGGTTTGTAAAAATGGGGGAATGTCAACACCAATTGAGGGAAATAAATACACATTTGCTTTAGCACTTTGTAACTAATGAGGCTGGAAATGTTTGAATAACTGAGATTAAAAACAAAGAACAACCTAAACACGATATGGCAGGGAGGCTGCATTTGAAATAACCAGTTCTGTATTCTGTAATGAGTATGCATTTTGCATTGATAACTTTCTGGGGTTTTGATTAATGCACTGCAGTTTTCTTCATTTGAGTAGTTGGTGTTGATCTTAAAGTGTGGTGACACAGAGAGCTAATCTTATGTGAATTGAAATGGTCACAAAGCTAACACCTAGAGATATTGGAATAAATCCAGTAAAACAGATGTACTTCCTATCAGTAAAGAACCTCCAGTCCTGTAACACAGGGACTAAGAGACATCAATTTGTGAATATCCTCCTATATATTTCCCTCAGAAACCTTATGAATTTTACTAAAACAACTTCTAGGCAGTAAATTATATTTTTAAAAGTCTGTGTTGTAAAACTGAAACAGAGACTGAGAAGTCATGTAGATCTCTGTGTGCTTTCCAGCAGGGGAAATAAGGACCTTGTGTTTGAAGTTAATAGTTCTTGGATTTCTTTTATATCCAGGTTAATTTTTTCTTATTTTTATATATAATGAAGGTCAAGATAACCTTGCCACACACAATAGGTTTGGGTTTTGCATTTTCATTATTTACATTACCAGCATATACATCACGTGGGTGTTGTGTTTAGAAGGGTTTTTTTTTTAATACGTTCAGCTTATGGGAAGTTTCATGAAAAGTTCAACACTCAGAAAGTGGGATGAGAGATTTATTTGCTGATGTATTTTAAATAATTGAAAATTTGCTTTTTGTCAATTAAATGTGTAATCTACCATATTTTTCTGGAATTTTCCTTTTCCAGAAGGGTTTCTGATTATCCATGTCCAGAAACAGCAGTGTCTTTCAGAAAATAAAGGAGTCTTTATGGAAAAGTGCAATATGACCAACCTGAACCAGAAGTGGCAGTGGATGGCAGATGACAGGCTCCTCCATGTGAAGTCTGCCCAGTGCCTGAGCATCTCTACACGCTCTGCTCTGTCGTCTCGCAGCATCATCGTCGATTGTCCCCAGGCGGTCAGGTGGAATTGCCATGAGGATGGGCTCCTGAAGGTGGCCAACAGCTCTCTTTTCCTCACAAAACAAGGTCAGAAGGTAATGGCCAAGCGGAGTAAAAAATACCTTCATACATGGATGCAGCTAAAAGCCAGCAAGACGGGAAAACCTGTCTATGTAAATCTGTGCTCAAAGCAAGGTGAGTTATTCCTTCAAGAAAATATCTGGGAGTTTTGGTAACAAAAGTGTCTCTGTTATGCTAAGTCAAATGTGAAAAATGATGATATTTTATTCATACAGAAGAATGTTTTTCACAGTTGAAAAGCATTTTGAGAACTATTAAGGAACAGCTGAGATGAGTGCTGTCTTTCTCACAACTGGTGGAGTTTTTAAGCCACTTTATATTCAGGATGTCTCTCCTTTTTTCTACCCCCAGTCTTTGGATCTATGTGCTTATATGTCATCTCAGCTCACTATTATTGTGCCATTGCCTTTTTCCATTTTTAAACTATGGGTATTGATTCTTAGTTTGCTTCAAAAATGTGGATGCAAAGAAGTTCTTCTCCCCATTCATTTTATCATACAGATCCAGATTCAATCTTTCAAGAGCAAGAAGACATCTGAAAATCAAACACATGCACAATTATTTCTCTGATTAACCTAAATGCATGATTAGAGCAGTCATGGCTTACACATTTATGTGTTTACTCAGTGTTACTTTGCTCTTAGATACCATACACATGAGAATACTCAAAATCCTGAGAATAATGAACTGAATCAAAAGTCTCAGAAACTCTTCGAATAGTACCTTGAAATGCAAAGGTCTGTGCATGTACCTACAGACAAGTAGCAGTTTATCTGTGTAGTTGTGGGTGGGTTTCCATATCCATGGCAAAATGGAAGGCACAGTGGTTTGAATACTGCTTGATAATGCTTTCTTCAATGTCCCATGGCCAATCCTTCCTGCAATCCTGTTAATATTATTCTTGTGCATTATTAAGTAGTTCTTCATAGCAAATAACAACCTATAGACATCTTTTTACTGTTAATTCTTATCTTTACAGGGTTAAAAAATGTCTTATGACCCAAAACTGTTGCATATGGCCAAGTTTTCAGAATGTTTAAACCAAATCCTTATTCTTTCTAAACTCCTAGTTATTGTAAGGCAGGGTACCATTTTTTTCCAGCAAATTCGCACTTGCAGAACTCTCTTCATAGAACCAGGACTACTGGCTTGAGTGGAGGTATGAAAGGATGGCTTGCAGAATCAGTGAATGGAAAAGTGGCCATGATGACATCCCAGCCCTCCCATATATGTTAGAGATTAAAAAGGCAAAATCATTTGAAGTCCTGTGGGGTGCATATGGCTTGCATATTCAAAGACACTATGAACAGTTCAGATGAGGTACACAGGTAGTGCTATTTCCTTCAGATAGCTCAATGGAGTGTGGCCTAACAAAGTTAAAGTAACCTTACACACTTTTCTTAATCATCGTCAGAGGAGAAGCAATTTAAGACCAACAAGCACTAAGACAATTGTCATGGGATATTAAAGCACCTTCTCGTCTATTTACTGTGCTCAGTTTTTAAATGAATGTACCTTGATTTTCCTGAAATTCTCTCCATTTAGAGACCTGTAAATCCTTTCTAAGAGTGTTACTTATTTTTGACAGCTCTGGGAAGCTCTGCTGAAAGATCAACAAAATATTACATCAATACCCAACTAAGAATTTTAGGAATATAAGAAGCTCATAAAGTGGAAGTAGTGCAAAAAGATTATTTTTTTCAATTGTAGCAAGTACTGTGAGAATAATATCTAATGTCCCCAATTCTGGTCATGGCATCCATATGCATGTCAAAATTTTCAATGCTGACTGTGTACAATTGGTCTTCCAAGAACATCTGTCTGCTTTCAGTACAAGCAGAAGTGGATCAGCCTAAAATAACATATTTGGTCTTTATTTAGCTAAGACAGTAAAAATTGAGCGAAATCTTCAGAGCCAAAATGGCTGTAAGTTTTTCTACTCCTGACTAAGTCCACATTTTGCTATAATTTATCCTCTGTTTTCATAGTACTCATAAAAATAGTTATATTTTAGCATAGGACTAGCTCACTTAATTGCATCCCAAACATCAGCCCAGACAGAGTACAAGCTCCAAACCCAATAACTGCAACTACCTTTTATTCTGGATCTTACTCAAATAACAAACATGATTTTTCTGAGCCTGGGGAAAGTCCGAGCTTGTATTTGGATTTCAAATCAGCCATCTGAGATGTGTTTGGATTTACATGTTTTGTAACAGTCCTGACCTAAATGACTCTTTATGGAAATCAGAATCAATTTGGGAATGAAACCCATCTCTGCTCACTCAGAGGTAATTCCAAATCTAGCAGCAAAAAGTCCTTCTCACACAAACTCATGTTTGAATTGGCCTCCAGTTGAAACAGCTAACATGAAGAATGGTCATAAGGTATCAGTATCCCTTGAGAAAGTGAAACTCCATTTCCCACCAAATTCATGAGGCCATTCTGAGCAGAGAGAGAAAAAATCTCTGTAATGCTAAAGCCTTCTTTTCACCAGCCCACTGTTGGGTTCAGAACTTCTCTAAGCTCAGAAACTAGAAGGAACAGGAATGGAAACAGGAAAAGATGGGGCACGTAAAGAAGTAGAAGGCAGGATGACCGAAAAGAACAAAGACTGTTGCATGTAAATAACACTTGTGGAACAAATGTCCACCATTAATGCTGACACACTAACACTGATGTCACTCCCAAGCTGCATAAGCAATTCTTACAAGCTTCCTTTGTTCTGGGTAGGTTAATTTCAGTAAAATATCCAGTTAAGAACAGATGCAATACTATGCAGCACCTTGAATATTATCAGCAAACCTCAAAACCAGTGCTGACCAAAAATTATTCAGTAAGTAGAGAATTACTTCAAATGAAGAGGCACAAGGCCAAGCTGTATGCTGCAGTTATGCACTGAGCCCTAGAGACGTTCACACAGGCTGTAGAACAGTCTGGATGCAGAAGGTGACATGAACTATTTTGTAATATGATGCTCTTCATTGCATTTCTCTTCTATCATATCATACATGGTAGGGGCAACCCTAAAGCTGTGGATATTAAGACATTCAAAAAGAGTAGCTGATTTTGGGGATTTACATACAGTCGTGTGCCAAGCACTGAAGAACCATAGTGGGATCTACAAAGATGTTGGACAAGGAATTCAAATAACAGCTAGAACATCTTCCTGTCTCTTGTTTGTTTCCAGCCGGAAATAGACAAAATAGCAGATACCAGGTATGAGCTGAGGTCTGATGTGCCATCTGACGTTCATGCTGGTCCTTCCCCCTTTTCTACCCCTGGTTCTTGTCCAGGGTCATTTCTTTCACATGAGCTTTTCTCTTCCCCTTATTCCCCTTTCAGTTTAGCTGATTCATAATCAGAACTTCAGCTAATTAAGTTCACATCCCACTGCTGATCCTTTCGTAGCTGAGATGGAGCACAGAAGAGACCAGAGCAGTGCACACTCCAAGCATACTCTAAACCACTGGAGCAGCAGTAGCAACTGCAGAACGTGGGAAGGGAAGACACATGCATCTTCTTGGGACTCTTGGGAAGGTGGAAAAGCACCAAAGAAAGGTGGCAGAAGCAAGGAAAAGGCAGCAACTCTTACCTATTTTTGAAATAATGTAAATGAAATATCTTTAAGCTTTCCACAACTTTAGTGTTTGTAGATACTGCAATAATCCATCCATAAATTCACTACCGATTGTAATTTTTTGTGTAACTTCTACAGATTTCTTCAGGATAAATTAGAACAGTGATAAACAATATTTTCAATCCACCTTTAAGTTTACCCAAAACATTTTTCCTAAAACATATTCACTAAAATTCATTTTAATCTCTCCAAGTTAATTTATAGGGTTTTGCAAGTTTAAGAGTTTGCTAACATCTATGTGAAGCCATGAAATATCAAAAATTACTTGAATCTTCTTTCTTTGGTCAAAGAAATACATGACTGACCACTTTTGCTGAGCTCCACCTGGACAAAGAGAGGCATCAATGCCAGATCCTTGGACATAATTACAAGACCTTGTACACAATCCAATAGCATACTGATAGAAGCTCAAAGATAAATGTGGGTTTAGATTTGCTAAAAATAAAGGGAGCAATCTGCAGTGTAGCCTAGGTCTTTGGATTTTGTAAATTTTCGAAGTCTCAATCAGCCACAGCATAAAGAATATAGAACAAAACCAGCTCAGCTACTTTCATAGGGAAAAAATGGAACAATAGGCACAGCTTCCCAGAGCAATCAGGCCAGCCCTGCTTTATGATTTCAGCTTCTACTAGTGCTAACAAAGACACAAATTCCAAACAACTATACTGGCATTTTTCATTATTACATTCTCTCCCTTTATTTTGTGCAGACCTTCATGTAGAAGCTGGAGTGGGTTTGAACTTCTAGGTGTCCAACCATAGGTGCCTGAAGAAAGGGATTATTTCTCTTATCTCAACAAGGTGGTTTTTGTCATTTGAGGTGCTCCACGATATTCCACCTGATCTCTGGCTGCCAGCCCAGAAAGGCATAGGTCTCCCATAAGTGTTATGAGAGCCCTGGGCAGATGCCTCGGAAGTCCTAGGGCGGTTCAGATCCACTAGGTTTAGGCAACTGAACCAAGGCCTAGGTGTCTACGCAATTCCTGAGTATCTGAGCTCTCTTCTGTAGATGTGTAATCCATGGAGTTAATGTAGTCTAGATGCCCATCCAGTGGCCAAAAATCCACTTCTGCGTGAGCTGGAACTACCCATAGTGTCAGAAATAGGACTGGTACAGCAATGGTGTTATCGTCATAGTTATATGGATGTTCTGCTACCACTGATGCTGAAAGAACCTTTCAGTGGCTACTTCAGCATTTCAAAAACAAGTAAGTAAAAGAGCAGCTCAGCATTAGACTGGAGTTTGGAGACATTTGACCTCTCTGACATAAGATATAAATGAGATACTCACTTCTACAACATTAAAATAAAGCAGGTAAAAATTTTCAAGCAGCACAGATTTTGCAGGTTTTAAAAGTCACATTGAATAGGAAAGAAAGGACATTTAGTGTATTTTGTTCTTCTGTCAATACTCCTACATACAACAGAAATCTGAATTATGTTGGTTTTTTTTTTACAAGTAGTTAGCTAAAAAGATAATTAATTTTGTCTTGCACATTAAGAGATCTTAAAGCAACCCCTTCTTGTTTCAAGTCTTGCAGTGAGTTAGATGCAGTCTTATGGAGTATTTTGTATCTTATACACTACATATCTGATTCAATTATATTTCACTAGCAGTTCAGCCTTAATTTTCTGAAACTGCTCTAAAAGAGTAGGCAGATCAGTACAGCGTGAGCTATTTCAGAAAGCTGCACTATGCCAGCTCAGCTAAGGCTGAAAGCACCACTGTAGGGTTCTCAGTTCTTGACAACGAACCACTTTTGCTATTCATACATGAAAACATATGGAACTCCCTTCCTTGTAAGCAGCCTGCTGCTGTGCAGATGGATATGGTTTGCAGTACACCCCGTGGATGAAATATTAGTCAGAACATCATAATTTTTCCTAGGTGTGCTACTGATTGTTACAATATTATGTTCAACACTATGTATCATGCAGCCACTTGTGATCAACATCAGTGTCAGTGCTGCTATTCTGTTCCCAAGAACAGTTTTCTGACTAATTTCCAAAGAGGATGCTGGAGCAATGCTAAACACATCTTAAAAATACCACTCTTGAGATTTCTGGGTACTTCACTAAAATACTACTGTTGAGATTTCTGGGTACTTCACTAATGCCCAGAGAGGAGGTGAGTTTTTTCTGGTTAAAAAATTTGGAACTCAAATTTATGTAGCCTTATGCTACATGGGCCTTATAATATGCAGTTTTCTTTTTTAAGTGGTTGCTGCTGAAGAGGGGCTATGAGGGGCCTTATGCTAGGATTACAATAGTGGTTTTACTTAGAACATAAACACGGATTCTGACTTTCTTAAAGCGGGTAACAGATATGAACCCCATTAGTCAGTCCACTGTAGGATATACAGAAAGTACTGGTACATATATCTGAAGTTCCAGTATGGCATAGTGCTATACACAAGTCACTTCTATCCACAGGTTACAGGTAACAGACTGTAACCAGTATTTTCTAGGAAAGATCCTCTAGCTGGAAACTCAGAATAGCCCAACGCTCAGCAAGAAAGGTTGGGTCATGCAGTGACCAAATGCTTATTCATGGGACTTTTGTGGGATGGTGGAACTTTTCTGAGGACCAAGTGTTTTGCTTCCAGGACAGTCGAGCTCTTACCTCAGCTCCTGTGCCAGGAATGCTAGTTATTCCCTGGCTTCTGAGTCCCATAAATGTCACTGGCAGCACTAGCTTCTTTTTTATGGAGGAACAGCTTTTGTAAAGCATAATTGCACTGGAATGCAAACGCCTTCCTGCTGGAATCACTGCTATTTGTCTGTAAATTAAGCTAAGATTTTTTGTGCATGTGTGTTTTCACATTGGGTGTGTAAATAGATATTTAGGAACCCAACTGTACGGCCTTTTTTCCTAAGCACTTGCTGACTGCAGATATACCCTTATTTTGCTGTCTTTCTATTAATAAGTTCTACTTCCTGCTGAACTCAGAGATGTCTGAGAGCTCTTTCCAAGTCCTTGATGCCAACATTTCTAGTTGCCTACCAGAGACTTTCAGAGACCTCCAACTAATAGGAGATCTCCAGGAACAATGAGTGATGTGGAATCTAGACTAAGTCTGGACTTGTGTCAGCTAATGGGTTTGTTGCAGCAGCTGATGACAGCTTGAGCACAAGGTTCCTGTCCTTCTGATGGGAACCATGAAGGTATGTGACATGGGACCACAGCAGACTCTGCACGTCAGGCTTTCTACAGGGGGTTCTGCAAAGGCAGCAGCATGAGTATGATTGTGCAGAGCTGGACAAGACCTGAGGTTTCAATGAAATCTTTGCCCAAGTGTAAGAGAGAATTAGATCTGTAGCATTGTTTTCACTGCCTTGATTTGGAAAAATATTTGATCAACATTTTTTGTCATTTAATGGAGACTTGGAAGTTTTCTGTTTTGTTTCCAGAGAAGCACAGGTAGATAAAAGGAAGGAAAACATCTACTCTGGATACCAACCCATTCCAGTAAACCACTACTTTTCAAAAAGTTCCAGAACCATGTACCAGGTGAACGCACTGTGCTGTCAAGTGCAGCAAACACTTACATGGAAATGTCTCCTACTAGGGTTTACAATCTCACTTTTCCATGCAAATCAGAGTGCTGCAAATGTCTTTACATTAACATGTTAACATATATATTTACACATATACAAAGAAACCTGATAATGTTGATTTTGTGGAAGCTCACCCACTGCTCCTTTGGGTAAGAGGTAATCACACATTGCCCAGCTAAGACATCATAATTGCACACCAAGTCATTGCATTTGAAAGCTTCTGCTGTAATTTAACCCAGTCACTACTTTGTTTTTAAAGGATCTGTGAGCTAAAATTGTTATAAATGGCAACCAGCCCAGTGGCTTAGCAGCAAAACAAGGTTCTGTCATGCTGGAGACCCCAGTTCAAGGACAGACAAAGTGTCTTGGGCATTGAGCCAATACACAATAGCTGTGTTAGAGCAATGGCAGGACAGCTTTTTGTGAGAAGGGGCCAGTGAGTAATTCCAATAGTTTAGCTGAAATGTGATGGTCCCAGATGTAGAGGCCACCACAGCTTGAACCCTGCCCTCACTGCCACAAAGAAAGGATATTAAATACATACCAATAGGGAGGAAGAGCCATGAGAATGTGGAGGAAAAACGTGTAGTAAAACCTTTCCTGAGCTCTAATTGCAACTTTGCCTTTCTCTGAAGGATACGTGACTAAAAAAGCAAATCCACTGTCATATTTACAGATACTTCAGTTAAGTGATAGATCATTACGTGAGCCTTGGGAAGGCAGCAGTCAGGGACTAGCATGGGGTCTGCATAGGACTGATTTTAGAGAGCAAGAGAAATGTTCATGTGGGCACAAGGAACTTACCTTGAATGTGTATGTTGAGAAAAAAAAATATCTTGAAAAAATCATCTTGAAAAGCTATACTGAACAAAACCATGTTTTAAACTTAAACGAACAAAAGGCAGATGAGAATTTGGCCCACGCACTTAGAAAGGAGGGGAGAGGCTTGACAATATAAAGCTGATACTGTGCGCTATTTGATAGATACAAGCAAGTGGAAAAGTTGCAAATGAAAAACACTACGCCGTTAATGACAAAGTACAACCCTTCTCTTCCCTTCAGAATCACTGATAGACTACATTTAAAATGAATGGTATGAGTGTTCAGGGACATTAATTTTTTTTCTGGTTGTGTTTTGCAGGCTTTGGTATTGATACAAAACCACGTTTGCACTGAAAACAAAAAAACCTATAGAATTGACAGATGCACTTAACAACTTGGAAATTGTATCAGCCACGTTTGTTGAATCTAATGGATTATGAAAATGTAGAGCTGATGTTAATCATTTTCCTTTGTTTGTCTTAGGTCTCCAAGATGCAGACACTTCTGTGTGGAGTACTAGAACTACATCCCCCCCTTCAAATGCTGTTACTTCTAGGCCTGAAAATGTGTTGAAGAGTAGCACAGAGATGTTCATCAGAAATGTGACTGAACACTTCAGTAAAAGACCCATTGAAAACCTCTACCTTGACTCGAAATCTGCAGTAACAGAGAAAACCTGGATTCCAACAACCACTCTTCAATACTCCAGCACTACAGAAGAGGTAAGACAGAAGAATTACTGATTTTTATTAAGCCTGCTCCACTCTGTGGAGCCTGAAAGCTATTACAAGTGGATGTTTTGTGGGCTTAAAAAAACAACAAACCAAAACCTGAAAAAAACTAGCTACAGGACGAAGCTTTGTTCTTTTTTTGGTGGGATGTTTTGTTTTGATATTCATGCTAACAGTGTCCTTTGCTACAAGCATAGCTGCAGAAAATTTCTGCCTCTTCTATACTGCCTAATCCTGGTGCACATATTGCATTTGGAAAAGTTCAAGGGAAATTAGGATATGTGAGAAGCAAAGGAAAGCTCCTGGATGTGGCAGGAGCCACAGGAGCCTGGGTATCTGCTCTCAGTGACTTGGGCTCTGGTATTGTTTGTTGCATGATGTGAGGGTCCAGCTATAATTACATGGTAAGAATTACAGTATGCAATGACCAATGATCAAAGCAATGACCAGTGATCAAAGCAAGAGAAATCCAAAGGCTTTAACTGGCCTCAAAAGGAACCCTGGCGTTGGCCATGGTCAGCTTATCTGCTAGCTGATAGGCAGAGTGGAAACACACAGACACTCTTTGATTTCTGCTCTGTCCAGCCACAAGCTGCCCTGGCAGAGAAGGTGAATGGGGCTGCCAGCCCCAGCTGTAGAAGGAGCACATGGCAGGCCATTTGCTCCAAATCAATTTCCAGTCTTCCTTTTCTGCAAGACTCAGTTCAGTAATCTGAGAGCAAATCTGGAATCACCACTGGCAAAATGTGTATGGGTAGCTAGAACTAAAGTATGCAGGATATTATTGGTCACTGTATCACTATTATCACATAGTGGTTTAGAACAGAAAATCCCTAAATTCCCTATGGCTTATCTTCCAGGAGACCACACTACACTCAGTGTATTGAGGCAGGCAAACACTTCAGTTACTACTGTGTGTTGAAGCGGATAAGACTAAGAAATGTGTTTTATGTTTGGGAAGGCTGTGGACAGAGTGTCAGGGTCCATGCACTTGATGATTTATAGACCCCAACACTGCTGTTCTGATGCTGATGAGGGGAAGGGACTGAGCCAAGGATGGATGCACTGCACCCCATTCCACAACTGATGCAGTTCTTTTTAAACATGATCTTTCTGGCTGAGTGCATACAGGCTGAGCTTATCTCCTCATACCCTCTGTTCATTTGCATACCTCCTGCACATAATATCTGTTCCTTCCAAATGGAAATGTCCTATAAAATCAGGTATTACCCAAACAGCCTCCAGCAGTACTACTACAACATAATCCTGCCAAAGCAAGAGAAATGGCACCATTTTAACAGAAACTACTGCCTCTCATGTTTCTACCCCACTTCACCTCCTGAATCACATAATTTGCACTGAGCAAGCTGCTTAGGTCAAAACTTTCAAACCAGAATTCTGATGATAAGCTATCTAAGCATATCTATGAAAAAAAACCCCAGTAATAGCTTTCTCGTGTAACCTCCAACTGGCTCTGGACATTTGAATATAGATATACCAATTTAAACACACAAACTCAAAATCTTTGGCCTCCATCTCTGTTTCCCAGTCTTTAGAATGGAGTTAATAACATTTTTTGTCGAACTTCAGGGATGTTTAAAGGATTAACTGGATTTAACACAATACTTTGAAAACATATAGAGTAAATGCTGAGTATTGTTGTGAGGAAGACAATGCCTTCTATGAACTACATTTGCCCAGGCTGGGGCATCTTGTTTGCAGAATTAAAGCTGTGTTGTTATTTGTCTGTGCACATACCCATTTTGGGGGGGACAATAGTGACATTTCAATTGAACAAAATGTTTGGTTTAGAGCTGCCTTGGATTTCAAGTAAAACTGCAGCTTGTACTTTGAATTCATGACAAAAACTATGCAAAGCCCATTTCCTCTTGATTAGAGAGACAGAGAGGTTGGTGCTAAAAATTAAAAAAAAAAAAAAAGTCAGGAAACCTTGGGAAAGTGTCTGAAAGGGACCTTGGAGCCTGCTATTAGAGACACGTCCGGCAACTCCCAAAACTCACTTCCAGTTCTTTTTACAGTTTAATTAATTTCTTGGCTTGCCACACAGGTCAGTAAGTGTTAAAGGCTGTGTGACTGCTGATTTACTAAAAGCGCATTTATTCAGTCTGGAAATAATTACTTGCACTATGTTGTCTATACAGTACAAATATATTGCCACCAGTGAATGATAGACCCCTCATGTTTTATTCCAGTGCTGGCATAGACATCTGTGTCAGACCTTACCCGTGCAGCAACTTTTGCTGCATAACATACAGAAGGAAGTCTCAAAACCTGTAATAAACCAGTACTTTCCCACTAATACAAAAAAATAAAGATTTTATGATTGCAAGAATAAGAGTAATAAAGTAGAAACTTCTGAATTATGAGCACTTCTGAGAAGCAGTAATATAATTTTCCTCCACAAATTACCTTACACTAGCTAGAAGAGACAAACAGGTATTTATTTCCAAAAGTCTTTAAGTTTTACTGTAGTGGTAGGTTCCAATTTTTTTGCTGAATTTTATGTTTATGCGGTGTTGATTATGCTTCTTTTTCCTTTTACTTATTACATCTACTTAAACAACCTGTATCTAAATATCCAAATTATATCTTCACTGCAAGTTCAGGTCATGGATTTTTCCAAAAATCCTTAGAATAATGTGAGCTCCTTTTCAGGAAAAGTCAGGTTACCCTGAATGTTTTACTTTTCAGAGAGGGTTTTGAAGTAATCCAAAATCCCAATAAGCCTTCAGATTTGCACTTCTCCAGTGCTGGAAAACCATTGGTGTGGTTTATGATGCTAAGCCCAAAAAGCACAATCACCTAAAGAAGAAATCTCACCGTAAAACTCTCACCTTAAATGATTACAAGACACGTATGCCATTTTAGTCCCAGTTTAGGACTAAGAAATAGACCTTGTGTTTTCCATCAATGGTATGATTATCCCTGTGCTAGCTCTTTGGGGTTTGGTTCCTCCTTCTGTCTGAAGTATGTAAAACATCTCTTCCAAGGAAGATCTTCTTCTGTGATGGTCTTGAGAATGGCATAATAACCAACACAGATTTTTATTGCCACTCAAGGCAATGATCATAAAGTTATTATATCCTTGGCTTTGCAACGTACAGCACAACACTTTCAGTGCCATGTCTCTAGGACGAGGCACAGAGCTCCACCAGGACAGATGAAGTTTTCTGTAGGTGCAGGTAACACCCTTGAGTGCTCAGACTTTTGATTTCAGAACAGAAGAAGGAGAGCTAAGGTTTTTCAGATATTTATACCTTGTTTGACAGGCTGGTGCCCAGAAAAATACTAGAGCAGCAGCTCCCCAGGCAAACTAATGTTCGTAAACCTAGAACCTTTTTCTCCCTCAGAGGGCAAAAGTGATACAGAGATGGTGTTGAATTTGCTTGGGATACTGCTTTTTAAAGTTAAAATCCCACATGCATTATGCAGTACAGAAAGTTGCAGAAAAATGCCATTCCCATTGAAGAAAGTAAATGTCCATTTCCTTCTCTTTTGTGCATCCTCAAATTAACTCCATGGCTGCTATTGTGTATTTGAAAATCTGAAGGTGCAAAATGCTTCTGTCTACAGTTCTTCTCTGTCTCCTCATTTACAAACTTATGTGAGAGTTTTCAGAGGCTGAAATTTAAACAAGAAGGAAATGGGTATGCATGACAGAAATGGAAAGTTTTCATTTTGGCAGTAGCCAACTCGGAGTTGCACACAGCTTTATTGGTGCAGTCTGAAAAGAGGGAGACCTTCTTGCTTTCTATGGTGTGTGTAATTTTAGCTTGGGAGTTATTCAGGGGATGTGGGAAGGAATGGTTTCGAGGACACAAGACGAAACAGAAAACGGAGATGACTTGGCCGCTCACAGACAGACTCTGCTGCTGCAGGCAGGAGCTCAGTGTTGGGCTCTGCTGGACTCTCCTGGATGCAAAGCCTCTGGTTGCAGTGCCACCTGGCCAGGGAGAGAATGGGGGTCTATGGTTAACCCTTAAAAACAGAGTTTGGGACACGGGAGCTGGGGTGGTGGGTTACTGATAGCTGAGGCCAAGAGGAGGCTGTGCCAGGAGCCGGGACGGCTGCTCAGGGTGGCAGGTGTGAGGAGAGCAGGCATGTGAGAACGTGAGGTGGCCATGGAACAAAGCAAGCGTGAGGTGAGGTGGCCAAGAGGAGTGGCAGGCAGGAGGAGAAGGAGCCGAAGGCGGCCATGAGGTAAGGCAGGCAAGAGACAAGGTGGGGCAGAGGCAAGCCCAGCATGAGACAAGGCAGCTGCGAGGTGGGGCAGAGGCCAGAAGACATTGCGAGGCGATGCAACCGTGAGACAAGGCAAGGCAGCGCCAAGTGAGGTGCAGCCAGCGGGAGACACGAGTGCCGCCCCCAGCAGCGGCACCGCTGAAGGGCCCGGTCCGCTGCGGAGAACGCTTGGGAAGACAGGACGCCGGGGAAAACAGACATGACGGGGAAGCAGCGAGGAAAGGAGGGAAATGGGGTGGGAGAGGAGCCGGGAGGAAAGCGGGATCCTTGAGGAGAGAGGGGCGGCACCCCGGGGCCAGCCGCCTGCCCGGTGGGCGGCAGGTCCCGAGTCGCCGAGCTTCGCCCCCCGCAGCGAGACGCGAGGAAATCGCCTCTTGATTGCGGAAGTCGGCGGGAAGGGCTCCGGCAGAGTCAGCCCGGGTCAGAATGGCAGCGTGGGAAGCGGCGGCCGCCTCCCCCGCCTCCTGCGCTCCTCCTCAGCCGCGGGCGGGCAGCCCCCCCAGCCCAGGCCGGTGTCAGGGAGGCGGCTCGGCGGCCGGGGCAGCCCCGAGCGCATGNCCGGCTGCCAGCCCGCCCCCGCGGGCAACGGCACCTACGGCTGCAGCCTGCAGGGCCTGCGGGCCGGCACCCGGTACCGGCTGCGCATCGAGCCGCTCGCCGGCGGCGAGGCGCTCAACATCTCCCTGCAGACAGGTACGGGCGCGGGCGCGGCAGGTGCGCGGGGAGGGACGCGGGGCTTTTCCTTTTCCTCCCCTCGCTTCGGCCGGCTCCAAGAGGAGAAGAGCGATGCATATACAGCTACTGCAAGCGGACGGTGTTTGCTGAACGTAGCAGCCCTGCACTGGAGTTCTCTTTAGCCTACGACCAGAAGTAACTACTGCCGACAGTTAACCCAGCGAGCTTGAAAGAAGGTGCTGCGAGGATATTAAGTCAGAAAACTGTTTTTTGTAGTAGTAGCCCACGACATCCTTTTTGCTCATGCAACATATTGTTTTCATAGTTCCTCAGCTGACAGTTCATTTGCTGTTATCCATTTCATAGCAGGTAAATCTTCTTTAAGGATAACTTACTGTTTCAGCCTATTTCCATACTTGTATTCTGTCTAACCAGAGTCTAAACGTCAGAAAGTAAGGCTGAAACTTCCTCCTTATATGTTTTCCTTGGATATCACCAGTGAGGTGTTATGATATACAGTTGTGTGCAAGCACTTACAGTGACACATCCATGACTGGCTGTGAAAATGGTCCAGCAGCCTGACAGACGGCTGCCAAGGAAAGGCCCTCTTCTGCATTTGTGTTTTGGTGGGCATGTGAACAACTCAGTTGTGAAGCAATGGGCAACACTGAATGACAACAGCTGCAGTGGCACAACTGGCCTCTTTCTACCTGTATTTGTGCTTTTTTTGAAGATGATAAAATGTAATATTGTTCAACATCTTAAAGGTTGAAGTACTTCAAGACCCCAAACAGAGATGTCTTAAATAAAGTCCGTCATTAAATGCCTCTCTGATTTGCTCCTAAGGTGTTAATTTTAGAGAGTACTCAATATTAGTACTGAAGATTATAGCAGCCAAATAATTCACAGTTGCGTGTTCAGAGGCGTCGCTTTCTGTCAGAGCCTTTTTTCTGCATTAACCATACAAATGCACTAAATGCTCTCCATTAATTTGCTGTGGTAACTCAAGTTTAAAAAAATCCATTGACAAGTCTGCTGGTGTCGTAGCTATACACCAAGCACAAGTCATGTCAGTTGATAAAAATGAATAATAGTTTATATGCAGACAGTGATTTAAATTTGTGGTGCATCATGCTGATTGTTTTTAATATTAAAATTGATGACTTGTAAAGTGAAAATTGAAAGAATAGATCAACCATTAACAGAGAGACAGGTATAAATCACCATCATCTCTGTATAGGAAAGTTCTATTATTGAACATTTGCATAGAAGTAGAGAAGATACCACTTCGGAGCACATTTTGATTAATGCATAACCATAAGCAAAGAAGCTTGTATATACCATTTATGTCTTTTTTATCACTAAATAGATTTTTGAAGGCTGTAAGATGGAAGTCATTGGAAGCAGCTGATCATTAGAGTTGTTATGTAGCTGACATCAAAGTGAAAAGTCTGATTAAAGTTTAAACTGAAATACTTAAAATTGGTATACCATAGTTGAAGTGATGTTTACATTTGGATTTTTAATACCAGAGATCAGTCAAAAGCATGAAATGAGAATAGAGGAGCCATGAATGTTTCCTGCAGGGAGCTACTCAGATTGCATTGTGGTTCCTTGCTTTCCTTGAGTTGAATTTCTTGATGATGTTCAAAATACACAATTAGCCCCAAAATTTATCTTATTTTTTTTTTCCTAAAGAATTTTTCCAAACTATGTCTGTGAACAATGTTGTATTGTCCCTATTAAGCTTTTCAATGCAGAATGAGGGAAGATTATTCCTATTATGTTTCCACCAGGGGCAGCATTTCAAACCAGTTTCATGGAAGCTCCTTTTCACCTGTTCCTTTGTAACTTGATGACAGTAGTTTTAGTTTACTACCTACTGAGCCTGAGCGTCCATAGGTACGCATTCCTGGAAATTGTTCTGTGAATATGGAAGTATAGACAGTCTTTCCAACCATATTACAAACAAAATTTCCACCAATTTCAATGGTAGTGGAACTGAGCTGTCATGGGCCATCTAAAACCACAATGGCTGACCTTGGTAGTCAGTGAGGTTCCCTTCCTGAGCATTTTCTGAGGAAGATGGGCTAAGTTGTCCATTGAAGGTGCTTTCTCCACTGGCTATCAAAGGAGGCTAGGTTAGACCAGAAAGCTGAAGTGTAGTTGGTTGAAGTGAAAAGAATCCCATCTCATGTGTTTTATTTTTGCAAAACAATGTTTGAACATCTGTATCATCTTGATACAATAAATGCACATGAGAAAGTGCAAGAAAGTTGCAGGTTTGTTTATATGCCTAGTTCAGAAACTAGCTTTTTGCTCATATTCAAGCCTATAAAAATTTTTGTGTGCCAGTTCTGAGTTTAGTTGTCATCAAGTTTCTTTGATACAAAGTACTTGAGTAGCTAAGCACATAAAATCCAAAACATTTGGTTAAATTCTGAGTGTGATTTTTTCTGACTAGGGACTCATGGTGAAAGCAATGAATAATGAGTGCCACAGTTGCACTGGTAATGTAAAAGCTTGGAGAGGACCATGTTGGCCTTTTGGGTATATATAATGTCACATTAACATCATGGTCTACATTGTTTGCAGGTTTAATATTTTTGACAGAATAATTGTGCAGCTTGCCAAGATTCCATATACTCTCAGTTAACACCAGATTCACCCTTGTGAATAGAGAAGCAGCTTCTATTTCGCTTGTGGATACATAGATCTAAAGTCTAATAAGGCATGAAATAGTGGTAGAAGAATCCACACTAGTTCTCTTTACTCAAGAAGTTTTGATCTGTAGGTTGTCAATTTCAAACAGCAAGTATTTAATCCCGCAGAGCAGAAGTAAAATAGGTCATCTAAAATGATGGAAAATACTTCACAGTCACATATAGTCACACATAAAATACAGTCACATGTGCACTTCATAAACCATGTATACATAGACTTGGAAACACACACGGTGGGGACATTTGAGCTATTTTGGTAGAATAGGAAAGAAAGGAAAAGCTGATAGCTCCATTTATCAGCTCCGAGCTACAGATAAATTTTGCACTGCAAAACTGAGATTACAGATGTTAGTAGGCACAAGTCTGCATATTTGCTTCATATTAATATTTACAATTTGTTGGGGTTTTTCTAAATAAATATATATACATGAAACAGCACACAAAACCGTACAACTAGTCAACATGCTGCTGACATTGTAAAGCTGGGATATGCACCTGTCAGTCTTTTCATGTTATATTCTTTGTTTTCTCAGTAAAGCTATTTCTGTGATTAAAAACTGATGTATGGTAAAAGCGGGTAGGATTTTGTCTTTCCTGATTTCAAGTAAGATACATTTTAAGTTCTCAAATGTCTGTGCACCACTCTAACTGTATTTCAATTAATGACTAGGTCTAGTTAAAAATAGTAGTATATGAATAGATCCTAAATTACAGTTAAATTTATAAATTTCAATTCTGAATTGAAATTCAGATTTGAGATCCTGGTCTAGAGAGCCATGCAAACAATTTGGCAATTACCTCACTTTCAACTATGTCTTCTAAAATAGATTTATAAATGCCATTTTCAAAATCATTGTCTACAAAAATACTGCAGTGCTTTATTATGTTACTGCCTAATCCAAGCCTCCTATACTGAGAGAGCTAACAGGTAAATATATTTTTGTTAGAAAATCCATTAAATATGTGAATGAAAAGAAGATAGAATTTTTTCTTCTGAGACACAGGCTGTTAGAGTGTTTTTTCATTGTAATATGTAACTCTAAATGCCAGAAGCATACTCTGGCCATGTGTTCACTCCTGTAGATTTCAAATTGTTTGGGACAAATTTAATTTATTAGCCATCTGTAGCAACAACATGTGACATGGCTCTAACTATAGGCTGTATAATCCTATCATCTGTAATCATGTAATGGTTATGATCATCATTTCAAAGGCAGAGTACAAGAAGAAGATAAATAACCATGTTTTAAAGATTCTCTAAGTTGCATATCATCCCAAAGAAATGTACTCAGTAAAGACAATGAAATCAACTCTCTACTTAACCTTCAGAAGAGTCCTTTTGAAGTAGGTTACTGTTTTATGAAGAGGGAAAGCTAGGAGAAAAATGGATAGTATGGTAGAAGATGACTGAGACTGGCAGGAATTCCTGGTTGCTAAGTCCTGGGCTCATATCTCCCAGTTGTTTTTTTTTTTTTTTCTCCCCTGCATAAGGCAGGTGTGTTTCTGTGCTCACAGGCTGTATCTGGGAGTCATGCCACTGCAGTTTGACATTGCCATATCTATAAATTGGGTCTGCTGCAGCTGTATACACAAAGCATAGCCTCTTCCCCAAAAGTGAAAATGGAGTTGCAATGTAATTCAAAGACCATTAAGTCTTCTGGAAGATGCCTTTGTAGACTAGGGGACATTAATTCATGTAGTGTCAAATGGTGTAAAAATATCTTGATGAAAATATTTTATTTCTGTGATATATCAGTGTTGTATCATTGCCAACAGAGACTTGTATAACAATGTAAATGGTTTTTTAAGTGTTTGTTTCCATCCAGGGCTCTTTCAGCCCAGGCACTTCCCAGTCTCATTGTTCCTTTGTTCTAGCGGATGTACAAAGCACTGAGTGTTTTGTTTTCTGGACCAGATAGATTAGATAAAGTCTGAATTTCTGAACTTCACCTTCTAGGCACGCAACTTTCTTCTTTGCTCATGCACCTTAGAAGACAGATTACCCAGGACAGTATAAGTGCTTCTAAAAATGCAGATATCTTCTTTTGTCGAATTTGGTAAATAATACAGATGACAATGAAGATTAGTTTTGCAAGGCTAAAGAACGGTCAACCTTATCCTAACTTAGTCAGAAAGAGGGTTAAACTTCTTGACAGTTACCATGACTGTTCTCTCAATGTCAGTCAAATTAAAACCTCTTCAGCTGGCTGTGCATCTGACCATATATAGTGCTGGAATTTATTTCTGACTTCCGAAGTCTGACCTTTCAGATTAGAACAATTGCCTTCAAGGAACAAGATTATACCCCCACTATTCATTTTTGCCAACATAATAGTCTTTAGTGGCTTAGTACATATTATAGGTGGAGCTGGTAGTCAAGCCTATTGTTAAGATTTCCTGACACTTTTCATTAAAACCTCCTGTTTCAGTTGCTATAACTCAGTGAAGTTTTAACTATTTGGCCTGAAGTTTGATGTGCTTGTCTTTGAATTGATTTTTAATATTGTTAATATTTTTTTTTATTTTTAGTATTAACTTTTTTCAGATTTAAGCAGACTTAGGTTTGCTTTTAAGAAAGCAGTCAAGAAAATATAGTTAATTTTACTGATTGATTTTGTAAATCAATTTAATTTTTATCTCTTTTTCTAAAGAGCACTAACATCTCTGTGGTCCAAAGGAAGAATTTGAATTTAAACAGAGACATGGGTTCAAAAGGACACAGCATTTTACAGAGTCACAGAAAGGTTGAGATTGGAGGGGACATCTGGAGTTCATCTGGTCCAAGGCCCCTGCTCAAGCAGGACCACCTGTATCTGGTCACCCAGGACCATGTCCAGTCAGTTTTTGAATGTTTCCAAGGAAGGAGCTGCTTCCTTGACATTCCTAATGTATTTGATTGACAAAGTATACCACCAAAATTTGGCAGTACTCTGTTCTCAGCGGAGCTTTGTAGGAAGTGATTAAACCTTCCACACCGCCCAGAATTTGAAGAAAAAGCAGCTTAAAGGCTCCTAAGGCCCTCCTACTTATGTATTTGTAGGTAGGGATAGGTCAGCTTCATCCTTTCAGCCTTTACATTGCATTTTTTAATTATGTGATTGACACTTTTTCATCTCCTTTGTTCAGGGAACCAAGCAGCAATGACTGCATTGGAAAAACAGTCTTGTTCTTCTGTGTTTGAGGTGCTGTTCGTACAGAGACCACAGTTCTCAGCCTGGATGCACCTTACACTCCTGGTCTGATGGTAGGAAAGAGTAGCACAGTGTACTCTTGTAGTAGTAGGCAAATTTATTTCTAAAATGTCGGGAAACTTTAGCGTCCCAACTTATGAAGGCTTGATTTCACTACTTTGGGTTGTTTCATGATACCTTCTTAATAAGCATTTGCTTAACCTTATTGGAAGACATAAATGTCAATACCTTAGTACATCAACATGTAATACATTTTGTGTGGTTTGCATGAAGTCTTGTGAGTGATGAAATACACCTGAAGAATAAAAGCAACCAGACTCCTAAGTTTGGTCAGTTTGCCTTTCCTTTAGAGTGTATCCTATTTCATAGGTGATTTTACTGGAGAGCTTCTTAATAAACAACATAATGAATGTTGAGAATTTCAGAGAAGTAATCTCAATATTAGTTCCTTAAGGTATATCCAATGTACTGTTTGGGTTTTTTAAAATTTATATGAACAGTACTACAACAGAGCAAAAGCATATTCTATCAGAATCTGTTTGAAGTCATTGAAGCTAATACTAAAACCAAAAGATCATTGCCCTTAAAATTGTATAAATGCTCATGCCCATAACTGATAAAGTGTTTAGGGTGAGTGCTAGAAAGTGAAAGCTGTTGCTGCCATCTATAAAGGTATATGACACTGAGGCACTGAGTATAATTTGCTAGGTTTACATGTTTGCTGTTCTTATTAAAGTTGTTAACAGTTTTACTATCAGCAAATTTCCAAGCTTGCAATATACATCCACAGTGAAAGTGTTTTTCTATGTGTATGTCTGTGTAAGTGACTGTGTACAAAAATAAAAAGGTAATATTTCTGGATTCTGCAAGACTCTCTTATAGACTGGCTTCAATGCACAGTATTTATAAATAGAATGAAAAAACTTTTTGAAAAGCATTGGCAGCATGATGATGATAGAGTTTTGGAAGATACTTTGTGGTGCTGTGTAAGATTTCAGATGATCCCAAAGCAAGAAATAATCATGTTTTCTGGTTTGTTTTTTTTTTTTTCCTAACTGCAGATCCCTTGCCACCATCTCGTTTGGAAATTAATAAGGAAAAAACTACACTCACAAGCTTGCAGGTTCAATGGGATCCTTCCTCAGGAAAGGTGGACATGTATAACCTAGTATTATTTGATCGTGATAATAAAAAGATACAAGAAGTCTCCGTACCAGGAGGAATTTCAAAAACAGAAAATACATTTTCCAGTCTCATTCCTGGGAATAAATACAGCATTTTTCTCAGTGCTGTTGCTGGAAATAAGACTGCCCCCGAACTTCACATAAGTGGATCCACTGGTAGGACTTCTTTTCCTGTAGTTTATCTAAGTAAAACCACTTACTGTATTCTGCACTTCTGCATTTTGAAATTAGCAAATGGGTATAATTCTTCTACATGGCTATATATATATAATTTATGTAAGTATCTACTGATTATAAATAGAAACAAAATACGAATCTCTGACAGACATAAAGAATTGTTTGCTAAGGATAGATTCTCATTTTTATTGTGTATTTGGGGTTGGGTTTTCGGTAACCTTAAAGAAAACCAACATATTCCAAGACTAAATCGATTCAAAATTGCTGAAATCATGGAGATAACCATTAGGCCTTAAGCATGTGTTCTTTTTATATCAACAGTGCCATCTCCTGTGAAAAATATTCAGGTCACTGTCAAGACAGACACTATCCATGTTTCATGGTCTTCTGGCTCTGGACATGTGGATCATTACAGGCTGCTGTTACTGGATAATCATGTACCAGTTCATGAGATTCACCAGGAAAGTTCTCTGACCTCCTACACTTTTTCAGGACTTAAAGCAGGCCACCTGTATAATCTCTCTATCATAACTCAGGCTGCAGGATTGGAAAGCAGCAGTTTTCAAACAGTAAGGACAGGTACGATTTCAGAATTCATCACAACAGAACAAGAAGCTAAGGCCATAACCTAATAGTATTATAGGACATATGTCAGAATAATAAGTGATTCGTGTTCCAAGTTATAGATGCAATAAGCTTATTTAATTCCCTAAGTTACCACTGCAACAAACTTAGAGGCTAAAATGAAACTAGAAAAAGTGTGAAAGGGAAGTGGAAAAAGAAGTAAAGAAGGTTAAGAACTTTAAAATTAAATGGTGGTTTGGGTTGTTCAGGGTTTTTGTTTCCCTAGTTGGTTGGTTTGATACTGATTTTTGTGAATTGTTGGGATTTTTTTCTTTTCACAAAGAAATATTGATTCACAGAACTAGAGTTTTAGAAATTATTTCCTTTTCAGGAACATTTTTCAGGCTGGAGTTCTGTGGTCATAGAGATAATGATAAGATGACATCCTACTAGAGTCCAATGGTTAAAACACTTATATAGGAAACAAAAGGTCATGCCTTCACTCTCCTTAATTTCTGGGAAGAGTAACATGCAATTTCTTCTACAGAAATCTTGGCATGTAAATACAATGTAATTTTAAGTGAAAATATTTTCATGTCTAGGATGCACAGATGAGTGCTGCTGTCTGGGCTGTTTGGGGGATTATACTAATTTAATTTTGTTTCTTCAGAATTTTTTTTTTCTGTTGTGGGGTGAAAAAATTTTAAATCTCCCAGGTATTCTTAGAGCATAAAAACATTCCATATAGCCTGCAGCATGGTCCTACATTTCAATACCTTCTGTGCCCCGGGCCTGAGAAATTAAGGTATTGGAGGTGGCTGTGCTTTTCTTTTGGTGGAATATTTGAATAAAGGAGTCTTATTCAAATCTCCTTTTCACTGGTGTAAATAGCTGCAGTAGTGCTGTAATGTTTACCAAAATGTATGCAGGCATCTCTTGTTCTTAGGAGCATATGCGTGGTCTGGTTTATGGTCAAAATGATGGGTGTGAGTGCAGACACTGCTAAAGTATTTTCTGTTCCATGAGAAAAGCGTGGACATGATAAGACATGTCATTTTCAGAAGTGCAATGTCTTACACAGGGCAGGGTTCTGTTGCACTGTGGCCAGACTTTGCCCTTTCACTTTTCAGGCAAAATCTCAAATAACTATTCAAAATCAAAACTTAACTATGCGAGTTTGGGAGGCAGCAGGTCTTATATGTTTGGTGATGGACGTATTTTATTCTCTTAATTATTTTCCTTTTTTAGCCCCAGCTGAAGTCTTAGATTTGATGGTGACTAACGATGGCAGCTTAGATGCTTTAAAAGTTAAGTGGAGAAGACCTTCGGGAAACCTCAATTTCTATAATATCACTCTGTCTCATCTTGGATCAGTTAAAGAAGTCAAAACTGTACAGCCACCAGTTGAAGAGACACAGTTTGACAAGCTAACTCCAGGACGTCTTTATCAGGTTACTGCCCGCACAATCAGTGGTGAACTGTTCACCGATCGGATGGCAACTGCCAGGACATGTAAGTCTTCTGCTTCAGTAGGAACATTGTAGCTAATGCTGTTTTTGCCTACACTGGCCTTGTAGCAAATCACTGTAAGAGACAAAATGATTTGTATTCCAGGCAAAATGAGATTAAGAGCACAATACTGTTTCAGAAATACCCCCTGCTGACTCTATGGCAACAGGTAATCTGACAGCCAAAAGCAGCTCCAGCATATTTTGTGAGCGGGAAACAGTCCTGAAATTTTGTAGGACCTTATAGTTGAGTGAGTTTGTTACAAAGCTGTTGCATACTGCTGCACTTCTGTCCAAGTTATCTTGAGTAACTTTGTGATCTTGAATCCAGCTCAGCATACTACATACTACATAAACTGAGTTACACTATGGGGAAGTGTGCATGTAGTCAAATTATTAACAGTTTTTAAAGGAATTTTGCAAGGTCTAGTCTTATTCCTTCTTCCAGACATAAATCTACAAACCAGAAAAGATTACATCTCAGATTTCTTTATTATAAAAAGCATGAATTAACAAAGGCATGTGGCAGCTGGGATAGAGCCGAGTTATGAGGTTTTTTATCTTCTTTCAGAAGTAATAATTTTCTTTTAGGTATCTTTTGTATGATTTCTGAACCTGAAAAATCCTACATAAGTCTCCCACAGCATTACTGGCCCTAGAGGTGTGTCATCTTTTCCATACCAGCCTAGCCTGAGCAAAAGTTAGATGGCAAAAAAGTCTAACTCGGTGAAGAATGTATACATAAATTTCAAGTAGACTCTGATCGAAAAGGTGCAAAATGTGTGTTTAAGAGAGCGGAGTATTTATTTTAGAAAATATTTCTTGTCTGCAACTAAACATCTCATGTGAAAGTCACATCCTTGACATACCTAGCTGGTACCCCATTCTCAGTGCAGGCTGGAAAGAGCCTTAGAAATCTTTCATGTCCAGAAGCACAAATCTGGTTTCTATGCATGTCTGTTTCATTTGTTTAGCCTCTCATTGAAGTCCTTTAAGGTTACCATTTCAATCTGAAGGGAGAATTTCAGGCCCTCACGCAACACCACTGATCCTCAGCTTTGTGACCTAAACCCAGTGCTTTCAAAGTTGGGGATTGGAAGTCCTATTTCCAAGGATGCTGATCATATGCAATTCCTTCCTTTACCGCAGACATCAAGAGCTTTGAAGACAGTTGCTTCAGCAGAAGCTCTGTGTAGTAAAGATAAATTTATAAATCCAGACTGTCAGGTCTACAGATGCTGAAGGGATTAGACTCTTAGGGTCCCTCTGTAACTCACAGAGAAAGCCAGGTGTCCAAGAAGGTAATACACATTGCTGTGTATTGGGAGGGTGCCTACAGCAGCAGAATCTGCCAAGAAATATTGTGGTAAGAAATACGGACATCCCAGAGACTGAAACTTTGTGCCGTTAAGGTGTAATGATGTCCAGCCAGCCTGACAAGGCTGAACTTTATCTGTTACGATGTAAGTTCATCCGTGCTTCCTAACAATACACTCTGTGCTTTTATCCACTCACTCAGAAGTTGAAACACATTTCCCATATTCACTGGCTTATGGGAGTTCTTTCTAGGTCTGATATCCAGCTATGCGCCTGAGAAGTGAAACCGGTGAGTATTTTGTGATGCTGGTAGAGAGGTTTCAATTCTGTGCTAGATAATGAGCAATTAAATATTAACTAAGCTAGATAAAGCGTAAGAACATGATGCCAGCATTGTAGTTTACAGTTAATACTTATGGATGGTCTCAGGGCTCCAATGCTGATCTCTGAGTATCTTAATACAAAGCTTACAGGTATCCTCTCCTAAGGGTCTGCATCTGTCTTCTAGTCTCTGCTTGGTCTGGCTGATATTTAACTATTCCATGAAAATCAGAAAAGCTTCAGTGGTCCAATGTGACCTGCAGGAATATAGGGAAAGAAGGTTAGGCATATAAATACAGGATCCTTCAAGTACAGGACAGGACAGAGTGGATGCTTTAATGCACCACTGTCTTAACCTCAGTCCCTTAAACAGCCAGGAGGAATTATGGCATACAAGGTGGAAGAAGCTGTTCCTGTGAAAGAAGCCTTTAGACTGCATTTCTGCTGTTGATGCCAGAACTGGGCTGATAGAGATTGAAGTTTCAACCTTAGCAGGGAAAAACTGACAGTTTCTAAGTGAGCTGAAGTGCAGGAAACAACAGGGAACCTGACTGAAAACTGCAAGATGCATCTGAAAAGTGTACAGGGGAGATTTTGTCTGCCCTAAGAGGCACTGCCCATTTCTGATGTCAGAAACCAGCAGGAAAATGTGAGTGGTTTGTGGGGAGAAGAGTAAAAATTGTCTTTAAAATGAAAGCAAATGTGTCCAACAAGATAGCTCACATTGCTCTAGCTGGTCCAAGCACTTGTACAATAGCTGTGCTGCGAGACAGGTCTTGCCAGTACATTTACATTTCACCAGAAATAACCCACTTCAGAATTGCTTTTTTGCCTTTTCTTTCTCCAGATCCCCAGAAAGTCTTGGAGCTGCAGGCGGGTGCTGGCAGCTGGCTGCGGTCTCTGCGAGTGACCTGGGTGCCCCCTGCGGGAGACTGGGAGAGGTACCACCTGCTCCTGTGGAACCGCTCAGCCCTAGTGCTCAACACCACCCTCGAGAAGGACACCACCGAGTACCTCATCCGTGATGCGGGCCTCATCCCAGGGAGGGAGTACGGCGTGGAAGTCATTGTGGAGAGCGGCGATTTGCAGAGCAAGACAAGTTGCCTGGGGAGAACAGGTCAGCGTGCTCATCCAGGCACTGTGAGAATGCAAGGAGTTCAGCTCTGTGAGCAGTGAAAGAGTACTTGGGAATCCACAAATTAATTTCATTATTAATACAGTAAAAAGGAGCTCCCTTGTAAACTACAGAAATAATTTTAGCAGTTCTGTGAAAACTTTTGGGATTACTTTTGTAGTAAATGTTTTGTTAGTGAAAGCTATAGGAGCTATGTCACAATTCTGTCACAACTCAGGTGTTACATTACGTTTCACTGCTATATTTTGTAGCTGATTGTAGGGCAACCCTATAAAGGTCTTAAAGAAAGCACTATAGACCTTCCTATATTGTTCATCAGTAAGTTTCCTTGCCAGCCTGTGTAAAGAATACTAGCCCTGTGACTAAGGTGTATCTTAGTATGGCTGTCCTATAACATCCCAGTTCTTGTTTTTGTGCTCCATAAAGATAATGAGTTAGTCTGTTCAAGTGTTTCCAGAGGAAATCCAATACACTGCAGGGACATGAACGAATTCTTTTGTAGTGCGTTAGTCAAAACCACATCTGATTTACTTCAAACTTAAAAATAATTCCTTTATAATTGTTAGAATTTCTGCTCAGTGAATGCGGAATAAGTGCAATTCAGAGGAAAGGGAGACTTGGAGTAGGAGTAAGGCAAGGCTCAAGTCTAACCCTTACCTCCCTGAAGAATGTGAGGTAGCACAGGGCCATTTTACTTTATCCTCACCCTTCCTAGGGCCTACCTTTTCTACTATACCCTCACCTGTCATTCCCTGAGGACTTAATTTTGTTAATTTTGCACAACATCAAGAGCAGTAGAAGCTACAGAACTGAACCTTTCTCTGACTTGTAGCAAACTTGATCAGAGCAAGATGCATTCTCATCTTCCTTACTTTGACATATGTTGCAAGTAATTTAAGTTCATGGTGTTACGTTTAACTGACTCAGCTAAGCCATTAATAGTTGGACCCAATGATTTTGGAGGTCTTTCCCAACCTAAGTGAGTCTATGATTCTGTGATTAGAGCATGATCCATTAAATAATATCCAGCAGTGGGTGTATCATGACTGTGTTTGACCCACAGTGAGGTGTATAATGTGTCTGTGTAGTGGGTTAAAGTTTGTAACCAGGCAGAAACACCAAAAATGTAGTGGTTTCACATTCGCCAAATTTGTTTTGTTAAATGTAGGGTAGTGGTCTATCTTTCTACTATGGAATAGGATTAGAAGAAAGGCAAAACAGGCTCAACTCAAAGATAGAAGCAGTTAGATTTTTTAACACACACTGAAGGGCAAACAAAAAAAAACATGAAACCTTTTTAAAAGCTCTCCCCTCCCCCTTACCAACAATTTGGTTTTCCACGAAACAATGTAAAGAGTCAGAAAATCAGAGCTCTAGGTCAGTACCACTTTATAAAATAATCTTTCATTCAGTCTTTGAGAGAGACAAGTCCCTCCTGATTTGTTCTGGTAACTTTCCTTAAGAGACACAGTCTGCATGTGTGGCTTCCAGCTCCCACAAAAGCAGCCCACCCAAGAATCTGCATTCGTGAGCCTCCCAAACGTAACCTTTCCCATGACTACGTATGGGCCGTGGACTTATGCATGGGATTTCACCTTTTAAAGATTCACAGCTCCACAACAAAGGACTTCTCATTCTTCACTGGTGACGAGGCTTCAAACATCTC